>LR537782.1:0-126673 GCA_900883565.2 Caenorhabditis panamensis | reverse complement strand
GCCGGCTTGAGCCGTCCCTCCCTTCTGGTGCTCTACTGTATTAATTTCTTTCACGTTCAAAAATAAGACATTTTAAAATTTGACGTGTCCGGCCTTTAATTTTTAGAAATGAAGATGCAAAATTGCCCCTAGAAAGCATAATTTCGGCTCCCGAGGGCGCCAAACCAAACTTTTCTGTCCGAAAATTAGTCGTGCATCATCATGCATACAATACAGACCATCCTACAAAATTTGGATCAAAACGGTCCAGCCACCTCGAAGATCCTACGGCGGACAAACACACTCACAGACAGACACACACATACACAAATTCTGTCGTTTAATAATAGTAAAGATTGCGTGAAACGGAACCCAATCAACTCACATTTTTCAGAATCTCCATAGATGTCGTTGTACAGATCGTCTCTGTCATCTTCGTCGTCCAGTCGCCACTCATCGCACCAAGCGCTCTCATCCGGCTTGTGGTGTTTCACTGAGTTCTTGATCTGCTCCAAAGACGCGGCGACCTTCTTTCCTATGTCCAATGGGTCGATCGTCGTGCTTCCTCCGATCTCCATGAGCGCTTCACGAGTAGACTGAGCGACAAGCTCCAGGAGCTCGGTATCAGTTGAGAAGAGCGTAGAGTTCAGGCATTTCTGAGAATATCAAAGTTTTTGTTTATGACCAGCTTTTGGCAACTCACTTTCAGTGGCTTCGACTGCTCCCTTAACGTATTTATCGCTCCGTCGATCTTCTCTAGTCGTGTATCCACGTTATCGGACTTTCGGATTCCAGACAACACACTGATCTGCTTCTTGAGCTCCTCTGCGACAGCGTGATTCTCTCGACATCTGTCTGCTGGAGCCTTCTCCGGTCGATTCCGTAATGCTTCGATTCGTTGTGCGGGCACCTAAAAGCTGGGAACATTGATACTGCCCGCTGATTCCCGATTTACCTGTCTGTTGCACAAATTGACAACTTCTTCCGAAGATGCCATGCGGCCTTGACTCATCGTTTTCTGAAAAACCAAAGATTTGAAAAAAGTAAACACTTTGCGAGAAAGAAATAGGAAGCGTCTACAAACAGGAAACAGGAAACAGATTTTGAAAACAAATTTCATAACTCGGGTTACGGTTTGCCAACCGTAATTCAGAAATTTACAAAAAGCAGTTCCATTCTTGTTTTTCAGAGTTGTTTTGGATGAATTTCTTACAATAAAATTTTTAGATAAACACAATGACAAATTTCGTATAGTGAACACAGAATTACCAAGGGGAATATCTTGTTTTTCCCGCATCAGACCCATTTCTATTTTGAAAGCGCGTCTGCATTTTCCCGCCGCGGTGTCTGCACATTTCTATTGGTCGACTGACAACTCGGCAGAATTTTCTCGAAAAACATAGTTTCGCTTGTTGATTTCAGTGTTTCAAACGGTTTTTTGAAGGTTTTCCTGTACTTTTTCGTATTCTTCATGTATCTTTTACCCCGGTTGTGCTCTTGAGCTTGCCAAACTTGATCTTCTACCCGGAAACGTGATAAAAGACGAGCAAAGCTGATCGGAAATCATGTTTGCTAGTTGTTCAGTGTTTCAACTTTGTAATCATGAGTGAGTCTGAAGATATATTGCATCATCCTTGTGACAGTCATCATCTAAGCGCCAGCACTTCTAATTGTCAGATTGTGCAATATTTCGACCCGTTCCTTCCTTGCCTCGTTTTCCTTCAAAAACGCCCAACAACCTTCGACTTTCAGCACTTCCGTTCATCTCCCAACCAACTTCAACATGTCCAAGTACGGCTGCCCAACCTCCGACACCGATGCCAACTCGGTCACCGTTATCACGAAGCGAGGACCAACCAACCGAACTCTCAAGTCTGCTTCCCAGCTGAATGCCGCCCAGCGTGCTGGAGTCGACATTTCGACGGAGAAGAAGATGATGTCCGGTGGAAACCGTCAGCACACTGCCAACAAGAACACCCTCCAGTGAGTTTTGGAAGTTTTGTTTTCACTCATTTTTGGTTCGTTTCAGCCTCGACGAAGAGACCGAGGAGCTGCATCACGAAAAAGTCACCCTGTCCCTTGGAAAGGTGATGCAGCAAGCGCGTGGAGCCAAGGGATGGACTCAGAAGGACCTTTCCACTGTATGTCTACCTTCTCGCTTTCCAACCTAGTGGTGTGTTTACAGCAAATCAATGAGAAGCCGCAAGTCGTGGGCGAGTACGAGAGTGGAAAGGCGGTTCCGAATCAGCAGATTCTCGCCAAAATGGAGCGTGCGCTGGGCGTGAAGCTGCGAGGAAAGGACATTGGAAAGCCGTTCGGAGCGAAGCCGGCCGCTGCCGCAAAGAAGTGAATGGGCCCTCACGTCTACTGGACCTTCTGCGCTTTTCCTGGTGTCGTCCCTCCGTTTCCCGCCTATTCCTCTCATCCCGAAATTCCCATTCTGTCTCTCTGTGTCTCTATTTATGTTGGGTCTCTCATCGTCGCTCTCTCGCCTCTCTTCACCACCCATTTGTTCAAGTTTTTGCCCTTTTCGTTGTTATCTCGTCTATTCTTATTACTTTTATTATTGTACATATGGCACAGGAGAATAAATTATTGGTTTTAGGGAACTCCTTTCTCTTCAAGTTTCTTATAGTAGCTTCATGCACCAAAGATACTAACGTTCGATTCGTTTGTGAAAATACTTACCGAAGCACGCCTTTTCAAGTCACTGCAATAGCCAGAATTCAGGGTTCAATTTGCCCGAAGGCATGGGTGTCGACCAACTAGTCGAATCGATAACGCCCTACAACCTACGGCCCATAGCTACACATCTCTATGTGCCGCCATTCGCAGGTAACTCCCAAAAGCATCCAGGAGATCCCTAAACCTCGAATTTCTAGCCGTTACCGCCATCTGGTCCTACGTGTGGCTCAACAACTTTGGATATGAAGAGTACTACGAACTGGGAATGCTTGGCTACGCGGCCATCTTCGTGCTGCTCTCGCTCGTCCTGCTCTTCTGTCACTGGCTGATGGCTGTCCGATGCGCGCTCATGTGCTCCAAGCAAAAGGACGTGAGAAAGTCGTCTCACGTGTGTGTCGCTCCCACACAGAACAACGGATGGCCAGAATTGGTGCCGTTGATGAGGAAGAAAGTGAGTGTTGCTAAGCATACGGGCACAGAATGAGAATGATTTGTTTCAGCGAGACAACCAAACAAAGCTGTGGTTCGAGTTCCAACGAGTACACTACACCTGGGATGAAGAGAGCGGAGAGTTCCACACGAAAACACTGGACACCGCGAAACCGATGGTCTTTTTCCAAAAATCGCATGGATTCGAAACAGAAGAGCAGGTGAAAGACGCCAAATACCTGTTGGGAGACAACAAAACGGAAATGGTCGTGCCGCAGTTTCTGGAAATGTTCATCGAACGAGCCACCGCGCCATTCTTCGTGTTTCAAGTGTTCTGTGTGGGACTCTGGTGTCTGGAGGACATGTGGTACTACTCTCTCTTCACGCTCTTTATGCTTATGACTTTCGAGGCGACACTTGTCAAGCAGCAAATGAAGAATATGTCTGAGATTCGGAACATGGGAAACAAGACGTACATGATCAACGTGTTGCGAGGAAAGAAGTGGCAGAAGATCAAGACGGAGGAGCTGGTTGCTGGAGATATCGTCTCGATTGGACGAGGAGCCGAGGAGGAATGTGTTCCCTGTGATCTCCTTCTGCTCCGAGGACCGTGCATTGTCGACGAGTCGATGCTCACCGGAGAAAGTGTCCCGCAAATGAAAGAACCGATTGAGGATGTAGAGAAAGACAAGATCTTCGACATTGACACTGACAGCAGACTCCATGTGATCTTCGGAGGAACCAAGATCGTTCAGCACACCGCTCCAGGAAAAGCTGGAGAGGGAATGGTGAAATCGCCAGACGGCAATTGCATCTGCTACGTCATTCGCACCGGATTCAACACTTCGCAAGGAAAACTGCTCCGCACCATCATGTTCGGTGTCAAGAAGGCCACTGCCAACAACTTGGAGACGTTCTGCTTCATCCTCTTCCTGCTCATCTTCGCCATCGCCGCTGCTGCTTACCTCTGGATCAAGGGATCTGCCGACGAGACTCGCAGCAAGTACAAGCTTTTCCTCGAGTGCACCCTCATTCTCACATCCGTCATCCCTCCGGAACTGCCGATAGAGCTGTCTCTGGCTGTGAACTCGTCCTTGATGGCTCTCCAGAAACTCGGAATCTTCTGCACCGAACCGTTTAGAATCCCATTCGCTGGAAAAGTTGATATCTGCTGCTTCGATAAGACCGGAACTCTCACAACGGACAACCTGGTCGTCGAAGGAGTCTGTCTCAACAATGACAAGGACGGAATGATCAAGAAAGCTGATGATCTTCCGCTGGACAGTCTCCAAGTGCTCGCTTCGTGTCACAGTCTCGTCCGATTCGAAGAAGACCTCGTCGGAGATCCACTCGAGAAAGCCTGCCTCTCTTGGTGCGACTGGAGTCTGACCAAGGGAGATGCTGTGATGCCGCCAAAGTCGTCGAAAGGAATCTCTGGAATCAAGATCTTCCATCGTTACCACTTCTCCTCGGCTATGAAGCGAATGACCGTCGTTGCCGGATACCAGTCGTCTGCTTCTTCTGATACCACTTTCATTGTGGCTGTGAAAGGAGCTCCGGAAGTTCTCCGTGAAATGGTAAGTCCTATAGCTTTCATGCATTCATAAATTTTCTGTTTCCAGTACACTGATCTGCCCGCCGATTACGATGCCACCTACATGCGCCTGACCCGTCAAGGAGCTCGTGTGCTTGCAATGGGAATCCGGAAACTCAACGAAACTCGCATGGGAGATCTCCGAGAGAAGAAGCGAGAGCAGTTGGAAAGTGACCTCGTTTTCGCCGGTTTCGTCGTCATCTCCTGTCCACTCAAGAACGACACGAAAACAATGATTCGTGAGATCGTCGACAGTACTCACGTAGTTGTCATGATCACTGGAGACAATCCATTGACTGCCTGTCACGTCGCAAATGTTCTCAAGTTCACCAAGAAATCGCTGCAAACACTTGTTCTCGACGAGCCGAAAGACGACAACTGGGTGTGGAAGTCCGTAGATGGAACCGTCGAGCTGCCCCTGAAACCCGAGTCCAAAAACAAAAAAGAACGAATGGCGTTCTTCAAATCGCACGAATTCTGCCTCACTGGAGCCGCATTCCACCATTTGGTTCACAACGAGCACTCCTTCCTCCGAGAACTCATTCTCCATGTGAAAGTGTTTGCGAGAATGGCACCGAAACAAAAGGAACGAGTCATCAACGAACTGAAGTCTCTCGGAAAAGTCACTCTGATGTGTGGAGACGGAACGAATGACGTCGGAGCTCTGAAGCACGCTAACGTCGGTGTGGCACTGCTCACCAACCCATATGACCCGGAGAAGGCTGCTGAGAAGGAAAAGGAGAAGAAAGCGAAGATTGAAGAGGCCAGATCACTTGTTCGAGTTGGAGCACGTCTTCCAGGACAACAAAACGCTCCGGGAGCACCACCCGCCGCCCCGAATGCCGCAGCTCGCCGAGAAGCTCCACCAGGTGCTCGACAACGTGTCGGACCAGCTCCGCCACCGGCAGTCGCTTCAGCTCAGGCTCGATTGGACAGTTTGATGAAAGAATTAGAAGAAGAGGAGAAGGCGCAAGTGATCAAGCTAGGAGATGCTTCCATCGCAGCACCATTCACCAGCAAGTACACATCCATTGCCTCGAGTGAGTTGTTAGTTTAAAAACCTATCCAACCTATCATTTTCAGTCTGTCATGTCATCAAACAAGGCCGTTGTACCCTGGTCACAACTCTCCAAATGTTCAAGATCCTTGCCCTGAACGCTCTCGTCTCTGCATACTCCCTCTCCGCTCTCTACCTGGATGGTGTGAAGTTCAGTGACACACAAGCCACTATTCAAGGACTCCTTCTCGCTGCCTGCTTCCTGTTCATTTCCAAGTCAAAACCACTCAAAACACTGTCTCGACAGCGACCAATGGCCAACATCTTCAACGCCTACACCCTGCTCACAGTCACTCTCCAGTTCATCGTTCACTTCTCCTGCCTTCTCTACATTGTCGGACTTGCCCATGAAGCTGCTCCGAGGTTAGTATCAGAAACTTTTGGATCGTTAGATGGTGTGTACTCGCTGTCTGTGTCTACTGGGCGCACCAGTTGCAAAGGCGCACGCTATTTGATAGCAACTCTCTGCCCTCCCTCGGCCATCCCGCGTGGCCGAGTGGTTGTGCGCGCGCACCACTCGCCCTTTAGTAGTTCGTAGTCTTGCCATGGCGGATAGGAACCAGGTCATGTTTGTATGTGATTTGGGCCGACATCCCCGCCGAAAGTAACCATGAAGATCTAAGGTCGCATCTGAATGGATCTGCCACCGGGTGCACACCATCTTCATGTACACTTTTGCATTTTGGAACACCCTTTTTATAAAACTGTTCCTTTTTCAGCGAGGGACCGATTGATCTGGAAGCGAAGTTCACTCCGAACATCCTGAACACCACTGTCTACATCATTTCCATGGCTCTGCAAGTGTGCACTTTTGCTGTCAACTACCGAGGAAGACCGTTCATGGAGTCACTGTTCGAGAATAAGGCAATGCTCTACAGTATCATGTTCTCTGGAGGAGCCGTCTTCACTCTTGCTAGCGGACAAGCCACCGACCTCATGAACCAGTTTGAACTTGTCGTTCTTCCAGAATCAGTAAGCATTCTGTCTTTCATTCCGATGTAAAACTCATGTTTTCAGCTTCGTAACGCCCTTCTTCTCTGCGTGTCGACTGACCTCGTCGCCTGTTATCTCATCGACCGAGGACTCAACTTCATGCTCGGAGACATGTTCTAAGTCATCTTCCCCACATTCCCATTGCCCCAGAAGCTTCGTACCCCTGTTCTATTGCCATTTCCTTTCAAGTTTTTCTCTAATTTATTTCGTTCCGTCTGTGTTTGGTTTTATCATCATCTTCCAAGCTTTTTGCGTGATCAAGGATCAGACACTAGGTACTTTTCGCGCGATTTCAGAGCATAATGTTTCTGTGATAACATTTTCATGTAATTCCCTTTTTCTTTTCTTCAGATTCTTCATAAATATTTATTGTTATAACTCATGTCTTATAAAAAAGTGAAAGCAAAAGAGTCAAGAGTAGGCGATCGGCGAGAAGAATGTGTTGATCGGCTCGCTTGAGTCAACGTCGAGAAGTCTTCCGACGGCGATGAACATTCCAGGGGGACAGTACATCGACTGATCCACCACATACGACTTGACCAGCTCGCGACCGGTGTCAGTGATCGCCTGAAGAGAAGAACTGAACAATGCGAAGTAATCATCACATCTAACCTGAAGTCCCCTCTTCACATAATCTGGCTCCATCCCCATCAGCTCTTCCAATCCCTGCTCGTACTTGTCCTCACCGCTGTATCTCACCTCCACGGCAGTCGGGCTCGCGAAGACCGTGACGTCACGGGGTTTTTCCAACCAGATCAATCTAAAAGTAAGCTTAGCAATCCCAAAGAGAAGGAAAAGTACCGGCCGATGATGTTGATAATGTCCATGATCGCAGCCTTCTCGTCGGACAATTGACTCGTTATGAACGCGTACTGATCTCGCTATAAACGTTTCTGGTAAAATCGGAACAACCAATTCGACTCACATGATCCCCAAAAAGTTCTTCATTCCGGATCATAGTCTTCTCGGCCCAATCCTGAGAGTCGACGTGTCGTTGGAGCTGATCGGCGAGCCTCCCACGGCACGAGAAGTCGATGCGCCAGGTTCCGCACGAGATCACATACGACGGTTTCGGGGCTCCAATTACGGTCAGATCTTGCTCGTCAACTGGGTATTGAAGACTGGAAGAGAACACGGTTGCGAGTGTCCCGATGATTCGATCCTTGAGCCTGGAGCTGGAGTTGCTGCTGTACACGTGGAAGTTGGACAACGTGAAGGTGGCTCTTTGGACTCCAGATGGGTTGCGAATACTAGACAAGCTAGCAGAGGACATGCTAAATGTACCTTGAAGGGTATAGGTTGGATCGATCAGGAAGAACTCACAAAGTTGTTGCTGGTGATTTTGGTGGAGTCGTGGCAAGTAATGAATCTGCACGAGAAAAACATAGATTCAGCGTGATTTCACGCAAAACTCAGATTTTTGAAGAGTTCGGATTGGACCCATGTGGTCGTTTTTATCTCCTTAGAAAGTACGCTAACAGGGAACTGTTTCCTAGCAGCTGTACAAGAGGTCATCACCAACTTTTTCTTAACCCTCTCGAGTATTTTGTGAGACGCAACAGCGTTCACTCTAACTTTCTCTGTTCTCTCTTCGAAAAGAACGTCTAGGCGGCTGCGGCTACTCTCATGACACCTCTTGTGCTCTCTATTCCTCCACTCTTTTCACTCCCTGGCAACCCTCTCTTCAATACACTTGTTTTTTGATTTTCATTATTTTCACAGAGATTTTCATTGTTTTTTAGCATCTTGGAAACTGTTTTCCAAATCAGATGGCAGAAGAAGTCAAAAAGTTCACATTTACGCATACAATCGATTGCTTTGACCAATTTTCGGACTATACCAGTGAAGAGAAAACATTTTTCAATGTGCCTTGGTAAGTAGAGTTGATCTGAGAAACTAGGTTGGGGTGGATAATGCAACATTCCAGGGCGGTCTTGATACAAGGAGCGGATAAAGAAGATCCGAAAATAAATGCTGGAGTTTATTTATTGTGCAAAAAAGAGCGCGGATCCAATTTGTGGTCAATCCATGCTTCCGCAAAAATCACTCTCCAGTCTTCCTCTAAGAAAGAAAATATCAACGTAGAAAAGGGGGTTTTTAACTCTAAAGAAGATGGAATAGGTGAAGATTTGGTCTGGAATCAAGAAGACATGAATACTTTCTGTAAGGATAGAGAAATCCACGTGACTTGTGAAGTGACCATCTATAAGATGATTGGAATCCGACAAAAGAGAAAGATCGATTTCGACTGTGAAGATGGAATCATGACTGATGTGGTCCTGGATGTCAAAGGCAGGAAGTTTTACGTTTCCAGAGTGGTTAGTTTGTCCTCTATTACAAGTAGAAGACTGTCAACTTTGTTCCAGATGCTCTCCAGTTTCTCTCCAGTGTTTCGTTCCATGCTCACCGGTCCATTCAAAGAGACCAAGAAGAAAACAATCAGTATCACAGACGTGGATGCGGATAGCTTCGATACATTCTTGAAACTAATCTACTCTTGCGATTCGGTGATTGATGGTAAGCAGTCTCAATGCGTTTCTTCTTTTTATTAAAAAATTCCAGAAAATAACGTCGAGGCGCTTCTCATTTTGGCCGACAAATACGATGTGCAATCAATTGAGACAAAGTGCGAGAAGTTTCTCATGAACAGCTACGAATTGGAGACGGCAGAGAAATTGCGTCTGGCTGAAAAATACTCGCTCTCTGACCTTCAAAAGAAGTACTTGGATCAACTAAACTCCGCAAAAGATGTGAAGGATCTTAAAGTGGGCGTTAACAATGTGGGCGAATTAACTGTTAAGGCACTCTACGAAAAACTAATCCAGTTTGCTTGAAGTATTTTTGTATTGTTTTCATGCGGTGAATCCACTGTTACTTTTTCATTGTATCCTTCCACGATCTCCAAGTTGTTGGCTCATGGAAGTATCTTTTTTCTTGGTAAATGAAGGTAACTAGATATTTTCAAAGCAGATCATAAGATTATAATTTATTCACACAAAATTACAATTTAGAGCCTTGTGATCGTTTCTGAAGGAACTGTGCCAGGTCGCAAACCCATCGTGGCTGCTCATTGGTGTACTTTCGGAACTCTTCCATAATGTGGTCGTATGCTCTGAAACTTTCACTTGTACACATAAAGAAACGTTTCTAGACTATCTACCTCCCATCGGAAGCCCCGAGCGCTGAGTGCAAGATGAAGTCATCTGGAGCAACAGAATCCACGAGAGCCAAGGCTTCCGGCTTCAACTCGGCTACAGCGACTCTCAACTTCTCCCTTAGTTGCTCTCCGAATTGTCCACCTGATGCATATCCAGTTATATACAGAGTGGCAAGGTGTCTTTCCAGAAGGAATAGAGAGAACAGATTGAGCACCTTCTGCAGAACAGTCTTCACACTGACATCGTCCACATCCTCGACAAACTTCTGCACCCAATCGACCATTGTATGTTCTGTGTAGGCAACGGAGAGGTTGACTGCTCGGTGCACTTGGATTTCATTCCTGACTTCGAATGCGTTCTTTCCTGATGCTTTCAGTCTCTCTGCATCCTCTGCAGTAGTTTGCAAGAGATGATAAGTAAAGTAGCGATAAGCGGAGAGAACATCAGTGGCTGGATTCGAGGTCCAGGAATTGAACTTTGAAGGAGTAGTGTTCAAGAAGGACATTGAAGACATTGGAGTTTGGATTGACCCGAGGGATTTCACCTGGAGTATTGGATTATTAGAATGTGCAACCAACTCACTGATTTACCTTTCCCAGCAGAATGTTGCTGGTCTGCTGCAGAATCATAAAGTTTTCTCCCTCGAAAGTTTGCGATGGATCATTGTCATCGCGGAGACTGTTCAGGCGGGACATGTGCAGGAACCTTAACATTGAATTCTAATTGAAGCCATCACTGCAGTTCTCACCCATGTCCTCCACAAGCCTTTCTCGCTTCTCCTAGTGACTCAACTCCAAGCCACGTGGCAACTGGTTTGGCACCAGACGACAGGGCGTGTACTTCCTTCGAGAACTCGGACAGCTCGTCGGACTTCTCTCCCATCAAAACTCGCATCATGTACTCGGTGAACCGTTCGACAAACCTGAAAAACATGCTGGTCACCGAAAAATGTGAGGAGAAACTCGCATTTTCTGGAAAATTCGAATGCAAATCGACGCAGAGAGATAGGGAAACAGGCGGTACTGTTGCAGAGGGTACTCGATGACTGGGACTTCGTTCTCAGCTGAAATCTAACATAAGCTTTAGTTTCAGCTGTAATTTCAGTACTCACCTCCTTTCTCGGGACCAAACTGTCTTCTCGCAACACTGTAGCGAATGGCAATTGTTGAAGCAAAAGTGCAGGCCATCATTCCCTTTGCAATTATCCCCAATCTTCCGACAGACAGTGTTCCCAAACTGACACTCTGCTTCTCGCTCACCGACTTGAAGCTGGTTACGTACTTCCCGTCAGCAGTGATATCACATCCTTTGTTCAGCAGAGAACTCAACGGAGCTCTGTGGTTCTTGAACTCCATCCATCCGTTTTCTACTCCTTGCCAACACCCTGGCTTTGATCCCATGTCCCCGATAGTGATTCCCGGAAGAGTTTGGAAAGTTCTAGGGCAACGAACTTGGATGACAAAGCCATGGAGTCCTTCATTCTTTCCTCCGACATGGAGCTGGGCGTAGACAACAACATGAGTTGCAGAGTGAGCTGAAAGACTGTTGGTACGCGTCGCAGTACATAATCTAACTCACCAAGATTTCCAGCCCAACACTTGATAGCACTGACCGATGGAGAGTTGAAAACAAGTTGTCCGTTATCAAAAGTGGCAGTTGTCTGCACTTCCGCGGTATTGGATCCATGGCCAACTTCTGTCAGACAGAATGCCCCGACCACTTCGTTATTCTCAATCTTCTCAATCAATTCCTTGTGTCTTTCTGTTCCCATTGATTTCACTGCTGCTCCGAAGACACTTCCATGCAGGAAAAGACGAGCAGATGTTCCCTGATCGTATGCTTCAAGAGTCTCGGTCAACGCGTGGAAGTTCTCGAGATCGGAGTATGGCTGAAATCAAATAGCAATGAGAAACATGATCCCGAGAAACCTACATCCTTGAAGAGTCCCCATTCAACAATCTTCTTCCATCTCTGATGCACAACTTCTCTCTGTTCCTCTCTGCTCAACACTCGGTAATCTCGATGGAACACTGGCTCTGCCTTCATTTTCTCGACAACCAGCTCCTAAACAAACGGATGTTCAAGTCAATTCCTCCGGTTAACTCTCACTTTCAACCGTATATGTTCCTCTCCTTCCACCGCCGCTTTCAGTTTCCTCCAATCGAACGTCGCCATCTTCCGGTATTTGTCAATGAGAGGAGCACTCATTCTTCAGTTAGTATTAGGATCAGAAAAGCAAAAAATCTCTTTTAAACTATATAGCGAAGAGTAAAAGAACACAAGTGTTATATTCCAATTAGAAAGTGTAGTCTGTCTCGTGTGGCCTTATCACACAAGGAAATGAATGAGAGATAGAGAAAAAGAGGCGATGCGATGCGACTACAGCGTGGTGAATTGGTATAAAAAGAGACAATGATATGGTGGTTATTAGCTGGAATTTGGAAGGAAATTGGTTGAAATTTGTAAAAGACGGTTTTGTTGTTGTGGCGAGTATCGAGTGCTCTCGTAAATAGAGGGACAGTCTTTTCCCAATTATAGATTTCCAAATGTTTTCCAAACGCATATGCTGAATATTTATTCTCTTTGCAATCAATATGATTCATCAGGCAAATTGGGTATACAAATGAGAAAAACGAAAAGAAGAAGCGAAAAGTGTGTGTTGTGTGTACAGAATTTCTACAAAAGAGGTAGAAATACGCAAAACGACATTCGAATTCGGAGCCTAGACATAAATAGGTGTACAAATGGAAAGGATTAGAACTTCAGAAGAGATGAATGAATCTAGGGACTGAAAACACCGCTGGGCGGCGAGTCGTTTGGCGTCGTTTCTCCCGCTTTACTATTTCCACGATTCTTGTTTAGAGTGCGCACTTTGTGAGATGATCCGGCCCGTGAGACACGTTTTACTCGAATGGCTGGAAATGGAAAACGGATTAGAGGAGGAACAAAGGAACAGTGGGAAACTCCGAATGCTTACAGATCCAGTGATAACAAGTGATAACAAATGTACCTACTGAGTTCGAATGCTCACTGTCGTGATCGCTGGGGAATGAGGGCATCGGCAAGTCACGACGCTTCCGAGTCTCTTCTTCTTCTGTTTCGTCTCCCTTTATCTCGTCTTCCGGCTCGTCTTCGTCGATTCCTTGGTCAGTACTGCGATGATGACGGTGGCCTGGAACATGCTCATTGAGCTCTAGATTCTTTCCAGTTGAACAGGTACGAACGGAAACACTTTGCTCGGTTTAGTTTTCTAAGAATGCGAGACTAGATCTCTGAGCAACATGCTTACTACTTTACATACCTTCAGAAGCACTTCTCTTCTGCACATGACCATGCGCTCCCCCTTCCGGAGTGTTTCTCTTCTGATGCTCATGCATCTCAGCGTGCTCCGCTGGGCTTCGCTTCTGGTGTCCATGGTGCTCATCGGCACTCCTCTTCTCATGTCCATGATGCTCATCAGTACTTCTTTTCTGATGCTCGTGATGTCCTTCAGAGTTTCTCTTCTCTGTTCCATGATGATCATCTTTGGCCATGACAGCATTCCGTTTCTCGTGAGGATGTCCACCTTCCGGCGCATTCCTCTTCTCCTTGTGATGCTCAGTGCTTCTCTTCGTCTGGGTTCCATGATCCGTGCTGTGAACTGTTTCATGATGCTCGGCATGTCTCTTCTCTCTGTGATGGACTCCGTGATGATACTCGATTTCCTCCTCAGTTCTCTCCGAACTGTACAGTCCTCGTCTCTTCCGACTGTTAGCATCCTCTTCCACTTCACTCAACTGATCCTCGAGTGTAATCTAAAACTTTGATATCTCGAAATCTATAGGGAAAGCTTACCTCTTGACTATCAGTCTCTGCATTCTCGTTCTCCGTGGTCGCCTCGGTTTCCTCTGACGAATTCTGCACTCCGATTGGGAAAGAAATCACGAGAGTTAAAGAGATGCAGAGAAGTACAAAAAGCAAGAGAAACTTCATAGTGCTCTGTCTCCTGAATACAACTGAAACGAACAATATTATTCATCCAGGCCTCGAGAAGTGGGCGTGTCGTCGACACCCGCTGACACATAAAAACGATTGACAAGTTTGTGCCGGTTGAGCGGTTTTTGTGTGCGGATTTCGGATTTCCCGAAAAAGAACTGGCACGACAATTACTGGCAGGGCGCCCCGGGTCGACGGGTAATTTGGAGGGATACGGGTCGCTGATTCGAATATGGTTTTTGGTGACGGGATGATTACGGTAGGAATAGGAGAGGAACTTGTGAAATGGGGAAAGGGAACTGAAAATAGAGAGGACACGGGAGAGGAACATGTGCTGATGACAGCTGACGAGTGAGTCATGGACTTGTTTTGCTGCTCGATGGGATCAGTTGAGGAAAAGGGAAAGATCAAGTTCAGGATCAATCTGGGGGAAACATTGCTTTCCATTGAACTCTAGATGCATTTATTCCAGAAAGAACATTGATAATAATAGATTGGTTAACTGTATTCATAATCTTCGTGCACAGAAATCAGTCAACTGTGTCGATTTCCATGCACACTGCTAGTCAACGATGACTCCGTTGCATCGAGCTTGAGTTGATCGTGGAGACATGGATCTCGCTCTGAAACTCATTCCATTCTTTTCTCTTGAATCCAATTCCTTCCAACTAACCACTGTGACTCCCGTGCACTTCAGCGTTCTCACGAACTGTTTGGTGAAGTCTCGATTGAGAAGTAGAATGCAAAACGGATTAATGTAGGAGAGGATGCCATTGGCGATGGGGTACAAGGCTCGCATTGTGTAGATTGGACCAGTCTGAAAGCAGGAAGTCACAACGTATCGTGGGAAAATAGGAATGTGAAGCAAATCATGTACGTTTTGGGTCTGCGAGAAGTAGTTTTGGCAAATGTAGTAGGCGAACATGACGAAGAAGGCGCAGAGAAGGGCAAGGACTTGGAAGGCGAGATGCATTTCTCGTTGAAGGGATCTGGAGAAGATATGTTTGATTGTAAGGGTTTCACTGATGATATTGCTCACTTTGAGAAACCTGCAGTGTGCTTACGGAGAAACAAGAACATGGCGACGTAGGATGCAACGCAGAAAAAACAGGTGAGAGCCACGACAATCAGAGCCATCAATGTGTTTCTCTGAAAATCTCTCAATCAACAACGTTGCTACGTTCTCGAAACTCACAGTAATCACCGCTCGCTGCGCCACAACCTCCATTGTCGCCAGAGTATCATAGTGGAAGTCAGTGTCTTTCAAAACCACAATACTCATCAGTGTTGGAACCGCCCAGTAAACAAAGACAATCTGCCATGAGGGTGCATCTTGAATCCATGACGTCAACCGACTCGTTGGTGCGGAGATGACGAGATAACGATGCAAAGAGAGGAAGACTATTCCGGAGCAACGAATGTAGAGGAAGTAGTAGATGGAGTTGTAGGTGCCCGCGGCGATGTAGTATTCTTGGTACTCGAAATAGAACTCCTTGAGGCCAGGTAACATTCGGATTCCCCAAATAGTGATGAAAACTATCATAGAGATTATGTCAGCGATGCACTGAAACTCGAATTGGGCTTCCAAACTTAAAAAGAAACTCACATGTTGCAACAGAATAGTGTAGAAAGTTGTCCGATACGTTTTCGTAAAGCATCTGAGTCTCAGAAGACACACAAGAACCATGACATAAAGTGGAAGACTAGGAAGAGACATCCCGTAGTAAACGTACAGCGGCCATTGCGGGGGACTGTCCATTTTGGGAAAAAAGATCAGAAGGATCAAGTTTTCCAAGTTATTCTTTGCACCAAAAAAAGTGGAAAACTAATCAGAGTGTGATATAAGTAGGTGGAGGACAAGCGGATCCGTGGGAAAGTGGACCTGGGACTGGTTTGGAGGAAGGAGGTGTTATGATGACAAGTGCGGGGAGACAGGTGGTTGGGTACGATATCAGAGCAAAGTGAGGATTGACAACCTGGAAATGAGCAGTTTGTGTTTAGCTCACCAATAAACAGGACTAAATAACAAGGTTCCGAGTGGTTTAAAGACCTAATTGTAATCCATCACGCAACTTCTTGGAATTACAACAGATCATGTCGTGAAACATGTGATTTAGAAGGGAAAGGAAACTAGACAACATGAAAAGGAGGGTTTCAGAAGATGTTCGGTGTAGACGTTGTTATGGGAAAACCGAGAGGAGCAACAAGAATGGAAAGAAAGTACAAGAGGTCTAAAGATCGAAAGATCCAAAGACGATGAGAGAAACATGCTGTGTTTCCAGGAAAAGATTCTTCAAATTGCAAACACTTTATTCAGATCCGATGTTCTTTGAACAAATGAGTCAAAGCAAAACTTCATGTTGATTGACAGGGACCGACTCCTCGGTTCTGTTGGAGATTAAATGTTTTCCCTTTGCGTGTTGTTTATTTGAATTCGATGGAATCACGGATATCTGGACCTCGCTCTGCAAATGATATCATGCTTCTGCGTTCTCAGCAAAAGTAATCACCACTTTGTATGTGTTGCATGTAAGAGAGCGGACCACTTGGTAGGCGAGATCCTTGTTAAGAAACAAGATGCAGAAGGGGTTGATGTAAGAGAGGAGACCGTTTGCGACGGGGTACAGGGCTCGCATGTAGAAGATTGGACCGGTCTGGAAGCAGAGGATGATTGGAGGGAAGGGAGATGATAGATGTTACATTTGATGTTTGAGAAAAGTAGTTTTGAAATGCGTAGTAGACAAGAATTGCGAAGAAAGCAAGGAGGAGGACGAATACTTGGAAGGCGAGATGGACTTCACGGCGCAGAGATCTGAAATAGAGCTTAGGATGGTAAAGAGCAAGAGCAAGGTTACCTGGAAAGTCCTCGAGCATGTTTTCTGACAAAATGGAACAGAGCGCCATATGCAAGAGAACAGATGACACAAGTGATGCTCACGACAATCAGAGCCATCAACGTGTTCCTCTGAAACCACTCTTTCTCTTCTAACCATCCCGAATCTAACAAACTTTGATAACAGATTGCTCTGCAATGATTGCCATATTCTCGAGACTATCATACGAGAAGTTGTTATCTTTCAACACAACGACACTGATCAGCGTGGGAACCGTCCAGTAGACAACGATGATTTGCAGTTTCGACGCGTTTTGGACTCTCTGAACCACGATGTTGGTTTAACTTTAACTAGAGTGTAACTGACATGAGTCAACATAGAAGTCGGACAGGTGATGATGAGGTATCTTTGAAGAGAGAGAAACACGATTCCAGTGCAACGAATGTAGAGAAAGTAGTAGATTGTGTTGTAGCTGGCGGCGGCGATGTAGTACTGTTGGTATTTGAAGTAGAACTCGCGGATCAAAGGGATCTGGCGGGCAGAGTTGGTGGAGAAGAAGAGAAACATGGCGAGCAGGTCGGCGATGCACTGAAACATTTCAATCTTTGATGATTGATCCGTTTTGTAAACATTGAGAAGAAGATCTCTGGACTTCTCTCTGACTCAAAACGCTCTCAAGATGTGTTGTTTACTCCTCATTTCCATAATGGATTCTTGGCAAAACGGAGAATGATCTCGTGACCTTCTATTTACAAGGAAACTCTGTCTGGAACACTGTTTATGACCCTCGTATTATGAACGTGCAGATGTATAGATTTTCTAATATTTCTGCGTTCTGCAGCAACACGTTTTCCCCTAGAGTGAGTTCCCATTCTAACCTGCCCTTTCCGAGAAAACAGACCGAGATCTGCAACAAAGTCCTCTCACGTGAGAGTAACTAAAAGAAACGAGTGTAGTTTGGTAGTGAGTGGGAAACTGAAACTGAAACTAGAAAGTACGCTTCACTGCACTATACTTTTATGATATGTGGTGAAGATGTTAGAAGTTTGGAAACAGACAAAACATAACAGAAACATCAGGTACAAAACTTACATGTTGCAGGAGGATTGAGTAGAACGTTGTTTTGTAGGATTTCGAGTAGCATCGGAGTCGAAGAAGACATACGAAGACAAGGAAATACAGGGGAAGAGAGACAATGGACATTCCGTAGTAGACGAGTAATGGCCAGGTGGGTGGAATCAGGGTTTCCGCCATTTTCAGATGGATCGGGAGAGGGAATGAGGTCTGTATACTGTATCAGATGTTGGTGGGACAACGAAATGACGTGAATCAGAATGGAGAACAAGTTGGGAACGAAAAAGAGTTCGGAAAACAATCAAGGATTTGTGAAATCAGCTGGAGGTCGGTACTGAAAATGAACTGGAACACTGTGAAGTGATCACTGTTAGGAATAACAGGACGGCGGGGCATGGAAAAGAAACTGAAACGTGGCAATGCAAAGAACTTCCAACTGGACTCTAGCCCACTTGAGTCCAAGTGGTCCTAACTAGCAAATCCTTTCCGGATTTGGCTCCGGGTTGACTTCAGAGAGCTACCACTTCTTCAAGGATATAACAACAATTTCTGGAGCTTATGATGTTCAATCATCAATTGTAATCCCACTGTACGCAATGGTCTAACCGCCAATCACAAAATGAAAACTGGCAACAACATTCTAGGAAAAGCGGACAAAACACAAGAAGATTTGTGACTGAAAGTGGACTGGGAAACTCTTTTAGAAGACTTGGAGCACGTGGGAAAAGAGAAGAAGGTGGGAAAGATTGACTCACAAGAGAGCCACGGATCGAGAAACATTTCAAGACGCAGTTTTCGAAAGGTAATGGACTCGGCGAGCCGTGCTCTCCCGATTCGTCTCATTAGGAAGAGTAGAGTTGAGAGGGCAACACACACAATCTCGTTTGCATATTCTATTTATTTCGTAGTAAACTTTGTCTTGTTGTTCCACGAACGTTTTTGTGAAAAGAAAGGGAGCAGAGATCGCGAAAAACAACATAATGAAGTCTCGTGACGTTCAGAGATTCCCATGGATCTTTCTGGATTCAGCAGAAACAAAATTCGAAATGGAATCAGAGATCAGAAGGTGTCTTATAGCCAAAAGACAGTCTTCGAGTTTGCAGGTATCTTGATGACTATCACGCATGGAGGCATGATGTCACTGATGAGAAATCTCGAGACTCGAGGTCAGAAGCATCTGATTCTTTTTCTTCTTCTGGTTACTTTTTTCGGTTTGTTTGTTTCCTTTTCCTCCTACGTAAGTTTCTTGACCACTTGCTCTTTTGGCATCGAAGAGGTCAACATTGAACTGAAAAACAACCGAGATTGATTCAGAAGTTCGTGAGCTCTGATCTGTTAGATTGCGTGTGTGTCTGGTTTATTGGTCATGGTGGGTCTCAAAGCGAAAAAGATGAAAAACTGGAACCGAAAATTGTATAAGTTGGTTTCTAGTAGCTCCATCGTTCTTCAGAACTCTGTTTAGTTCATTGAGTCATGGCTTGATTTTGGTGCACTTGCAAATGTTTGAAATCGAGAAGCCAGTCTGTAAAAACGTCTTTCTTTTACCTTGAAAATTTGGGAATTCTTACTGTATTCTACTGCTCCCCGTCTTCCAGTTTGCAACTGATAGTTGAGTTGAAGACACTTCAGATTGATTTACCTACAAGCAGTTTATCCGGGTTGCAAATCCCAAGAAACTTACTGTTTTCTTCCCACCTAGCATCCACTTAACTCTCTTTGGAAGATCTTTATTGAACAACAAAATCGTGATCGGACTGATAAAAGAAAGAAATCCATTGACAAGAGGACTCAATCCTCTCATGAACACTTTGAAGTTGCTGGAGTAAATCTTAAATGGACACGTTTCAAATCTTCAAAACTCCGCTTGCCTCATCTAAAATTGCAAAGTTGTATTGAAGAAACATGTAGACAAACAAAATGAGGAGAGCAGCCAGGAGGAGAAGCACCTGGAAGGCAAGGCGGAGCTCACGGTGGGCAGATCTGAAAGTGTTTTGTTGGTCTCTCTGTTGTTTTTCTTGAGTTTTCGGATCTCACTTTGACATTGAACTCCTGCTTCTTCTCACATGTCGTATCAACAAAACATACAAAGTTGTACAGAACACGGAACACGTTGACAAGTAGATCATTGAGATCTCCGGGTAGTTCTGAACTTTCTAGCACGTTTCCAGGCTCAAATTTCTTTCTCACAGTTTCTTTTACAATGAAAATCAGGGTTTCAGAACTCAGATAAGTGACATCTGTCTTTGTGAAGAATATCAGGTTGAAAGTTATCGGGGGAACCCAATAGAGAAGCCAAATGTAGAAGGGTTTTGAACTTTGGAAGCGCTGAAATCATAACTTGTACCATTGCGCTTTCAGATGCCTCTAGTAACCAGTGTAAGCCAACTTTTGGGTTTCCCAATTGTCAGATATCTGTGTAATGTTAGGAGACTGATCCCGAAGCTTCGGATCACTGTAAACCAGCTCAAGTAACTGTAGTTCACTGTAGTGCTTCCTATCCATTGCAAACTAAACAAGACTTCTGGGATTGTATAGTCAGCCACCTTTTCCAGAGTGTATGCTGTCATGGTTAGGATGTCTGCTATACTCTAAAAGGTTCATTGCTAGAGTTCCATGTCATTTTGCTCACTTGTTGAACTAGAATCACATAAAAGGTAGTTTGAAACAATGTGACAGATCTTCTAAGAATCAGAAGACATATGAAGATAGTGAGGTAGATAGGCATGATAATGGAGAAAATGAGGAAATAGAGAATGTGAGTCCATTGGAGGTTACGAGCACCCACTCCAAGCATCTGAAAAGAAGGAGTTCGTGAGAGCAAAGGAAGGAAATACATGTTATTCAGTTACGAGAGAAAGGGCTTTGAAGGAACAATAAGTCAATTAGAGAAGTGCAAGATTTGAAGGAAGTTCTGAAGTCCATTGTGAATTAGAAGGTTTGGAGCAAAGAAATTCAGAGAACACTTGGTCTCTTTGCAGGTATAACTTCCAGCTAGAAAACAATGACAGAAAGTTATCAACCAGTCATGTGTTCCTTTGGAATCTTGGTTTCAGCTGTTCTTTTAGATCTTTGAAAACAATGAGTCTCTAAGAATCAGACGTCTGAAAGTCAGAGACTTCCTCATTAACCGTAACAACACAACCTCACACGTCGTTTCCTCGAGAATTCTTTGACCTCATTCGTTGATTTTCTAACAATGTATCTACGAATCCTCTGAAAATCTGTAACCCGATTCAACTGTATCCGGAACAACGGTTTTATTAGTTTGTTTTGAACACCGTCCCATTCTTTCGGAGACGTCGGTCGTTAACCCGAAAGTCGTCGGGAGACGAACAGGCGGGTATAAAAGGCGAAATGGATATACTTGTCATCATTGATCATCACTATGACTGTGGCCATCGCCCGTTCCGTTATTCCCCTTCTCCTCGTTCTTTCCTCCATCATACCAGCTGTTCGTTCGGAAAGCAAGCATTGGCGTAGGGCGATTCATTTGATGTTTCTAGTGGTTCTCCTTGTTTTTCTGCAGAATGGCGTCTGATTTCTTGCAAAGCCGGAGACTCGCCGATACAGAAGAAGGATGCGTCATCGTGTAAAGTTTCACTTCTGGAGACAGAGGATGATCCGAATCCAAGACCAGCTCCCTTTGATCCTTGTTTTGAGGTGGGTACTTTTCAAGAGCAACCCTAAAACAGTTTTCGTTCCAGGAAGAAACCAACGGAAAGCCGAGAAACTTCTGCAACATCATTTGTCCGGGAGCCGATACCGCCTATCTCATCAAACGCATCCCACAAAACCATAGAAGCTGTTTTGGTCACTTCACCTATAAAATTGAGAAGAGATCTCCCAACTTCTTCATCTGGAGAGACGCCAAGTCAGTCTCCTGTACCCTTAACTCTCTCTTTCCAACTCTATTCCAGATGCCGTTCATCTAGTGTCGAGTTCCTGATTCGTTGTGAGTTTCTGTCTGCCAGAAGCACTTTCAGATCGGATGAAGAGATTTTCGAGGAGGCCAATCGAATTGCCACTGACCTCCGACAATAAATAAGAGCACGCAGAAGATTATTATAACTCGTTTGAATCAATCATTTCTGTCTTTCTGTTTATCTTTCAAAATGAAAAATTCGCTGATCTTCCTGGTTTTCTTGATCTTTTCGTTCAGTTATCAACTGGAAATCGACGAGTAAGTGTTGAAAAAGATGGAACAGTGCCTAGTTTTTTGGTTCAGAGCATTTGATGTGAATGACGTGGAGAATCAAGCGTGTCAGAGTAAATGTGAAACTGATAAAGTGAGATTCTCGACTATGAAAGGGTTCGTGACTTTTTACTCTTTTTCGTGGTTATCAAATGTTTCAGAACGTACGACGAGCTGCATCGGTGCTCCGTCTGCGACAAGCTCTTCGAACTTTGTGTCAAGTACCGTGTCTGCAAAGAGAACTGTGTCCCCGAGATGCCCGTCCTCCCGTATCGACAAGCCAGAGACTTTGCTCACCGAGTTGTTAGTCCCTCTTCATCTTCTTCATCCCTTCAATACAATTTCTAGCATCCCCCAACAAACCCGTGTCTCGAACTGATCTCCGCGTGCAACTACGAGTCGATGGACAGTTTCCAAGCCCTCAAATCCGAGAATCCGTTCCTTTTCATTTGAGAATCACCCGAATGAAACCTTCAGCTTCTTGTTGTCATGTATTGTTGTCTTCATAAATAATTACGTCACCGGTGAATTTGAGAGACAACAAAAGAGAGTGTGTGGATCGGAGAAACGCCGACGGATCAGATCGAAATCGTCTTGGAACATTGCCAAATTCAGGCCGCCCGCGACGCTTTTCAGATGGTTTACTCAGATTATCGCAATCTTGCCGATCGACCCGACAGCTTCTTCTTCAAATGTTGAAATTTGACAAGCAACTATTCCTTCCGGAAGCGAAACTAGAAGTCCAAGGCATACAAGTAATCGAATGGGAATGGGCAAGTCATAGAGGCTTTGATGAAATGGAATAGTAAATAGGAAGGAGAAGCACTTGAATCCGAACATGACAAAAGTGTTTTTGTTGTTGTGAATGAATGAAGAGAACAGTGGAGAGAGCGGAAGAGGTGTGAATATGACGGAATGGCAGAGAGGGACAAGTGTGCTCGAAAGACACACTGTATAGGAAATCGAGAGCATTACAAATGTGCTTTTTTGAACCCCCAAAACCATCTTGCTGTTTTCTTTCCTCAATCCACATTGTCCGTTGAAACTGGTCGTAATAAAACCAACTGATAACCATAAAAAGTCTCGTCTTTCCCTCCGTTTATAGGCTCATCATGTCGTCAGTCGTCGCCTCGATTCTTTCGTCTGATTCATTCTTTCTTCTTCTCTTTTCTGAATTCAATTCAAGTTTATAATTCAGAAGAAGCGTGTAATCCCATCTTCTCTTGCGCAATTCCTCCAGTTCGCCCCGTTTTCGGAAGCGACGCACCGTTTCCAGATGGTCTGTGTGTTTGTTTCATTGCCTCGCTGAAAGTACACCTATCAATCACTTTGTTACGCTTTCACGAACGTAATCGAATGGAGATTCGACGGAGGAGGCGAAAGAAATTGCTGGTGATTAGGGAGGAAACAGATATCACTTCGTATCAGCAGTGATTTGATCTACTGATTACGCAAGGTGGGAAGGCAAAGAGGTGCGGGGCAAACGGTTCTGGAATTGGAAGGAATGGGGAATACTTGCTGAAGGTGATGGAGAATGGGAAGATGCGGTTGGCAGGGGAAACACGGCTAATTTGCTGAAAAATTAAGGTGTTCTTACACTGAAAAGGTTCATTCAGAAGATTCGGAACTTTGGGGGAAGATTGAAGCCCGGGTTTCAAGGAACCACCCGAGAAAACGTTGAGTTATGCTAATTACAGTAACACATTTGCTCCTCGAGCAATTTCGGTCCAGCTGTCTGATAAAGCTTCAAGCACCTGTCTGAGCTCCTGGCTCCCCTGACCGATTCCATTCGAAAAACGACAGTCCCAGGTGGTCAACACCTGTCCTCTCTCTCTCTACCCGTTTTTCCCTCTTCGACCCCCTTCGCGCACCTCTTCGCCTACCGGTAAATTGCGTATTCCATCGCATTCATTTTCTGCCGCCGCCGCTGCTGGCTGGGCGGAATAGAAGGGGCGGAGTCGCCGCCATGCGGGGAGGCGCGCAGAAAGAGGTAAATGACTGCTGGGGGGCCGATGGAGAGAGTGAACGGTAGGATGAGAAGCGGAGAGAGACGCGGAGCGAGGAGGACAGCCTTCCTTCCATTGCTGCCTCAGGAGATCGGGGAGGCGGAGGCCGCCCTGACGACGGACGCACCATTCATACCTCGGCCCCCTTTTTCTTATTCCTTCTTCTTTCTGTCTGGACATCTTTTATTCTCTTTGAAAAACTTTCAAAAACTTCTGGGCTTGCTTTGATTTGACCTTTTGATTGTCTGCTATACCATTTTTCTTCCCTTTTCCCGTTCCCCTGTTCATCTTCTTCTAAGCTTTTCCCTCTTCCAGATGGGAAACCGTAGCTCCTCTCACTATCCTCCGCCTCCTCACTGGATGCATCAGAGGACATCCTACTCCACCACTGCCTCCCCCTACCCTGAAACCAAGCAACGGCCAATTGCTCCTGGAGCATTCGCCGAGCCCTACTTTCCAAATCCCCATCACCCACAATCAAAAGCCCAAATGCGAAGATCCATGGTCTCCCTAAACGCCGATTCCGGTTACATGGGAGGTCCAGATTCTGAGCGACTCCGACATATGCGTGGCTCCAGAATGTCGTTGAACCAGGTGGACTTCGAGCCAACAATGATGCCCCCACCACCACGACTCATTATCCCGCCAGATGCGAAGACACTGAAGAAACTGGAAAAAATGGAAAAGAAGCATCAGAAGTTGATGAAGAAGTTGGGAGCAAGAGGGATTCCGATTCAAATGCCAATGGGACCACCACCGCCAATGCATCCAATGTACTCGAGGGCGATGAGTTTTGATGATTTGCACAGGTTAGTTAGTTTTCCTTGATCCTAGATTCTAGTAAATTCTTTCACTTTCGTATTCCGCTTGCCATTTCGCGTCCTCCCCTTGAACCCACTTAACCTTCCTTTCTTTCTTCTCTTCTGTTCCTCTGTTCCGCACTGCACCGTCCGTCTTCTTCCGCTTCCAATCCGTCTGAAAGTGCGAGTAATTGTTCCTTTTCCCTTCTTTCTATGACAGTTTCCTTCTCTTTTTTGATGACCTTTCTTCGCCTCATAATAGGATTATTATACCCTATTCCACCTACTTCTCGAGGTGACACAAGACATTGCAGAGAGGGTGCAGACAGATCTGAGAGAACTTCCAGTTTGGGCCAGAAGCGTATATGTGTATGTGTTGTTATGAAACATACACCACAACATTCGCGGAAGCCGCGCTCCTCAAAAAACTTGTTATCCGCCCTCCCACTGTCGTATACCTTTCCTTCACTTTCTTCCCTAGTTATTACACAATTCTCTTTCTCTTTCTCTTTCGAACATTGATTAGCGAACATTAATTATCAATGCGCGGAGGTATTCCCATCCATGACACTGATATCATTAGCCCATAATAGTCTCTGTGTCTCCCCAAGGTGTTTGTGTTGATATAGACACAGTCCAAAACAGGGACGGACACCCTGACAGGTGGCTCACTTCCACCAAATATTATATGGGAAATACGTCAAGGTTGACTCTTTCGCACCTAAGAAAGAAAGAAAGAAAATGTGAATAAGAAATGGAAGGTCAGGATCGGATAGAGAAGAAGAATGGCAGCCAGCCAAGTTTTGTGTTTTGCATCCGCACGTCGGGAATCGTTTGACACGAGACGGAAACGGAATGAATGAGTAGAGAGAGGACAAGAGACACTGTAATTAAGACCTCCGTGTGTGACAGTTTGAACGGGTAAAATGGCAGGGCGAGTGACTGTTGGAAACTGACGGATCGTGCGGATTTTGGGGGTGGATTTTGAATCGGACTTCTAGAGATGTTGGCAAGAATTTGGTGACTTTTGACTGCTTACAATCCATGTTCCTTTTTAGTCTGACCATTGAATTACCTGTTCACGGTAGATCGCATTCGAAGCTAACAAATGGAACACTGTTCAAGCAGAATGGGCAGAAGCAATTGAAATCGTTTCTAGCTTCTGACCACTTGAGACAAATGTGTCAAAAGTCTACTTTCTTTTTGTTCCCTAATGGTCACAGCTGACCAGAGAATGTACCGAATGTAGGTGTCAAACTGTGTTTGCTCTCCAACGACCGGGACTCTCATTATACACGTGTAGTATGTGTATCTACCTTCTTCTTCTTACCGCCCTTTTACGTGTCTGTTTACCACATTCTGTTTGTTTCTCTCTGCGAGAGCAACCCTAGACTTCTTCCGCCTCGCCACCACCACCACCGTCATCAACAGCAGCATCATCAACATACAATATATCGTTTTGCGGTGAAGTGATAATGATGATAATGAGTCGCTTCTCGCTGCCGGCGTGATCAAACACAAGCGGGAGCAGTCTCTCTCTCCGAGCATGACCACTCATTGCACTTCACACAAAACTCCGGTCTTTCTCCTCCCGAATCGACGCAGAGGGCAGCTTGTTTTCATGATTTTGATGCGCGACGCGTCGCATGGATAGCCAAAACGATTAATAATCGGTCAGAGGAAACGAGGGACTGGTTGAAGTGTGATGGAAGCAGAGCGAGCTGATGATGACTGTTTCAACCCAGTTGGCACACTTTTCGGGATCCGCTTCAATGGACCGGGGAATGAAGGCAACGAAAGAAACGGTTTTGAAGAGAGATCCAATGATTGTTCGGACCCTGACCGTTATTGCTCGGATTAGAATAATCCCCTCATTACCTGAATGGTTTTACAGTTTACAGCCTTATGCGGGAGGTTCTTTTGAATTCTTTCTCGAGATTTACGACAGATTCATGGTCACTTTTCAGCAATACAATACGTTTACATGTATACCTCAGTGTCCCGTTCAAACAAACTTTATCCAAGAGAACAAATCTTTCGTGATCCCGTCGTCCTCATTTGCATATTGTCCACCTGTTCTTTGCCCATTTCCGCCCGTGTTCCTCACCCGCTCATTCTCCCATCATTCCGCCTCTTTTTCTAATCCGACCCCTCCAATTAACAAAAGTGTTCCGGGTCACGGACCAATAGAAAAGGGCTGGTCGAGAAGAAAAGGACATCAGCCTTTTGTGAGAATGAAGGACCATAGAGGTGTTTGAATTAGAAATGGGGGAAAATGAAGACGACGGGGTGGAAGAGGTCTACAAGAGAGCAATCACGTTCACAAGTTCTACTTCCGTTCATTCGCTTCATAGACTCTGTCGATCCGTACCTAATGACTGCTAAGACGTCCCGCACATTCACTTTTTCCGTAACATATTAGGCAATGAATGGAGGTCACTGATCCACTAATTAGCAGCCTCCTCCGACCTAAAGATGGACTATGCACTCCCGACAATACAGACTCTTTTTGGTCTTTTTTCGATCCGAAGAATGCCTTCTCGAGGTGTTCAAGGTTAATTTGCATCTCATTTCGTCGCTTCGTATCCCATCCATCCGAACCTGCCGAATGGCCCTCTTTGCTTTTGTGAAATCTTGCTAATCTCGGCGTGAATCTCTTTTTCTCGACGGCGCGCGCGCCGGATGGAAAAGGGAAAATGGAAAAGGAACACATGTAGGGAAAAGAAGAGGGATGATGACCAAAAAACTGGATGAATTGGACATGGCTTTCGGGGGGCGAGAAAGGGGTGAAATGAGCGAAAGTGAGGGCGACGAAATGAGGAGAAATGGCTAACATGCTGAACCTAGATTGGGGAGAAAGAAGGGAACATACAACTTCAGTGAACACCTTTTCTTTGTTTCAGAATGCACGAAGCCCCCGAGATTGATGTTCGGATGAGACAGCGAGATTGGAGAGCCACTGATGAGAGAAGAGGAATGCCGTCGAGAAGAGAGACACAGAGTCAATACGTGAAGCACAATTACTCGTAAGTTTGACACAGAAGCCTTGTGGTTTATGTTCCGTGTTTTGTAGGAGCACAAACCGACGGACCGAATTGAACGGCTCGTTGGCCTCATCATCGCCGATGACATCGTCAGAAGAAGGTGGACATTCTTCGGATCCATGGAACACTTCTAGTATCTCCTCTGGGAAGAGGGATGTGATCTCCCCGCCAATGTACAGCAGCACTCCCCACCATCAGAACCATCAGCTCACTTCTCCACAACCGGTTGGTTATCATTGAGTACCTCCTTAAAACTATAGTATGTTTCAGCAACCAATTGCCAAAACAATTGAAGTAAAAGTGGAAAGAAGCGAGAAGGTAGAACAGATTAGTGAACACAGCAGCAGCGAGAAGACTGCTCCATCCAGTGTCACCCAGACCGCTTCCTCCACTTCGTCACGGATTCAGCACGTTGCACCTGTCTCCAATTCGAATGCCACATACGCTCAACCAATCATCAGAGGACAACCATCTTATGGATCGAGATCCTCTTCAATTGCCACTTCACAAATGAGATGTGATCAGTCGGAGATCGACTTCTCCTGGGTCAATGAGGAGGAGGACAAGCTGAAGAGAGAGTCGAGAAGTGAGTGGAGCCAGCATTTTTCTTCTGTGTATGTACAGTTTCATTCTGCAGGAATAGACAGTCTTCCCGAGTTCTACTTCGGAATGGATCCACCACCAGTTGCCAGTGACAATGAGAAAGAGAATGAAGAGGAGAAGCGTCGCAGAAGGAAGAGTGTGTTGGAGAAGACTGCCGCATTTGAGATTGAAGCGAGAAGAGCTGATCGGAGGGAACCGGTAAGATTTCGAAAAATTCTTAACACTCACTAAACTGTTTCATTTTCAGGCGTTCCTCTCCCGTTCCAGTCATCATCTAACCTCTTCCATCCCAAACCCCGATTACTCTCCACTCTCAATCCACACAAAAGAGACTGGCGGACCGGCGGAAAGACGAATCTATCGGATTCAGAAACAGAATCACGAGGGACAACGAACATCTTCGGATGACCGTCGGTACAGGAGCAGTATCGCATTCTGATCCACTCCCCGATCCTCTTCTTCCATATTCGTGCCTCATTTCGATTCGTTCATCGCTCAATCCGTTTTCACAATAAATAAGTTTTATTGAATCACAGAGACACAATGATCAGTGTTGCCCTTCTTTTTTTCCTGCTGTTCAAACATGAAGTTTTCATCGAAACAGTCAATCAGCTGCAACAAGAGATGCTTCGAAGCCGATATTGGATTCTGGTTGTTATGGAGAACTCACTTCCCAATAAATCTTTATTAAAACCAAGTTTTGGAACAAATGCAGTTGTGATAAGGGGGAATGGGGTGTGTAAGGGAGCAAATATGATTTGCAATTCAGGGGAGTTGTGGAGAATGCACGGAGCGATGGGGGAATACAAAGAACGAGGAGATTGGACAAGTGAATGCGTTGGAAGCGACTGATTAGAGGTGGGGGTGAAGCAAGAACTTATTGATAGCTGACCCATACAAAACCAAAAACTTTAATAGAAATAAGGATGCAGTTCAATGGGCTATTCCGGAGGCGTCGACACGAAGTGGTCCCTGAGCTTTGGCGAGAAGGTCGGCGTCGATCTTCAGCTGGCGCGGCTGCTCCCATGGGAACTCGTTGTGTCCGAAGTGTCCGTTCTCAGCAGTTGGCTCGTAGATCGGTCTCTTGAGATCCAAATCCCTGAAATTTGACAATTAAAACAATGAACAGAGCTAGATTTCTTACTTGATGATCATTCCCGGTCTCAAATCGAAGTTGTCGTTGACAACGTGGAGCAGCTCGCCCTCGCTAAGAGCAGAAGTTCCAAACGAGAAGACCATCACGGAGAGTGGCTTAGCAACACCGATGGCATAGGATACTTGGACGAGGCAACGACGGCAGAGTCCAGCCTTGACGAGAGACTTGGCAACCCAACGAGCAGCGTAGGCGGCAGACCGATCAACCTTGGTTGGGTCCTTTCCGGAGAAGGCACCACCACCATGAGCTCCCCATCCTCCGTAGGTGTCGACGATGATCTTTCTTCCGGTGAGCCCGGCGTCTCCCATCGGTCCTCCGACAATGAAAGATCCACATGGGTTCAGATGGTAGACGGTGTTGTCGTCGAGCAGATTGGATGGAATAACAGCCTTGATAACCTGAAATGACAAGCATGTACAATGTCTTACGAATAAGAAGGGTTACCTTCTCAATGAGTTCTTTTCTCAAATCTTCGAGAGCGATATCAGGAGAATGTTGAGTCGAGATGACGACAGTGTGCACACGAACTGGGATGCAGGCACCTCCATCGGCGGTGTACTCGATGGTCACTTGAGATTTGGAGTCGGGGCGGACCCAAGCGAGATCTCCGGACCGGCGAAGCTCGTGGAGCTTGTGGTTCAACTTATGAGAGAGGAGAAGAGTCAGTGGCATGGCCTCTTCGGTCTCGTCGGTGGCGTATCCGAACATGATTCCTTGGTCTCCAGCTCCAACATCATCGCTGTCCTTGTCGACGTGGACTCCGGCGGCGATTTCCGGGGACTGCTGCTCGAGAGCAACAAGAACGTTGCAAGTCTTGTAGTCGAAACCTGGAAAATTAATGTTATCAACTGCTGCGAGAGCGTAGAAGATGAATCACGCAGTGATTATCTTTGCCACGATGATGCGAAGACGGCTGAGTAGCTGCTACGGTAGTGACAGAACAATCTGGCAACTGCTGGTCCTATCGCCTAGCGAGTTCGCTTCATACCTTTGGAGGAGTCGTCGTATCCAATCTTCTTGACAACGTTGCGGACGAGGACCTGGTAGTCGACGACGGCTTTCGAGGTGATCTCACCGCACAACATGATCATACCCGTTTTAGTTACCGTCTCTGTAATCAAAGCAACCGTTAAACAGGACTAGAACACATATGTGCGATAAGTCAGCCCCTCACACCATCCAACACCCGAGACGGCCTGCAACAGAGACATTGTTAAGCGAAATGGCGGAAGGTGCCGGCGCCGTTTCGTTTCCGAAAGAACGGCCGGCTCCTCTCGCAAACATTCAAGTTTCACGACACAATATCCACTTCCGTAGTTTTTCCTGCCTGATGTTATCAAGAAATAGAACTACGCCGCTACAAATGGTTATTAGCATGTGCCGCGCCACGAGCTGTTGTTCGCCTCGTCACTGGGTCTCTGGTTGTTGTGAGTAAGTGCTGGGGTCATGAGTTCGTCCGGTTGTCCTCTCTTCGCAGGCCAATTGTCGGAGTTATTGGGAAGACAACTTTCTGAATAACTTACCACAGGCAACCTTGGCATGGGGATCTTGAGCGAGGTGGGCGTCGAGAACAGCATCGGAGATCTGAAAGAAGTTATTTTGCTCGGGAACTAGCAGCTGTTTGAGTAGACTTGGATGCAGTCTCGCCCGTGCATTACACTATCATCGTAGTGGTGCGTTAGTGAACATATAGGTCACGAGTGACATCACTACACAAATAGAAAGGTTCAGACTTACTTGGTCGCACATCTTGTCCGGATGACCCTCGGAGACAGATTCGGAGGTGAACAGGAAGCTGTGTGGCATCTTGGCTTGACGGGCGGAGAGAAGACTGAAGTCGTCTGTCTGCAAGAGCGAAGTTGGCTCGAATGAGGAGACCTCCGAGTGAGCGGCAGGGGAGGAGCGAAAGGGGCGGAGCGCCACGCGACCGGCAGAAAGAACTCTGCGTCTCCTGCTTGCCAGCACTAGTTTTACTAGAGAGAATTTATAGATTCCTTTGTGCGGATGTGGCTAAATTGAAATTCAAATCGTTTTTTTTCGGACAAGCAAATCGTGAGAAATTGGCCTTCCTCCACGTTTCATAAGCAACCAATAGATCAATCGCTTTTGAATGGAGCATCAGGATGCTTTTGGGCAGTATTGGCGAACATAGCAGGCTTTACGAGAAGTTTCCAGAGCAAACGAGAAAAGAATACACCTATAAGCATTTGCTTGGGGTCATTCCTAATGGAAACCGCCATGGAAACGACGTTAGGACTAAATTTTTGACGGATTTATGCGAGTTTTTAGTCGGGATGCATGCGCAAACGACTTCGTGACATTTTCTAATTTTTCAAAAAGTCAAAAACACAAAAATATTGAGATTTCGCCGGAAAAAATAGGAAAAAGCAGAGGAATTTGGCCCAAAAAAACTTCGAATTGGAGGCAATGTGTGCAAACACGGTGACGGCTCTTCCACGTACAATGCACAGAATTGCACGACAAATCAAATACAGACGGCTCTTTATCAGTAACGTTCCATCGGAATTCTGGTTATCAGACAGTCCTAACCTACAAATAACTAAAGGAACAGAAAGAACAAGAACCGTGTCCTTGAAGTTTCAAAACCTATCTCTTTTGAGATCAATTTTCAACTTTATCTTCTCTCAAATCGGGCGCTCATTCAGTGATGTAGAAAACAAAGGATGTGGAAAATCCGCTTCCTGATATGAAAAACAAGATTCGCTGGCCGATTCGAACAAAAATGAACGATTTTGGAGGAAATTTGGAGGAAAAGCGCCAGGATTTCAAAAATTTCTAGGTTTCCTAAAGATTTCGGCTAGATTCTTGGCAAAATCTTACGGAGGATCAACGAAAAGCGCTGGAGTGGTTAGTTCCACGTGTCCTAACAAACGTACCGTTTCTGGTCGATATCACTGTAGTGAATGATTCGAAAAACAAGGGACAAAGTGCAATAGTGTTGGATCAGCTGGGTTAGTAGAGCAGATCACGAGAACAGTTCACTCCAGTTTGTCACGTGCAATACTGTATTAGGGATGGAAGAACACTCTTGCTAGGGACAAAAAGAGAAAGATCGCTGACAATTGGGCAATGACACTGATCTAGTCATCATATCTTTTTGTGCTCGTCACCCTGTTTGTTTAGTGCCTAGACTAGAAACTATAAACTCTCACAGTTCAACAATTGAACTCTTTCCGTTCTTGCACTTTCGCCTTATCAAAAACTGATCAGGAACTGGATTCTTATTTGTTTTTTCGATATCATTCAGAGCAAACAGTGATGAAAAAGCTCTTCTGCTGCCCTCCCAACAATTTTTGCAGATTGATATCGGGTGTGGATTCAGAGGGCATAACCAGGATCGGAGATCAGAAAATCGAAAGCTCTGCAGTTTGCAAACTGATGTTTTCTCATCCGGTGGCAGAACAAACAAGGTTTTTTTGCAAATTGGCATTCGAATGACCAACTTTCTCCACAGCTTCCCACGAAAAACCCCAACACTCACCGGAATCCCGTACTGCTCGCAGACCCATTTGACGAGTGTATGACAACTTTTCTTGATATCCTGAAGGAAAACAGTTTATGCATCGATTTTTCTAGGAATCAACGTACCATGAAGACTTGTTTCAGGTGGACTCCATAGATATCGTTCCACATCGCTTCGAACGGACGCTGAGTCTCATAGCCGTTCGCGAAAACTTTCCATCCAGACAATGAAACACTGTACTTGCAGAGCGGATTGGCGACACGGAGCTTCCTGCAATTTTTGATTAGGAAGGGTCATGATTCAGAAAATACTCACGTGGCGAACGAATGGAGCATGGAGAGCACCACCACAGTGGAATCCTCAAGAAATCCAGGAATGAAGGCCGGAGATGGAGTCATCATGTGGTCCTGTAGAAAACAATTGATTGGGGAGATGATATGAAGCCTTACATCAATGGACAACTCGTCTCCGAGAAGCGTCACGAATCCACTGTGGAGTTTCGCATTGAGAAATGGGGTCGCGTAGAACTCGATTCGACGACCGTATCTATTCATGACTGCAGTCCGATCCTTCCAACGCAGTTCCACGTGTTTCTTGTTGGTCTCACAGCTGAAAGTTATGTTTTCCCATTCCTTCTACGCAATTTAGACTTACCCGATCGAGTTCAAAGCTTGGAGAACGTCTCCTCTCGCCGTCTTCGTCTCATTGATGTACGGTCCCGTGTAGAAGAGCAGGGTGAACGGGTACTTCTCGTGCGACGGATCCCAATGCAATTTCTTGCGTTGAACCATCGGAAAGTCCGCAGGAGCTCTTTTAGCACACATCGCACTGTAGAGAGTACAAAAGTCAAACTGATTTGAGATCCAATCAGCCAACGAAGAAGAGTGACACGTCACGGTCCGTGATTCACGCAAGGGTGCATGCGTCTTCCACGTATCACGGCTTTTCAGACCTGTCGCTCTCTTTCCATTGTGACACGTTTTTGTAAAGTTTTTCTGCTTGCTATCAGAAAAAACAAAAGGGAATTCAGTGAAAAAATGTGTTTTTCAGAACGGCGTTGAGAAACTACAGAAGCATCAAAGAGCAATAACGAAGGAACTGATTTATGTGAATTTCTTCAGGATTTCCAACAAAAAAGTTGTAAACAACAAAATTTGATAAAATATTACAAATTCTTCATACTCCGAAATACTTTTTACATTACAGACACATGTATTACCAAAAATAAATACTAAATACATTCGTGCATTATAAATAGTCAAAGATGGCAGATTCGAGTAGGGAGACGGAGAGGAAGTACAAGGTGAACGGAGGGAAGAAGACGGATGTTCAGGTCCATTTCGGTGTTCCCAGTCCGGCTTTCTTGAACACCTGGAACACACAGGGTCTCCCGGACTTCTGAGTTCTCTGAAAAGAAAACTCGAATCAAAGGCTCAGAAGGAGTGATACCATAGAAATCTCTGTGAGAAACTCCTTCGTGTCGTCGTTGGCGCCGAACTGGTCAAAGGGAATCACAGTCTCATTACCGCCATCATTCTTCTTGACCCCAACAACTGATGCGTACACTTTGAACTGTGGCGCCGCATTCTTCACAAGACTGAAACGTGATCGTTATTGAACTGGAATCAATTGGGAATTCACCGAGCAAGCTCCATGGCGATGAGCACAATCGCAACCGCCTCGTCGTCCAGGTCTCCAACGTACAACGTAGGCGTTTGGTGAATCTGTAAGTGTATTCCGGTGATAGATAATTGGCTAGAAGTACATACAAAGGCCTCCGTCCATTCTCCGATGTGTCTTGGAGTTCCTCGCCGCTTCAGTTGATCGTCGAGAAGTTCAGATGCTCCAAAGTGCAATCTGTGTCCGCAACCACCGAACACATTCTTTCTTAGCTGTCCGAAGACGGCGTCTCCTTGCGCAGCCACACTGGTCGAGACCATGGGACCTGTCCCGTACAGAATCTTGAATCTCTGTTTGATGTACAGAATCGAAGCATGGTACGGATTGTCAAGTGGCGGTCCTCTGACCTTCTTGTTGGCCTTTCCAGGAGCGTCCGATCCGCCACAGAGTCTGGTTCCAGTGGAGAAGTCCGTGGTCTGAATCAAATAGAAAATCTTCAATCCACCAGTCTCCAAATCTTTTGTGTGAACTCTCTAGCACAATCTTTGAAGGGGGAGTTTCTTCAAGTTCGAGGGGGTAGGGTTCGTACCTGCTGTCCGACAAGACCTGCTGCCAAGAGCAGGTCTGACGGAGGAAGTCTCCGACTGCGGCGGCCGCTTCCATTGAACATACATCATCCAAGGTGGTGTACTTCTGCTTCCCGTACACAATGACGACGTTAGGAGGTTTAGTGGGCTTTACTTTTTTCTTCATGACACGTGGCATCGTCGTGGACCACCCACGAAGAACAAAAGTAACCCAGCGGGTTACTGTAACACTCGTTTCAGCGGCACATTTTCCCTTTTCTCGATTCTTTCTCTTTTTCATGTGTGCCAGTAATTGTGGGAACCATAACGAAGGAACTGTTTTATTAGATTTCCAACAGGATATGCACACTCGAAAATCGGTGTGAGAAGATTGAGTAATCATTGTTTTCTAGGATAAATGCATAAGAGATGGACACTGTTCAATTGGAGAACGGAGAGGGGGAAAGGGGAGAGAGGAAGTGAATGAAATGACGGAGTTCGGGAACCTGCACTTCTAGGGAATACGGTGATGAACTGATAATACTTTAAGGTGAGAAGTGAATTGAGATTCTTCTGGAGAGAAATGGGGAGGAAGAGAGACCGCCGCGGGGGTCAGGAAATACTTATTATTATGCTCGGTTCTGGAAGTAAAGCTCACAGTTTGGGGGAAGAATTGACACGCGGAGATAAGGAAGAAACGGTTATTGCTGGGGTGACAAAAAAAAGAGGATTAGACGGGAGCAGTGGTATTGAGTTGCTCCTGAACCTGGTTGAGTTGGTTGAACTGCTCGAGGATTGTGAGGGCGTTGGAGGCACCTCCGGATGGCATCGGAAGACCCAGAAGTTGACTGAACATGGCGGATTGAGAGGTGGCTGGCTGAAAAGAGGATTGAGTTGGATAAGAGTTATATAATAAGAATGAAGATAATCAGTGACACTCACCCCTTCATCTTCCTTGATCTTTCTTCTGAATCGTTGCTGGATGAAGTCCTTTCGCATATGAACTGGGCGATGTGTCTGAAACAAACAGTTCAGAGTCTATACTGGATCCCCCTTATGTTTGTCTTCGTTCTACTTCTCGAAAACTTTCCACGGAACAATACCATCAACCTGACGATGATTCCGGGTTCCTCACAGTCAGTCAGTCAGCCAATTCAATTCATCGATAATTAGGCGAAACGACCTTTCCACTACCACTACCATCAGAACACTCGGATGAATTCTAAGGAACTGCGAAAAGGAGAAGAAGGGTAATCGGTCCGTCACCCTCTCCGCAATCCAATCTTCTAATTATCTTTCGAAACGTAACGACGGACGCCACGAGTATTGTCAAGGTTCTTGCTGCTTACCCGATGCAATCTGTAGTACAGTCCGCATGCATTGCACACCAGCTTCCCGGTCAGATCACGACGCCAAGCTGTTGTTTTTGTAGTTGAGCAGTTGGAACATCTGGAGATCGAGGATCCCGAATCGTCTTCACGGCTTCCAGTGGCGACAGTCGGAGAAGGTGCCTTTCCGTTGAATTGAGCAGCCAACTGATCAAGAAGACTCGCTTCCGAGATAGCTGGAGGAGTTGTTCTTGCTTCAACGGGTTCCTGCTTCACTGAGGCAGGCCTCTCTTCCATTTTGATCAGTTTCTGCATCTCTGCCTTCTGTTGCACTTGTTGTACTTGTTGAGCTTGTTGCTGCTGTTGTTGCTGAACAAGATTCAGGAACTGCATCATGTTCTGTGGATTCGCGCCAGCCATTGGGTCAACTAAAGATGTACAATGATAGAACGCCCTTCAAATTGATAAGAACTCACAGATAAACCCATTAAAGTTATTGAAATCTGGGAAAGGAGAGTTTGAAGACACAGGTGTCGAGATCTGTCGATTCGCAATCTTCTCTGCTGGGGATCCATTCCCATTGAGAAGTTCGGAAGGAAACCCGTTTTCCAGAATAGTATTAACCCTGTTTACAGATTCCTTGGTTGGCTTTCTCTTTCTGCTTCCTCCATTTGAAACAGACACCTTTCCAATTGAAGGATTCGGAGACCCACGACTGCCAGAAGGAGATGGAGCATACTAAACGAGGACTCTCGAGGACTCCGGACAACCCTAAGCCTACCTTCTCTTCACTTCCACTTTCCGACATGTGCTCATGTATTCCGATTGCAGTCACTGCACTGTTTTGTTGCTGCTCTTTCTCCTTCTCGGCAATCAGAGTCTCGAGTCGTACGCAAACCGACTCAAACTTACTGATCATCTGCTCAACGTTCTAAAAGATAACTTATGCATATGAATGATAGATCCGTTCGTATTATGAAATGTATGTTATAATGTATGAACCTGTTTGATGTCATTGTGCAATTGAATGCATCCTGCACACGGCTGTAGAGCTCTCTGCACTCCGTCCGCCTCGGATGTCTCGTCTCGAACGGCGGCGGCCTCCGACACGGGACTACATGAGACGTCGACAAGCGTCATCTGAAACCACGTGTGTAATTGGGGAGACGTGAGCGGAACGAAGACGGAAAAGACGGACGGAACGAACGAGGATCGGAAGAGGGGGATATCATGGTGGTGGAATTGACGGAAGGATGAGAAGAAGCGGGTGGAGGGAAGAGAAGAGGCGGAGCCGGGGGAAGACGACAAAAGCGAAAAGGATAGGGCTGAGATACGTTTATCCGTCAAAAACCATACACAGATTGAGAGGGAGAGAGGGAAATGGGTGGAGCTTCCGCAGAAGTCGGAATCAAGTAGAAAAGGGTCATTCCGAGTTGAAGACTCTTGCAATGAGCTCGGAAGGAGGAAAAGGAGGAGGAATCGAAAGTATAAACTTAACACAACCATGCAAGAAGTAGAAGGGGCAGGGAAGTGCGGGAGTGGGGCGGAGTGAACTCATAGTACAAGAATACAAAGGGGCGGGGCATCTGTTGTATTACGGGTGGCAGACATATTAAGAAACATTTGAGGTGGATCGAGTTGGTCGAGAGAGAAGGTAAAGCTCACTGTCGGAGAGAAATGGAACACGCGGAACGGAGAAAGTGAAAATGCTTAGAATACTTCAGATAGGTTGGGAATGGAGTTGGTGAGATAGGACAGAGTATTGGATGGAATGAATATTATGAAGACAGCATACACCAAACGGATAAAATTCCAAGAGGATGAGGGGGACAGAAAGGGCGAAAAGGGGTCGGTGGTTAATTAGAGAAATAATCAAAATAAGGGTCGGTTTAAATAAGAAGATAGAGCGAGAGAGAGTTGTGAGCATGGACAATTATTAGAAAGTGGCGCTGCTATTCATAAGCTCTTGGGCCTGGGTGTATTGCGTGATTTGCTCCAGGAAACTGAACGGATTCGGCTGGGCCGCACCACTTGTGCTTGTCATTGTGGGCATCTGAGAGAGCAGCTGATTGAAGAGGTTCGGGTCGTTCAGATCCATGCTCGTGTTGTTCTCCTTGTTCTTGCGACGATACCTCTGCTGGATGTGATTCTTGCGCATCTCTATCGGACGACGGACCTGAAAATGGGGAAATACTATCACCATCACACATAAGCTACAGTACTCATTGTTTGCAGACAACCCCCGATACACAACTCAATTAACCACACATAGAATAGAATACGTGCTGATTCGGTGACATGGCCTACTTCATCAAAGACTCATCATCATCATCATCTCCTTTCGTGATACACACTACTCGTGGATACCGGTCTCTTTCTTCTAATTACCCCCTGAGCGACACAGTCAGCGTGCCCTATTGTGTCTTCTATTGTTGTGTGCAAATTGAGAAGAAGAAGACGTTCCGCCCTTAGATGATGTACTCCAAGGTTATGAAATTGGGTAAAGGACTGTGTCGGTAAAAAGGACCGAGGGGGATGCGAGCGATGATAATTATTGGTAGGTGACCCGCCAAAACCGATCAGAGCCTAAGCCCAGACCGCGACCACCTGGCTCAAGGTTCCTGATTAAGCCAGCCAGGTGTTATCCGATTCGAACGGGAAGCCCCGGACGTATTTTCCGTTGCTTCCATCTGTTCGTTTAGCCCCCTGCAGATATGGATAGCCCAACCAAAGAGAGATGATGACAGGGAAGGGATTGTTTGCGCGTGCACTAGTTTCATTCCTAATTGTCGGTGGTCGGCTGAACAATGCGAGTCGGCGTCAAAGACCTAAAGGAAGAAAACGCCAAGATGGAGAGAGGCGAAGAGGACGGTGAAGTCTATTCGAGTTACAGGTAATCATTGACTCGTCTCCGCCGCGACGCCGCACGCCCCGATACGCTAATTATCTTCCTGTAGATGCTGCTGCTAGGCGGTGGCGATGAAGTGAAGACGACCACATAATGGTTGAGGTGATGGAAAGATGGAAAGAGGAGACTGGCGGATGGGGGAGGAAGGCGCCGACGATACCGTATCGGTGATGATGATGAAGAACGAGGGAACTGGGAGAGAGAGGCAATTATCAAGAATACGGTAGGACGCCGGAGGGGCGGAGATTCGGAGATTAGTGATGGGGATTGATAGATACGCCTGTTTTGGATCGATATCAGTCTAATCAATCACAAGTGTCGTTGTTCGCAACACCGTGTTCATCTTCTTATCAGCCGACCACTCGAAATGGAATTCAGATCGATATCAGTGAACATCGACCTAATGCGGCAGAGACGACTAACTAATAGCAAAAAAGTAAAGGGAATAGGCGAAAAGAGGGCTAAACTAATCTCATATTTCAATCTCCTCCCCCTGCCTTGCCGCTATCTTAACTAGGTTGTTTCCCTCTTTCTACCCGCATCAGATAACATTTGCCTCTCGCTCCCATTCCATTTACACGCAGCAGAAAAGCCCCCGAGTGATGATCAAATCAACGAACACCCACTCACCTTGTGAAGCCGAAAGTAGAGTCCGCATGGGTTGCAGACGAGTTTCCCGTCGGCGTCGCGTCTCCAGGCTGTCGTCTTGTCGGTCCGGCAGTTGGAGCATCGGGCAGTGTTCGGATCACTGGTATCGTCGCTGACGCTGCTGGAAGGTGTGGCGACTGCTTCGACAGCTTGTTGAGCGGTCGACGATGCGGTGGACGAAGGTGCCTGAAAGTACAGAAATGATTGGATGAAGTTGGAGAGATTCGAAAAGAAGAACGCCGCGCCACGAAACGGTGATATATCTTTCTTTGTTTCCCACCAACGGATGCGCGCGAACAGAGAAAAGAGGGTCACAGGCACTTTTGATCTTTTCTGCACTTACCGCCTGGTTGCTGCTGCTGCTATTGAGTTGAGCGGTGAGAACATCGAGTAGGTTTTGGGTTTGGCTGGCCACTGATTCTGAGGTCATGTCAGCGTCGAAGATTTCTTGTTTTGGCTCGATCACGGGTTCTTCTTTCACGAATGGAGCAATTGAGATAACGGGATCTTCCATTTTGATGGTCTTCGCTTCTGGTGGACTCAACGACTGTGCGTGTTGCATCTGAGCCTGTGGAACACTGGATGGCCCTTGTTGTTGAACCAGGGAGAGCAAGTGCATCATACTGGCCGAGTTGCCGGCGTTGATAGGGTCAAACATGAATCCGTTGACAAACTGCGAGAAGTCAGGGAGAGGAGACGCGGCAGTGGTGACCGTTGGAGTGGTTCTCTCCTTCGGCTTACGCTTCCGGGATCCATTTGTGGCAGAAGCAGGTGCAGTTGCTGGCGGAATCCGGATCGGAGCAGGAGTGACGGAGACCGGAGTGGTAGGAGCTTGCTCCAACTTTGGCGAATTGCGGGATCCAGTTGATGATGGGGTAGCCTTTCCAGACGATTCAGATGCCTCCAGAACCTTCTTTAGCTCAGCTTCTTTGACTAGTCCATCTAGTTTAGTTTGCAGATCTTCGACTCGTTTCATGACCATTCCAAACTTCTGAAAAATAAGTGAGTTGAAAAGATTCGTTCAAGAAAACAACTTACACTAGCAAGTTCCTGTTGAAGTTGTTTACATCCACAGCATGGCTCATCTTGTTGTGTTTGTTGTACTTCGTTGTCTTGAGGCACTTGATTCTGTGGAGACTCTTCTTTAGCCGGCTCGCTAGTCATTATGCTGATCGACATATGATCTGGAAAGATGAACAGGTATTAGAAGGAAGAAGGAAATAGAACGGATGAAAGTGTGTCGAGGGTGGAAAGAAAGAATGGAGAAGATCAGGGTAGATAAGTGAGGGGGAGTTTGGAAAGAGTAAATAATGAGCGTACGACGAATACGGAAGGTTGAATGGAGGGCTGGACTGCGGAGAGGCGGGGAGGACACTGATGAACGCGCGGGGTGCATGAACCGCGTTCGATCAGCTCCGCGTTGCGGTTTGTCGATCGTCGTTGGAAACGATTGACAACAACAACACCTGGCAACGACGACAGCCTTGTGTTGATGTGTTGGTTCAAGTGATGAAATGGGTGACGATGAACAAAGGAATGTGAGGGTACGAGAAGGGGGAGGGAATGCAAAATCAGATAGGATCTGCTTATCGATTCGGTGCCGGGCTGATCAGAGAAAGAGGGGCCTTCTGTGATTGCTATCTACGAGCGCCCGTCTTCGTGTTGGCGACGACGACGTCTCCCTTCAGCCCTTCTCTAACACGCGTGTTAACACCGAATCAGTTGCGCGCGATCGGCGATCCCAATCTGTTTGAGGGAGAAAGAGGCAAAAAGAGTGGAACGTCGGAGGAGGACACGGATAGGAGATATCAGATTTGTCACTCACCCGACATATTATCTGGACACCTTTATGAAAAAATGAAGAATTTATCGATAGAGATACAGAAAGAGGTTTACGATCGCCAGCTCTGGTCAGTCTACCGAGAAACGAGGCAAAGAGAGCGAGCTGGTCGTAAAAATTGGGGTTTCTCCGCGCAATTTCCCGCAAATTGCTTATTTTATGAAGGGTCCAAAGGATAATCAGCTGGGTTTGGGGTTTAATGACTAGTATATCATCTAATTTTATAGTTGATGGAAGGTTTACAAGCAAAATATCATGGTAAAATATCGAAAAGAAGTTGAAAAAGAAAAGAGAAAATGAATTGAGTTTGTCCGAGAGGACTACACGGAGTCGAAGTACGCAAACAGATTGCGTACTTCGGGCGTCTACAGTAGTCCAGGGGAGCAGAGCCAAGAGTCAGAAGCAAGAGAGAATTGAGGTGAATGCTCGAGAACTTGAAGAAAGAAAGAATGGAATACGAAGAAGGAGAGCGCATTGTGTGATTATCTTCTTGGAGGTTGTGTGTAGTCGTGGACAACGGGGGCCCTCGCCACTCGAACAATAGATCAGTGTGTGACTGGCCAGCCGGGGGTAGGCAGAAGGAGTGAGGCGAAGAGGGAGGACTGCGTGCTGCTGGGGCGGGGGGCACACGAAAAGGTATATGGCCGGATGCGGGTGATGATGCTCCGCCCCCTTTTCGACTCACCTTGCGGTTGGTGCCGGTGGTGCCGGTGCTCGCCCCGAGCTCAGAGATAATGGACCTTTGTCGAGTGGTAGAGAGAGAGCCCCGTTTTAGGATAGAGTAGCAGCCGGGTCGGGGGACCCATTGAATATTCTATCATTGACGGAGCCGATGGTTACCGAGGAAACCATTGTTGAAATCATAACAATAACGGAGCGGAATTGAGGTTAAATTATGGTCAATTTGTCAGTCACATGCACTCAGAAACCGCTCAGTGGGGTGCCAAATCAACGAAGGTTTCGGGATGAAAAGAGTTCCGACGGATATGTTCCACTAGTTTTGGGGGCGGGACAAACTTCAGAATGCTTTGCTTGTTAACTGATGAGTAATTCATACAGGTAGTTCACCAAGTGGTAGACACTATTTCGAGAGGAAGAACTTCAAAATTTCGCAATGATTCGGGAGCGACAAAGAATGGAAGACAGGGTTGAGCAAATATAGCCGGCGGCAACTCGGCTCAACACAACTACTGATGAAGCCGGTGATGCTGTAAAATGAAATGAGGCGGACTAGATGAAGATGACGGTGGTGATGATGATGATGATGAAGATGATGTGGGTGGCGGAGAGCGCAGAGAGCGTCGAAGAACAAATAAGGGCTCGAATTGGAGCCCCTTCTTCGCCTCCCCCTCGTGCCTTCCTTCTTCCCACCGAGCCGACGACTACACGCCTTCTTCTTCTGATAGTGATTGAGATAGTAGACGCAGAGAGGCGGAGGGAGCGAGAGCAGCGACTGACATGCGCGATGCATATCAGTTGATGAGATGTTGTGCCGCCGCCTCCCGTCGTCGTCTCGGCTCCTCGGAGCAATGCAGTATAAGTGTGTGGTCGAGTGTGCATTCATTCCCGCTTGTCTTCTCCGCCGTCTCCTTTCCTTCCAAAAGATAATTACCATAATTATCGGAAGGCGAAACGAGAGAAGACAACGCAGCACACCATCACCGTCACTTATCATCCGCTTTGATCTATTCACTGGTTCTAGTAGAAGTTGTGTTAAAGAAAAGAGGTGGTGAGGGTGAAAACATAGAAATAACATGCCTCTCCTCTCCTTTTCCCTCTCCCATAATTGCCCATACTCGGGGCATTGTTATCTGCGAGATAGTGGACAAAGTTAGGAGAGAGACCCGTCAGACACGACGACACACCGTTTTGTTCCATTTCGAGGCAGATCGAAAACGAAGGGGGTAGATGATGCGGTGTGACGGTTTCTAGCGGACTGACCGAAACAAAACATCCAGAAGTTGCCATGGCACTGTCGCCATGGTCCATCACCGTCGCAGAGCCGACTGCGGAGACTTTGTGACCAAATGGACGACAAGAGAGCCGGGGCAACAAAGCGCCAGTGGGAGACTGATGTCTCTCTCTGTGCCTCTCGGGGAAATTTGATATAGGCATGGGAGAAATGACAACAATGCGAGATATGGAATATCTATCGGCGAGGAGGAGGGGAAGAGGAAACGACTGGCACCAAGTTTATTAAGTGCCAACTAGCGGCTAACTACTTTGACAGGAGAGGAAGGGACCGAGGGCTTTGCCTTTTGAGGACGTAGAGTTATCAATTGGATGTCTCCGCCTACTCAACTAACAACCAATGGATGCCTAGTGATAAGATGATAAAGTGATAGCAACCAATCAGCGCGCGGACTCCTCCTCCCATATCCACCTGCGTCTCTGCGAGTCTTCTGATTGGTCGGTTTCCGTTATCACAACACCTTGGTTATCAGCCAATCAGTGACAGTGGGCGGGCTTCTCTCCTTGCCTTGCTTCGCACTAACTCCTGAGCAAAAGTGGGAGAACGAAATATGTAGGCGAACTAGGAAATGAGGGAGGAAATGATGGAACTGACAAGAAGGGGAAATACTCGGGAGCCTCGTCGCTTGCTTCGCTGTCAGTCTGTTGGCAATTAACATCGAATCGAGAAGAGCACATGGAGTAGGGAGGGAAGAGCGAAAAGATAAAGGAGAAGAGGTGATGAGGAGAAAAAGGCGAGAGAGAGCAGGGAGAAGCTGCGGGGAGGCCATATGGGCGACGACGAGGGGAGATATCAAATCAGTCAGTCGGAAGGGACCTCCTCCATTCAAAACATATGGTGGGACGAGGGGAGCCAATCGATTTGCAGAGAGACGGAGCTCAAAGAGCCCACGAGGGCCTGGCACCCTACGTCTTCTGATAAGAAGAGGTGGGCGTGGAGACGCAGACACCGGTGCGGCGTCCGGCTCTGACCCCGTCGCGCTTCAAGAGTCCCGTGGAAGCAGGCCGCCAAAGAAGAGAAAGAGCCAAAAGGGAAAAGAGAGAGAGAGAGACGGACCCAAAATATATATTATCCAATCTCCCGTCTCTTTCTCCTCTATCACTATTATATTGGTGTGTCCAAATGGAGTCTCTGTTGTGCGTGTGCCTCTTGCCAATGTGATGCATCAACGGAGGAGCCGTCACGGCACTGGGAAGATAATACAGTGCGCGTCATAAGTATATGACCCCCTGGATTTTGGATGGTTTGGGCGACTCGAACTTTTTCATGGAAAACTGTTGATGCCAATCGATAGAGCGACCAAAATACACCCCGGACACAAAGTTTTGTGAAGTTTGAAGGATTTTGGGAGCCGGGAGAGCCGAAAATGTTGCAATCATGCCGCGTCAAAAGTATATGACCCCCCCCAGAAATTGAAAACTTTTTTCGAAATTTTCCGTTCAAATGACCTCCAGAATACTCCTTGTACGCTATTAGACGTATTCTGATAGTTTTTACCAGCTTTCGATTGCTCAATTCGCTTTATTTTGAGTTTTCAGAAAATACCAAAGTTTCGCTCACAAAAAACTTGAAAACTGAAATTCTAAATTTTCAAGAATTGAGCAATCGAAAGCCGGTAGAAACTATCAGAATACGTCTAATAACGTACAAGGAGTATTCTGGAGATCATTTGAACACAAAATTTCGAAAAAAGTTTTCAATTTCTGGGGGGGGTCATATACTTTTGACGCGGCATGATTGCAACATTTTCGGCTCTCCCGGCTCCCAAAATCCTTCAAACTTCACAAAACTTTGTGTCCGGGGTGTATTTTGGTCGCTCTATCGATTGGCATCAACAGTTTTTCATGAAAAAGTTCGAGTCGCCCAAACCATCCAAAATCCAGGGGGGTCATATACTTATGACGCGCACTGTAGGCTTCTGGTGCCGGCCGTCGCGGGACGGAAGAAAGGAAGCACACCCATCACAACAATGCCAATTTTCGGGTTTGGCGAAGAGGAGGAATCATTGAATTATCATGATTTTGAAAAGAAGAACGGGAACGGAACGAGCGAACGAGAGGAGACGAATGGAGGGTTCGGGGTTCCTCTAGATGTATTTCTCTCACCCTAGTTGATACGTCAGTGTTTTGCCAATACCTTATCCTAACACTCTAATGACATCTACACCCTGACCCCTAATCCCGCCGTGTCATTCTCTTTGTGACAACCCTAACCCGATCCACCAAATGTTTCAGCCACGTCACAACGAACACAAAGGAAGTGACAATGTGATGGTAGTGAACAGAGACAAACAGAAGACGGGGGACAACATAAAGAGAGGGAGCGAGACCCGCCAATTTGCATGTCAATCAGTCAGTCCCTTCTTTGCCGTCCTCTTTAATCCACTCCGAAATTTGCTGGTCATTTTTCAAGATTTCGTCCTCGTCCGCCGTTCCCATTCATTTCTTCCCCACAACAACCATCTGCTTCTACTGCTCCTTCACAGAGGTGTCATCCATTCATTCATCCATTCTCGCCTCATTTTCGACAGGAAGAGCTCAAATAGAGCCTCTTGGGCTCTTCCAATCTTCTCGAATGAGTGAACGGAACCTATCAATTCCGCCACTCCATTCATCTACAGTAGACGTTGGCTATCTCGCTCGCTCCCGTTTTGGGCAAAATTCTTGTTTTCGAAAAACCAACCGAACTGCGAAATTCGGGAGGTGCGAAGCGAGGGGAATTTAGTGATGTGTTCACTGATTTGTATATGTCATGGACAGGTAGTAGGTGTGTGTGTGCCTGCCTCAATGATTTCGTGCTCCATTGAGCACATCATATATCCGGAAGGCGGCTCGGCTCGAAACGACTCTCTCACCCGAAAAGCCGGTAACCAAAATAGGTGTGGAGTGGCAATTGAGGGGGAGAAGGACTCTGGGCTTACCTTGATAAGAAGAGGATGGAAGAGCTGCTGGAGAGATGGTGGGCTCCATGATGAGGTGGTCTGGAAGAAGAGGAAATTGATAAGATAGAAAAGAAGAAGTATCAGAGAAGATAGAAAAGAGAATAACGAAGAAGAACTAGCAGTTTCTCCTGCTTCTGCGCCCGCCATCGATGATCAGTTTGTCTCTTCAGATCGGATGATTGTGATCTACAGGATGTAAACACATTCACAGTCAGATCTATTACGATAACTTGACAAGATCAAATGGAGACGCAGAGAGGCCCCGAAAGAAACATGTTTGAAACTGTGTGGGTCTGCAGAATCGATAAGGATTCTGAAGACACGAAGGACTCGAAGGTTCTATTCGTTTTCCCACAGTTGTCGTTGGTTATGCAGATTCGGCGGCCTGGTCGTCCTAATCCTCTACAATGAGCCGAGATGAGGACTGCCGACAAAAGAGTGACAAAGGGATCAGGAGAATGGAATCAGTGAGCGAAGGAATCATCATCACTTCTCAGGAGAGGCAAACACACAACACCGTGGTGGTAGTAGAGGCGAATTCAAGGTTATCGAGCGGTCCGGGGCCTGGAGGGACGCGAAACAGTATGGTGATAGCGGAGGGCCCGTCAGAGAGACCGAGCGGACGAGTATCATCGAGGGGAAACGAGGGAAACGAGGGGACGGTGGTGTTAAAAACGTTGATTGGATGGATGCCAGATGTGTCTCTTTTCGTCTTTCGTCCATGTCTTTGTGAATTGAATGGAAGCAGCGAGTAGGAGAGGAAGCGGATGAGAGATAAAATGTTGATCCAGTGGGCCGCCGTCGTGGCAATGGCATTGGTATCACTCGGTGGGCGGCGTCTCCAGATGGAAACGGATATGTTTTGGAAAGACCCGAGATTAGTTTGAAAATTTGAATGGGATGTTTTTCTTTCTCTTCTGTCGGCCAACCGCGAACATAAACATATCAAGGGATAAAAGGGCAACCCGCCTTTTTAAGTTCGGAGGTATCCCAGATTACGGTAGGAACTCAGAGAAGCCTGAGGTGGACTACTTGAGCTTCAAAGTACAATGGCTCAGTTGGGAGCTCACAAAGAAGTTTCAAAAACATAACAACGAAAAATCCTAGGATCCGACGGTTCGGAGATCCGGTCTGTTCGAAAGGGCACATAACGGATTGAAGAGTGAATTGAATCGAAACTTGGACAATGAGACATTCTCAGTTTCATGACAAGTACATACTATGTACACACGATGACCGATTCACAAACAGATTCTTTGGGTTTCCCGGTGGAGGTGTCCTTCTTTTCTTCATCATCTCCTTCTTCCATTTGCAATGAGGTTATATGAGGGACGACAGAGTGTTTTCAAGTGGGTTGTTTAATAATCACGGACGGACGCGACGCGGACGAAGAAGGAAACGACGAAGAAGATGATGACGGACACTGAGAGCGTGATCGTTGCGCGGGAAAAAAGAAACACGGCAACATTTGGAGGAGGCAAATTTTGAAAGTGGTCTGTCTTTCAAGGGCAGGGTATCATTTTGATGAATGGGAAGGGACGTGGGAGTGTGATAAGAGTACAGAACAGTCGAGCTCAGATAAAGGAGATGGATTCAAATGGAAACGATAGCATAATCCGATGTATATGTACCATCTGTCGAGTATCTCAATCACTTAATGACGTGCCGACGTGGCAGTGTTAATCGACTTGTACACCTGGCTAATCGACTGTCTTTGGCGGCTGAGCTTTCTGTTACCAGAGCTCCATTTCATTAGGTTTAGGGGTTGAGAGATTGGGAATGAGGTTTGGGAGAAGAGAAGACCTCATTGCATCAGAGCAATTAACCAAAGATGGCAATTGACAACTAATCAGGGAGAAGAGTAGAGATTAGAACACCTGAATAACAGTTGCATAATGTTCGAAGACAAGGAGAGGAAGGCTCAGCAGGTGTCAAATGGTCGTGTAGATACATTGGATACTTGGGTCAGATTAGCAGAATGTACAGCCCTCGGGCAAATATTTGACTTATCACCCACCTCCTTCCGTTGTTCTCGAGCCTTACTGACTGAGACCGTACGAATTCAGAAGAAAAAAGGAAAGTGGCAAAAGAGTGTCACGGAGGAGAGGAGGATTGATGATGGCAATTATGATAATTCGAAGAAGAAAACAGCGAAAAAAAGAGTGATTGTCGACAAAGAAATGAAGGGGGAGGGAGATGGCACAGCAGGGGATCTCCCACGACCATGACTGACAACGGGCAGAGGACATGAAGAGAGGAGGAGGACACACTCATCACTAAGGTGCCTTTGTCTAGTGGGCTACGGAGGCTTTCTTGTAATCAATGGGTCAAGGGAATGAGCAGAGGGTGGGATGTAAATGTAGTGGGTCGGAGGGGTTAATCAGAGAGATCAGTGACACCTGCCACATCACACCCTAATCTCAAAATGAATTGGACCACCACTTAGGATTAGAGATTGGATTGGCAAAAGTTAGTGACAACCTGACAACCAGCACACTTCTTGGGCCCAATTAGGTGGCAATTAGGCGAGCGGATAGAGGTCAGTCGCGCTCCGTGGAGGCAAGAGGGATCGATCGCACAATCCGATAATAGTTGCTGCCTGACATGGAAATTGGTGGCGACGCGAAGAAACGCTTGTCAGGAATCAGGACAGAAGGCAGTTGAGAGGGATACGGAGGAGATTAGGAGGTGCGGAGGGGAGGCCGTGACAAGTTGGCGCACGATAGATATGCATGTTAAGGACGGGTTTCGGGGGAAGGATGTTGGTGTTTACGAGGGACTGAGAACGGGGAACACGGGGTAGGTACCAGCTCACTGTCGATTGTAAGAGTTTGCAAGCATCAGAGAGACCAGCGAGGAACAGTACTCATCTGAGTCGGTATTCCTCGCTAATCTCCTACAAAATCTAATCAACACACTGCACATTAACAAAGAGGCAAGGGAGGCCAACCCGAGTGCGAGAACATCTGTAATTACGAGACGGTGTGTCCCTGTTACGTCACTAACAACGGGCTGTGCGCACAAAGACAATGATGGATTGATCAGCGAGGTGCGGGTCACCGAAGCACTTAGCCACAGGTTGGACCAGGTCCTTCTGCTGATGGTGAATGCACAAATGGTGTGTGAAATACGAAAGGACGCGCGACATGTGGGCGCCCACCTCGCTCAGTCCCATCGGGCGATGACTCCGCCCTCTCGATTTCAAAAAAGCCGCACCGGTGGCACTGTCATATCAAATCATATTCAAAACTTTGGATTCACAGGAAATGTGTGAAAAGATTAGAAGAAGACAGACGACGACTCGTGATAGAGAAGGACGAGAAGGACGACGACGGGGAATCCTTCCTTCCTAATTAGATTTTCGAGAGGTACTTGAAAAATGACACACACGATTTGGATTGGGATTTAGATTTTGGTTCATATCTCGCACGCGACATTCTACTAATCTTAACGAATCTGGAGAAGTGGAATTATCAATAAGGAGGTGGAGAGGGGGAGGCTTGAAGAGGCCTGCCGAATGTCGCCTGTTTTCAGTGTCACAAAATGGTAAGGGGCTGTCTTTCTGGGCAAACAAACTTGACATTGAATGCTGATAACTTTAGAGAAATCTGAGATGGTGAAAAAGCTTTAGGGGAAAGTACAAGAACCGAGAAAAAGACCCCGGAGAGTCTATACTGATTGCAAGTTGTTGCAGAATGCAGCCGAGGGAGGTTCTGTGTTTAGAACAAAACTATCATTTGCATCAGTTGCTCCGTCGAGCATCGCTTCCAAATGTTTTGTTTATAAGCCAACTGGATTGCGCAGCAGCCGCGTTCTGCCTCCGTTTTCATAACATTGCAGCAGTCACTGATGCCAGGAAAATCTATTCTGATGTCACTCGACTGTTTTTGGTCTTAATCACATGGTAACTTCTATTTCTAGAAGTCAGACTGGTCAGGTCAATAAACGGACGAAAAAGAAGTGAAAAGGGAGAGAGCGGCCGGGACGCGCACAATTTATCAACAAAACAGGAGAATTGGAAAATGAGGAAAACGAGGAAAACGAGAAGGGGCGACGAGAGGAACGGCCTTTGCCTCCTATCATGTTCAACTAACAAACTCATCGGGCCAACTGGAGAGTGTGTGTATGGTTGGTTGGTTGGTGATGAGGATAATGATGAGGATGATGATGATGATGGGGGAGAGGAGGGGATGATGTTGGTGGTAGCCACCAGCTGCACACATACGATAAGCAGATAGGAGAGGAAAACGAGGAGAAGAGAGAGGGAGAGAGACGACAGACAGGATAGACGACGAATGCAGCAGAAGGCCCCACCGCACAACTAATCACCAGATGGTAGGGGTCCTGGGAGGGGAGGTCAGCCTCAGAGTCTCCACATGTGGCATGCATATCACACATGTAATTACACTCCAACACTGCCAATCGCTTCTTTGAAATTGGGCCACTCTCGTGATATTGGAGAGCTATCCGTGGCGGAGAGGGGGGCACTTGCCACGTCATAAAACGGACATGAATGGGGCTCAATGCGAAGAGATGATATGTATTCATTCGACTATTCCAACAGGAAAAGAACAAGAGAGATTTCGAAATCAGAGTTTGAACATGTTTTAATTGCCCTCTGGTCGTGCCCCGCTCTGCGCGATAACCTCGATATGGAGGGACAATTTGTCAGTTACATTTGTTCAATCAATCCATCATCAAACAAACCGTGATTGTTTTGTTTTCAACGCGGCCGGATATATAGGGACGAGGAAGTCAGAGCAAGCTGCGCAGCCGGGTGATAGGGGACTGAGCTCCGTGAATGGTCAAATCAAACAGGAAGCCAGTCACTACAACTGTACATGTTTCTGATCAGAAATCCGGGCAACAGAGCGTGAAAGAAGTTGCAACTGGCCTAGGTGGGTGACAAGAAGACACCATCCTCACTGATCAGTCGGCACCCTTCAGACGGGGCGAAAGCGGGAGAAACAACGCCTCATAAATCCGGGCGGCCACCTGTGTCTTCTCTTTTCGTCTTGACACACACATACTGGAGAAAATTCGAAAAGAAGAGTGAACCACCTTGAAACTTCTTATGAACAATCGAGCGGGTCGGTTATGGTTTTGTTAAGAGATGATGGAATGGGCGCGAAGGTTGTTAGTAGTGAGGGAGTGGGTACTGTACTGAGAGGGAGACTGAGAATGAAATCGAGTCTTCAATTGAATCAATCGCGATTGATTGATTGCAGAGTAGTGGTAGAGTAGTGGGAGGAGGAAGCAAGGAAAGAAAACAGAGTGGAGAGGCTGACAAAGAGGGAAAAGACATGTTTGTAGCGGACGGGACGGTAGTGACAAAGGCGCCCACGGCCCGCCCCGTTTTGCCTCCGGACAACCACCAGGTAGCGGGGCACAGATAAACGATAATCGGCTAAATTTGATCGGCCGATCCGCTGACGACTATTCACTAACACTGCGACACACGACACAGACACGCTCGCACAGCGGGCGATGATGATTCGATTGGGACCGAGGGGATTTGATGGACGGCGCAGGGACAGACAGATAAAAAAGGCAACTTTGATCAATACAAAGTTGGATTGTGGGAGACTGACTGAGATTGAAGTTTGTGATCGAAACGGGTCAGTGGCAACCGATTGTTCATGAGGATCGGGGAACCGAGTCGAGGAGGGCTCACAGTATTGAGTTTCACCGATGTGGACTTATGAACTCTTTTGTATCAGACTCCTCATTCACTTGTAGGTACCGTATTCATGAAAACTTCTTTGCCTGATAAGATACAAACTTCATCTAAACTCCAATTCAAATGATCGGTTCTCCAGCACAACCATCGCACACTCGCAGAAAAGTTCATCAAATATTAATCGCCGCTTTCCTCGTTTTCCTTTTCCCTCCTTCCCCGATTCTATTCTCCTGCCCGCCCCGTCTCTCTATCAATTGTGTTTGTCAAAAACGGCGAAAAGGTAATTGCAGTCAGCACACTAATTATTCATTGGTAGACGGGCGACCCAACAATCGAGCCACCCCTCCGAGAGCTGGTCAGTCCTATCACGAAAATATATACATTACTTCTTTGAAAGATTTGAAAGAAAGAAGAAGACGAGGAGGGGAGAGGAGGAATATAAACACTTGAAGAAGTTTATACCGGACGAGGATTAGGTGCCGCTTCTGGTTCTGGCCACGGGACTTTGATTATTTCTGATCTCTAATCCTGCCCCCAATTGTTATGTTTATTGTCTACGTCAGTCGGGGCCCTTCGGAACCCCTCACTCCCATCGGGGACTCGCCTTACCAACCAATCAGCGCGTTATCACTAACTGATAAGCCCCGCCCAGTCGCTGCCAGGGATTGGCTTAGCATCTACAAACTCAACTTGGCGCTTTCAAAACGATTACGATTCGAATTTCAAAGAGCCAAGTAATCGGTACCGGAAGAAACAGCGGAAGAGAAGAACACTACCGATTTCACCACTTGAAATCGAATCGGAAGAAAGGAAGTAAGTGGCGGGCAGAAGCGAGGATTTATCGACTATACAACACGCCGATTACCATGGAAATTCGACGAGACATGCCAGAATCGGGTTGGCATGTGAACACAAACAGGATGGAGCAGCGGGAGCTGGAGAAAAGGGACTGAGATATCAGGGGTTGAATCTAAACGTGCTAGACTTATACTGATGATCCAACAAACAAAGTTGGATCTCGATTATCGTAACCCAGGCTCCTCCCAATTTTTCCTGAACAATGCACGGCCTTGATGTCATGTGTCATATCAATGTCCAACTTTTCCGCCGTTCTTTCTTCCCAACTTTTTCTCGTTTCTGATTCAAACACCTGCATTTCCTTGGCAGTGCGCACCTGCGCTTTTCCCGTTGTTCACACTTTCAAATCCGACCTGATCAACACTGGTTAATGCCCGGGGGAGAAGGACCGGAAGGACACCCGGGGTTAGGACCCCATACACGGAAATCACAACAATTGACTATGGACTATGCCGGATCGAGAGACGACGTGAAAACAGGAGGGGGCTCTCAATTAGGTACACACACATACACACACTGATCTGCCAGGTGTTGGCGGGAAGAAGGGGAAGGCGAGCGACGGGGGACCGACACGGACCGATGTTTGACATGTGTTGTACGATATTCGATATGATTTCGGAGTGAATGCACTGAATCGACTGACTGGCTGGCTGATGACAACAATCTGGCAGATTGCTGCCAGTGCAAATAAATTACGAGTAGGTAGACCACACCGGCGCGGAATCGGAGAAGGAGACAAAGCTGAATGGAACAGAAGGTCGCGATGATGTTACCTGCAAAAGGGTTAGAGGAAGCTGGTGAGGGGTCATTTCGTGTGGCTTATCGATGACAGATATGTTAACACTTGAAGTGGTGAAGGGGAGCGTGTTGAAGGTTAGAGGGGTACCACACGCAACACGGAAGGGCTTGTGGGTCCTGAAGAATGTCCTTGAGAGAAACGGGAAGTTTTTATGCGAGATGAAGAATACGTTTATTTTGAACAAATGTATAAGATCAGAGTAACACAGTACATCTCATATCTTTGCTGTAGTTCGTTTGGTTCCAATCTGTGTTTGGTTTCAATGTATTCTGAACTTATTCTTCACATCTTAGACCTCCTCCCAACCCCATTTTCCCATCTCGTTCAAACCGCATCAGGCTCAACTCGACTCAAAAAGCTCCTGTCGTCGGTTTCCACTTTGCATCTCGCTTAAATCGACTCATTCACACCGACAGATTACCCGGGTGAGAAGTGAGAGTTAATGGTGTGAAAACGAGCCAGGCTTCAGTTTTACTCACTCCAATGAGCCGTGATTCGGAGTGACAGACATGGAAAAGTGGCGGGAAGGGCTTGAAAGAAGAAGAAGGGACCGGCTCGTAGACTCGTATGATCCTCTGGAACCTCCGATGTTCTGATCAGTGAGGTGTAAGCGAGAAGATCGGAAGTTCCTGTCTGCCTACCGTAACCAGTGCGAGTGCACACTTAATCTCTGCGCATCGATTACAAAACAGAGTGTCTTCGGAACAGCGAGTTAACACTCTTGACAAAAAGAGTGCGAGGCGGGATGTATTGTATTCGTGTGTCTCTGTGCATACAACCTGACAAGAAACGAGGCGACTCCATCATGTTTTGTGCAAACTAGGCTATGTCAACTGCTCACTCTCTCTCGTCTTGCGGCCTCCGACGATCGGCCCGACACCTCGTCCGTTCTACCGTACAAGTGTTAAGATTGAATGAGGTTGAGTGTGTCGTGTTTGCACATGTTCTGCCTGTTTCTCCGCTTCTTAACACTCTGTATCTCTATCAATACACTTCGCACACAATGCAACTACTGGGCGGATCGCCGACGAGAGAATACAGTACATTTGATGAGTGGATCGCGTTTCGAGACACAATCAAATCGGGCACAAACATGAAAGATCGGAGAGGAGTTGGCAGAAGTTGGGGGACTGACAATCTGAGTAATTATCATAGTTTTATTTTAGGTGACAGTGACTAGAGCTTCGGATGAAACAAGAAGAAAGAAAACCTACAGAATCTGGATAAAAAACATTGAGAAAACGTCCTGTTTTGCATGATTCGTTTGAGCAAAGAATGAAAGTTTGACACGAAGAGAAGGGCGGAGGGACGAGTGGAATCAGAGGGTGATTATGCGAATAGAGAAATACTGAAGACATGAGACACCTTCAGTGATCGAAGAGTCGATGAAGGAGAGTAGGGGAGACGATGATAATCAAGATACACGAAGAAAAAAAAAAACGAACAGATGAACAAGACAGGAAGATGAAGGCATTTCACACCGGTAGAACAAGAATTGAGCGAAGTAATGAACAAGAGTATTGTTGGAACAGAATAAAAATAAACAAGAACGGAAAAGAAGAGGAAACGATCCCTAGTTGGCGACTTCTTTCTGAAGAGTTGTTGGTGACGTGACGACTCGATCATCGGCGAAACTGAAAATTGTTCTAACTTGCATAGAATCCTCAGCTCAGCGGATGTTTTACCTGACTTTCGGCTTCGGTGGCACCGGGGGAGCAACTCTGGCTCCGGCTCCGAAACCATTCAGATTGTCATAGGCAAGGTTACGTTCGTCGATGACCAATGGGAACTGACGAGTCTTCGGAGGACGGCATGGTGGCGGCTTGTGATCCGAACCGTTTGGTGCTGGAGCTGGAGCCGGGGCTTTGCGGAAGGTGTTGGACATCGGAGTGGTGAATGCAGGCACGTGGCGGTCCTGGAAAAGATGGTAATATAGGCTCAGAAGTTACATCAACACCGAATACCTGAACTGGACTCATTCCTCTGGCGGGTCCGTCGATGAGCTTCGTCTCGATGATGTGCACTCTCTTCGGCGAGTTCTCCTCCACTGTCACTTGCTCCATCTGATCTTCCGTTGCTGGCTTCCTCATCGAAATAGGATCAATCCTAACCGAAATGGGTGGAGTGATTGGTCGGGGAGGTGCTGGAGACACACTCGATCTATCAGTTGCTGCAGAAGTCGGCCGATCGAGAGTGGCAAAGCGAGAAGAGATCGGGGACATTGCCTTGGATGGAGGTGGAGAGACAGAAGCGTGTTTCAGGTTTGTTCCACACTCGACGAGCAGTTTGTAGGCTTCTTGTGCAGCCGACGACCATCCTTCCTGCTGTCGTTGTCTCGTGGCAAACAGACTCTCCGTCGCTTCCGTATCTTCTACTGGTGCATCTCCGGCTCCTTTCAGCTCTTTCAGTCGCTCCTCTCGCAGAATATCCTCCGTCTTCCTGTGCTCACGGACCGACTTCTCATTCATTTTCCTCGCCTCGTCTTCAGTCATGTACCTCAAACGAGCTTCTTGTGGCTGAGTAGAGGAAGTCGACGGACGATTGTCGTCCCTTCTGTTGAACGAATCGAGTAGTGGCCGATCTTCCGAGTAGTCACAGATGGTTCCGATCGAGTAGTTGGTCAGGTCACGATTCAAATGTTCGATTTCATCGCAGAGAGCGATGTCTGCTTTGGAAGCTTGAGTTGGAATATCTTTTCTGAAAGACAAGTTTGCGTTCAGCTGCTGGAAACTGAAAACACTCACCCTCTGGCGTACACGGCAGCCACAGGACCTCTTGGCGCTGGAATCGGCTCTCTTCTCGACGACAATCCAGTCAATGTAGTGGAAGCAGACACAGTACTTGCTGGCGATCTGGGTGAACTCATCCATCTGTCGTCATCTGGCTGATCATCGACGTAAGTGATTGCAGTCGAATTGGAGGATGGAATCGAGAGGGCTATTCCAGAGAGTGGTTGTTTCAAAGAGTTGGCAGCGGAGTTGGTAAGTGGAGGAGCAGTTGGAGTGACGGATCCACGAGTCCGATCAAGGGATGAGAAGTGTTCGGTGGCCGAATGGATGTTGTTGGTGGAGTGAGGAAGGGTGGAGATGCTCCGTGGTGGTGGCCGAGGCTGTGAATAGGTGGGTGGTTGAGATGGAGCACGGGCGATTGGAGGGGAAACCGTTTCACGGAGGTTGATCGCGTCACGACTCAGAGGTCCGACATCTCTTAGAGACATTGTTTCTTTCAGGGAAACTCCATGTCGTGCCACGTTGTCTCGCAATTGAACAGAAGATGTTGTCGAAGAGGAAGTCTGAAAGAACTGAGATCTAAATGAGCTGGCTTTTCTGAAAAACTTACATGTGACGGTGCAGGAGAGGCCTGTGATGTGTTCGTAGAACCTCTGGAGGTCGACGGAGAGGAGGATGTCGGGCACATTGCCTTTTTGTCGAGTTGAAGCAATCCGAAGGCGGTTCCATCGATACCAACATGACAAGTGTGACGGACTTCTCCAACTGGCTCACTGATCAGAAGCTTCTTTCTCTCCCGCTCTCCCTCCTTGTCCACTTTCTTGCTCTTCTTCTTTTCCGGCTTGTCACCGTTGAATCCGTTCTCGAGGCTTCCATTCGAGCATGGTGGCTCCGATCCAAGATGAGCAACAGTGTCGGTGGGACGGAACAAGCCAAGTTTTCCGTTGCGAAGAGACCCGAACCAGTAGTAACCATCTGGGTACTGAGCAGGTCTGGAATATTTTTCTGCTCTACTTTTCCGTACAAAAAGAGACTTACGATCGACTGATGACAACAATCAGGTCGTCCTTCTTGAAATGAAGATGATCCGCAGCGGAATCCCGACAATCCACAACAGCACGAACTGATTGAGCACGTCTCTCCGGGAACTGAGCAACGATGTCTCCGAATGTCGGACGATCCTGGTACTGATGAATCCACGTCTCTTTCAGCATGTCATACACGTCTTCTGGACAAGCAACGGGACAAGCGAGCAACTCCTTCCTGCAAATATCAGAGTAGAACTTGGTGATTCCAGATAAACACTCACTTTCTATCAACCAGCTCCAAAATCTGCGCTCCACTGCGTCCTTTCCACGGCATTTCTCCGTACGAGAACATCTCCCAAATGGTCACTCCATACGCCCAAACATCCGACTTTGAAGTGAACTTCAAGAAATTGATACATTCTGGAGCACACCAGGCAATCGGGAGTTTCATGTTCGGGTTGAACTCGCTTCGGTAGTAGTCCTCTCCGACACCGAGACTTCGAGACAGTCCGAAATCTGATATTTTTACGAGTTTCGGGCTGAAGACGAGGACGTTGCGAGCCGCGAGGTCACGATGGATCAGACGTTGCGATTCGAGATATGCCATACCCTGAAGAAACGTGGTTGAGTGTGTTTCAAGACTATTTTCTGACTCACCATGGCAATCTGTTCAGCGTAATCGCAGAGCACGTGGACTGGAAAGCTGTCTCGGAGAGCTGGTTTATGCAGACATTCCAGCAGTGACCCGCAAGTCGCCAATTCGGAAACCAGCATGATCTTCTTGGTGTCGAGTACAACTCCGAAGAGTCTGACGACGTGTTCATGCCTCATTCGTGTCATGATGGCTGCTTCTTGCAAAAAGGATGATGAAGTGGCAAGCAGTTTGTCGGATCCGACGCATTTCACAGCAACTTGAGTCACATCTGATCCGTTCTTCCAAGCGGCTTGCCAAACGGATCCAAACTCTCCCTGGCCGAGTTCTTTGCACAGAGTTATTCTGAAATTCGGGTTCTTTCAGCTGTTGGATTCATGAAAACATACTTTTCAAGTGGAATCACATGATGATCTTCGTCTTCTCGGTTCGTCGCCGAATTCGAATTCTTCCTATCCAGACTTTCACCTCGTTTGAACGCCTTCTTCACTTTCCCGAACAACCCACTCGGATACATCTTTGTGTACTCTTTCCGGAGGCGTTTCTGTTCCGGACGGCTCATTCCTGCAATTCTTTCGTTTCGAAATTTTTAATCAAGAGGGAAAAATTGAAAAGCAGGATTGCGGCGATTCTTCCCAGAGCAGCAGGAAAATGAATCCGTAGGAAGTGTGTTGAAAATTCTGTCACAAGGCAAACAAAACAAGCAAGTGAACTATTTCGAATCAATCACTGAGCAAATATTGGGTGGCCCGGTTGGAAGTCTTTTTTGCGTGCTCTTCTTTGTTTTTACTTTTTAGTCCAGCTAGTCGGCTTATTTTGGTTCAGCTTGTTTTCGAGCTAGAAATAGATTTAAGAGAAGAGTAAAAAAGTTACCGATTGAGGAAAGATCGACCTCTTCCACATACTGCAAGTCGGCGGCGTTGCGCAGTTTCAGCTTACGACGCAGGTCCGATTCGTAACTGGAAAGTAAATGGTTGAGAGACTGTTTCATGTTTTTCAGTAGTCCATATGTTATTTGTGTTCCAACTAACCCGGACAGATCGGCGGCCTGCAACAGTTTGTTGAGTGTGGCGTCGGCGTTCGCCATCGGCTCCTCCCGCATTCTTGTCGCTGCGTCTCCTCGGGCTCCGCGTGTATCCTTTGATTCCTTCTAGAAATGTGACGAATTCGAAACGGAAAACGGAAGAATAGAACAAAGTTGGAAGAGAAGGGCTGAGAGGGCAAGAGAAGGGCATGTCGGGGCAGACTGGGGCAGACGTTTTTCAAAGAAACCCACGGAGAAAAAAGACAAAAAAGGAGCAGGGAAAGCACAATAAAAGTATGCAAAAGAGTCTGAGAAAGGAGAAAAAGAAAAGAAAAGAAACGGAGACGAGACGGGGATTTCAAAACTTTTTTGGAATGGCGCCGCACCCATCGGAGAGGAAGCACGAGAAGACGAGAGACACAAACGGATCAGGGGAAGTTTGGTCATGTTCATCGAGGCGACAAAAATTCATTTATTTCTTCATTGCTGAATGGGACGAGGACCTGCATCTCTCTTTTCCACTTTATTTGGTCTTTTTCAAATTTCAACAAATTCAACGCATCAGATGAGAAAAAGATGAGCGGAGGTCCGTAAAGGAGAACGAGAAAGCGAAGACAGACTAAGATCATCAATCAAGTTGGGAGATGGGGGGAGGCGAATATCTTGTACACTTTGAAGAACAAAGAAGACGTGGAGACGGAGAGGAAGTCACATTAGCTAATGAATTGAAACTTTTGAGGGGGGAGACTCGATTCTGTACATAAGGTTTGTGCGTAAAGCAAGAGAGCATCAGAGAATGTGAGGACATCGTCAGACGCAGACGGCAAAAGAGAACATAAACGACGGTGAAGGGAAGATATCGACACACAAACAGAATAATACCCAACTGGGGGCCTGTGGCAAGAAGAATCTCTGGGTAAATATGAATCATCTCGACCACGCGCCTCGTCTGTTCCTCTCGTTCTGATGCACTCTTGCGTCACTTCGGCCACTTATCATATTCAAAACGAAACGAAGAAGATCGGAGTAGGAGGAGTGGAGGGAAGGGCGAGAATGCATATCCGTTCACGCGGATTGTATCATCTGTTGGATGGATGATCGGAGAGGGAAAGGTGGGCAGGAGAAAGCATAAACATTCAGGAAACCGACGTACGATTCTATGAATACTTGACACTTTGATTTGCATTTTCGTTTTTGAAAGTGATCATCGCCACGGAAAGTTTAGAAACCTTATCTATGCTATTTATGTCATGTTTAAAAAACCAAAAATAAACCTAACAAAAATGCAACAACAACAGTGTTCAGCCTTGCAACAATGGCCCTAGACAGAAAGACGTAATTATAATTGGGACAGGAGGAAGAAGACGAAGAAGGACGGTTTACCGACAATTACTTGTCATTTATGGTTCAGCACAGGCACCGCCGAAATGACAATGTTTCCCTAATGGTTTTGTTTTTCGGTTTTCGATCGGTTCGGTTCGGAAATGTGGAAAAGGAAAGAGAGGGATGGTGCGGTTTGTGACAAGGAAAACGAAACGACGCCGGTGACAGCAGTGGATTTGGATGAGAAGGGTTTCAAGTTGATGTGGTAATAAGTACTGGTACTGAAAGCGAACAGGTTTGGGACTACGGGGATGGAATCAGAAAGAAGAGAGAATCTAGCGAACAACATCCGGAGGCGAGACTAAATGACCCTGGTGAAGGGGCAGGTGACAAGGGGAGAAAAGAGAAAAGAAGGATGTGAGGGGCAATAAAAGTGGAGTGGCATGCCAGATGACCGCTACCTCTCGCAGAAAGTACTCATTTTGTGGGAAAGAGCTTTGAATATTGCAATTCTCGTGCTAAAATGCGTAAAAAATAGAGGAAATTCGAAAGAAGTCTGGAAAACCAACGAATTTCTCCAGCCAGGAAAAATGGGTCCAAATAAGCATCTAAAGAAATTGAAGTCGAGTATGAGAACAAAAAGCTCAAAGGCTCATAGAAAGCTCTCATTCTAATTGTCGAGCCAGTTGGAGTGAATGCCATTGTACAGTGGCGGCTTCAGAACACATAACCCGGCCTCTTGAATGAGTCAGCTCAGTGTGACGGATATCTGGGAACAATCGTCCGTGCTGAGAAGTGACTCATTAACCCCGCGACACTTTGGAACACTGAGCTAGCTTCCTGACCTACAAACCATTCCTCCCACGCCATCTGCGCTCAAGAGAATCGTCGGCGGCTGGGCACCGTTGGATTTACGACGTGTCAACTGCAACCTTTCGGAAGGCTTCTTCTTTGCCAGAGGCCGCTTCTTCATCTTCTTTTTCTCTTCACTAGAGCCATAAAACGGGAGAGGGGAAAGCTTCTTGACGAGCAGATGTGGGGCCGTTTCTTTGGTTCACCGACCCGAAGATATACTGACCAGACATAGAAAAACGTCAGGAAAAGGAATGGGGAGCATCGGAATGGAAAACTAGGGGAAGGGAGCGGAAAAGAATAGGATAGGTGTCTTCTCTGGCTAATTCCAAGGGTAAACATAAACATTTTCGGAGGGGACAGCGAAACGAAAGGCGCCGGGAAGTAGGGCTACTCTCCCAGACGTTCAGCCCTTTCGGCCATTTGGAAATCGGTAGTTTACTAGCAGAAAACTACAAAAAACAAGCAAACTTTCCATAAACACTAGTTAATACCCACTCAGACCGCTTAGCCAATTGGTCATCCGACGAGAGAGAGAAGCGGGTCGAATGGCGAGGGTGCGAACGTACTCGAACAACTGTCATTCCATGAGGATGTCTACTTCTCGTGCCAGGCCACACTCTCTCACTGATGATGGATGATGGGGGATGAGTCAAGGCAATCGGAATTGAATTGGCTTTCCCCTCGTCTTGTCGGACCTTCTCTATCTTCTTATCTTGATAATTGGACGGCGCGGAGGGGGAGGAGACTGCCTCCAGGAGAGCAGGACAAGAGGGAAGATGATGAGGAGAGAGATAAGCGGATACGAGTGACAGGTGACAAATGGTAAGGGCATTCGAGAGCAGGTTCCCGGCGATGCGTTACGCAACAGATTTGAGGGGAGTTTCAAAGTTTCGGGGGTGAGTGTCGAAGGTTTAGAAACTTCAATTGATCACAAGAAACCAGCTACCATACCGAACGCTCTTTCCTATTTTGTACAAAGGTACATTTTGTAAATGAACTGGAACAGGGAAATCTATTCGAAGAAGGCTGATGTGTTCAGGTTCATTGAGCTGTCGTTCTCTTCCATCAATCTCCTCTTCGTCGTGAATAGTTGATTGGGCGGAGAGGAACGGAAATGATGGCATTGCATTGGAGAGCAGTCAAAAGTGTTAAGTTGGGACTTTTATTTATGGAAGATGATGTAAGCATTCATTTGACAATAGTCCTGCCATTCCCAAGTCAAAGTTCTAAAAACTAGAGTCAAAGACAGAGATCACGAGAAGACATGACTCCAGCTCAAGGGATCCGAGACCAAGCAAACACACGTTTTCCTGGTTTCCGCTGCCAATAAATAAAAAGAAAACCACATCCCAGTGATGCACCATCTAGTAGACAGAAGAAAAGAGATAAAACCAAGAGGAAGAGGAGCGAACGGGTTGAGATGGAGGTGGAGAAGTGAAAACAAAACCGTGTGGAAATGTGTAAAATGTTGAAAGAAGCGAGGGACGAGGGTGATTAGGTGTATGGCTGCGACGACGGATGCGTGTTTCCGATGTAATTCGAAACCCGTTGACGTCTCGATTCCTATTTCATCCACCAAATTGTCAGCAGAGGTGCATGGAACTATGTACGTTTTTGAAAGGAAAAACAAAATGGGAACTGTATGTTTCTCATCTTGACTGGATGACTTGACAGAGTCAAAGGACACAGAAATATTAGAAAATCTATACATCTAGGAGGAAGAAAAAAGTAGATCACCGTTTTTCAGAATTCATCGTTTTTCTTATATAAATTTGCACAGATTCCAACTCAATTCCCCCATTTTTTCCGTTGCAGCCCGTTTATTGCTCCGTGAAAAACCAGTTTTATTTGTTTCAATTCAGATTGTCAGCATCTCGAAATGACCCGGACCTCCTTGCTGCCGTCACCTCACTTCGTAATATGTTTCCACCTGTGTAATGAAACGTGTACTACTGACCGACTCTCCTTATCTTTTTCCCTCCAAACCCATAACCCGCTCGTTCCGTTATCAGTTTGTCAGTCTCCCCCTCTCTTCTTACAGCCAATTCAGCCAGGGGAACTGTGCACAATACTAGTTCTCTCTCCCCGCTAACCGGATATGTTTCTCCGGTGTTGGCCACTGTTGGCCGTTCTTCTCGTTGGTTTGTTTCCAGTTTTTGTGCTACATTTCCCCTGCTCTTTCAGCTTGTCTAGCGGTTCCTGATCTCACGGAAATCAAAAAGAAACTGAAGAAGCATGGAGCGGATTACATTAAGAATGCACCAGTCATGGATGAAAACACCGTTAGACTTCTAAAAGTTGACTACTGGTTCCGAACGGAATCCATGATCTACGACAATCTCGACAGCAAGGAGAAGGACCCATCGACTGTAATTGCAGGAAACTTCAGTTTCGAGACACTTCATCACGACATTGAAGGTGGCATGCTCGGAAGATTCTCTGTATGTTTAGCCAAATGGCCCTTTTGTCATTTATCATCTTCCAGCTAACTCAATGCAACACGAACAACTGCGGAGAGCCGAACCCAGTGTACATCGCTTTCCGTCAAGGAGGAAACAACGTCGACGTAGTTCTCAAGGCATCGGATGAATCAAAAGCCACGTGGAACTTCCTCTACGCCATTGCCAACACAATCTACACTCCAGCAGAATACGGAGAAGGAGATCTTCAGACAGTTGACACAATCTACGGAAGATGTCGTGTGCACTTCGGAAGGCCAGAAGACAAACGTTTCCGGAGAATCATTGACAAGTGCGAACTGGGTCATGGAGTGAACTTCACAAAGTTTGAGGGGATTGAGAGTGTGCAGTATGATCAGGATGTTTGGTACACGTGAGTTAAAAAATGTTTTCGCTTCTGGAAATCGTTGGTTTTCAGACAAAACACCAAAGTGGATGCCGACATCATCATGATTGATGCAGTGGAGTTATTGGCTTTCAAAAGTCCTCTTCATGAGAAGCATGGGTTCCAGGTTGAGTCCAGGTAAGCACTTACCTCATAGCTTCCATGAATTTATTTTTCAAGAACCCACGTGGAAATCACCAACCGTACCCGAGTATTTGTCACCAAGTACTGTGAAGACACAGTCACTGCAGCTGCATGTGCCGAGGAAGCTTTCGGAGCTGTGAAAGTTGGAGGAAAGCTGTACGAAGATGTGCAAATTGGAGCCAAGCAACAGAACAAGTTGACGGCTTTGTTGGGAACCTACCGCCGGCACTTGCAGGACATGGGAGACTCTCATATCTGCGAGGAGCATTCTCAACTGTACGGACAGATTGTTCAAGAGGCTAGAACAGCGAAAAGAGAGGACTGGGAAGCTGCGGTTCGGTATCCGGAGAATGATCACATCCTGTCCATCATCGCCAGTTCTCTCGGAAGTGTCGGAACTGCTGAATCGCTGGTTACAGCTCGTGAAGTTCTTCTCGCTAACTCTCCAGATCACCTCGACGACCTCCTCTTCGGAATCGCTCAGTCGTCTTCTACCAGTGAGAAATGGCATAAACAACTGATGGTAAGAATAGGACACAGTGAAAATATGGGGTATCTTTCATTTTTCAGTACTGGCTTGGATCCTTGAACCGCGAGTCTCCAGATTACTGGAAGCTTGCTAACACAATTGCGACTGTTCTCAACAAACGATGCCAAGCAACAACAAGCAGTTTGAACTCTTGCAATAAGGGAAAGGAAACGGTTTGTAACTGAAAACAGCGTGAGCAAAGCCAGATGACAATTTCAGATCGTAAACAAGTTCATAAATGACTTGGTTGCTCCAGGAATCACTGAACGCGTCTTTGAAGTTCTGGAGAACATTCCAATCTTTGGGTGAGTAGGGATATCATTGTCGGGTTGAATTAAAACAAACTACCCTTCAGTTCCTACACGCTGGCCAAGAAGTACATCTGTGGATCTCAAGCTGAAGCTCTTCAGAAGGCTGCTCTCAATGTTATCGTTGCAGCTGATAAGAACTTGTATGAAACTCAGGTATTCAACAAATTCAGCAAGCACAGAGAGAACAAAGACAATCTTCAGCTAACGACAAGTCTGATCCGTTTGTTCCGTAACACATGTCCCCAGGAAACACCGACTTCCCACTCCCAACTCGCCATCGACATCCTTTTGAAATGCGTCCCCGATCATCAAAACGTTGCAACTTTAATCTTGAGAACCGAATCTTTGATACCGGATGATCAAGAGAAATGGCAGTATCTGTACAAAGCCATTGATGCAAGTGGAGAGAAGGATGAGCTGAAGGCAGAGTTCTGGACGAGAATGAGAAAGTTCAAGGTGTTCCGTCCAAACTTCTTGCACAGAGCGCTGAAGGCTGACTCTCATGCTCATTGGCAAGAGATCGCTGGTGAGTTTTTCGAAATTCAAATAAAAGAAATTCATATTTTCTTTGAAGATGCATCTGGATTCCGACTATTCTCCACGGCTACGGCTGAATTCGTCCATGCATCTTTCAAGAGATCCAACTTCGAACTGTCTGTCAAGAAAGGAAAGAAGGAGGAGAACTTGTTCTCGGTAAGTTGAGCACTATCAATCTCATAATAGGAAAAGGAACTTCAGCTCTCTATCGATACCAACCATTTGGATCAATTTGTCACTGGATCCTCTTCTTCCCGATCAGAACCACCAGAGGGATCCGTCCGACTTGGAGTTGCTGGACACAAACTGCCAATGAAACACATCTTCAAAGGAAGCACGGATCTTCTTTCAACTGTTTGGGAAGCTGATGGCAGAACTCACAAAGCATTTGAAGGCCATGTTCCAGTCAGAGATGTTCGAGTCTCTGTGCCACTTCTCTCTGGATTGAGTGTTGATATCAGTTCCGTCGGAGCCATCAGTCTGCGTGTTCTCGCATCTGCTGAAGTTTCTCTGTGGAACCAGAGATCTAATGCAAAGGCGGAGGCTTAGTGAGTTGATAGTAGAAGTTGCTTCTCTATTCAAGTCTGTTTTAGCACTTCTGGATCCCTCGGTCTCGTTGCAACCCTATTCCACGACGAACCAATTCGTCGCATCAGTTCCACAATCTCTGCTCTCACAACCTTTACTACTGACACTCGCGCCATCTTCGAATCCCTCCCATACGATTTCTGCCTCAAAACTTCGAATGGAAATGTAGAAATCAGGTAAGCCAAGTCGAACCAGTGTTGTTGATCATCTATTCTATTATTTTCAGTCAAAAGACAATTGTGGAAAACATTTTCGGGCGACGAAGCAAGAAAACAGTCAACAGAAAGCGAGTGCACCCGGGAGTCACGTATCGCCTGGATGACTCGACTCTTCGACAGTGCAACTCGTATTTGGATCAGTTCAAGCTTTATTGATTGTTTGTTTATTTATTTTGTTTTCTTTTCCTTTTTTCATCAAAAAATTGTTCGAATTCTCATGATTCAACTTCTATTTCCCTTCCATCGTCAGATTTCCGACAACACTGCTCGTGTCTCTGTCTCACTTGAACTCTGGCGAATGATTGTCCACATCGAGAACATCGGTGCTTCTTCTCTCCGGAATGTGTTTGTAAATGGGCACGAAGGTTGGATCGATCTGCGAAACATCGACCACAGAACTCACAACCAAATGGTTTTTCTCCTAAACCAAAAAAGTTTAAGTGTGCGTTTTCATCGTAAAGTTACCTGTATGAGTCCTCAAGTGTCCTTTGAGTAGCCACGGTCTTGAAAAGGATTTCCCACAATCTGTACAAACACATGGTAACGAATGCGTCTTCAGATGCATTTTCAGAGCTCCAGGGGATCTGAAAGAAGTAATTCAACATCAGCAGACTCTGTTTATATCTCAATCTGCTGATTTCCTCTCCCCACCCTGCTAATCAGTCTCCCAAATCTTCCCGTTGCTCTTTTGCTTTTCTTCTTCTTGCCGACCAAATGGCACAGGTGTGTTTGGGTATCAGCTATCAACAAGCAACAGGTACGAGTGCCTTCTTGTGTCGTCAGTGCGCCGGGAGCATCTCTCGTTAAATTGGGTAATTCGACTCTCTTCCTGACGAGGGCGGTCAGCTGCCTCCACCTGATTCCAACTTATCCAGGGGAGGCAGAACAACCTGCTCGCACCGAGACATCATGTTTCCAGAAAAGAAACCGAGATCGTTGTCAGGAAACAGTTATGACAAGACAGGGGTCATATGCTGTACACCAACGCCCACCGCTCCATCACCCAATCAATCCATCTCTCTTCCGGCAGCTTCCGCCGACTAATACTTGCTCCGGGGCAAGGTGTCGGCACCTCACACCTCTCACTTCCCCCCCAATTTATATATCTGATTGTGACACCTGTCTGCCGCCACCCGCCTCGAGAAACCGGGAGACAACTGACTTCCGACCGGGAATTGTAAGTGGGTCTGTAGGGAGCTGAGCAACTTATAACAACGATGGGAGATCGGATCAGGAGGTTGAGAACGAAGGATCAGATACAGGATGAAGGAGATCAAGACCACAAAAGTGTTCACTCACCTGTACACCTTCTTGCAATGCGGACAACTCTGCTGAAGCTTTCCTTCTTTGTGAAACTGAAGATGTCTTCTAAGCCCGAAGTAAGTGAGATAAGTTTTCTTGCAGAACTGACACTAAATTTGTAGTTTCAGAGAGATGTCTCCATGAACTCCACTTACCGTAAGCTTTGGGGATTCTGAGGAGCAACTAGCTGATGAAGTAGACGATGACGGACTTGGATCAGGAGACAGAAGATCGTCGATTGTCTCGAAGATGCTTTTCCGTTTCGTGGTCATTCTGGGGGTTGCTCTGAAACATTAGAACCGTTGAAACAAAAGTAGAGAATGTTTTGCTAAGCAGGGGGTAATCAACGGGAATGAATAAGCCATCAGATGAGTGTCTCTCGTGATGATTCCAGTTAATAGCTGGTTCTACCACCGACTCTCAGAGACGGGGCCGTTTCGTGTCGACAACAAAACTTCTCTGGAGACTGATTGGTCGGCTGGGATAGGGGAGGGACACGGGGCCCCTGGATGCAGAGCTTCATCTCCGTTTCTCTCTTGCGACTCCTGCCTTCACGACGACGCGCATTATCACACCTGTTGGTTTGATTCCGGCCGACAGGTGCCCGTCCGCTTGGTGTTGATATGAGATGTTGCACGGGCGGGATGGATGCTCGGGAAAGAGAGTGGTTCAGGCAAAGTTTGCAGGGGTATGGGGATATTGTTTATCACTGATTGTGAGATTTGCGTCGTCCAGCACACGGATTAATAAGTGTTCGTCTATGATGTTGCTAACCTTTTGTTGGTGTCTAATCCCTGAAAATATCTTCATTTTATCAGAGTCTTCTTTCTGTCTGCTTGTCCTTCCCGGATATAACTGGACCCCATCAATGTTATGCCAACAAGTTGACACCCCTGCTCTCTGTGTAAACATTGTCCTAATACGTTCTGCAAACCTTCTCCTTCGTTGTTTTCTGTCTGACTCCACTGTTCAAAAAACGTCTCAATGAAACTTCATTCAGTTAAAACATTAGCCGTAAGCCTTTTGAAGGTGGGAAACCTAACACGGAATTGTTAAAAACGGAACGATACAACGGAATTTGGGGGGGGGGCTGAAGCAGGTAAAACTTTTGAAAGAGGCACATAGGAATGTGAATATTATTATGATTGCGGCTTCGAAGCCAATGAGTCTAAGCCTAGCACGACTCTAACATGGATTGCAGGAATGTCTCGAGGTTCTGGACACCGAAAAGATAGCCCTCGTCGCGCTCGCCGTTGGAAGAGAAGGCGTGAGAGAAATCTGCAACAAGATAGTTTTTTAGAATCCCTGTGTTTGAATCGTTTACCAATCATGATAATCTTGAGGTTGATTGGAAGGGACTTGTCGCCTTCATAGACAAACAGAAGAGAAGATGCAAAGAACTGGAAGGATCTCTGAGTCTCGAAGAACTTTTTGATAGCTTGCAGCTTGTCAACAGCCTCATGGAGCACTCCCTTCAGATCTCCTTCTCTCGCAGAGAAGTATTCACGAAGTCCGTTTTGGATGGTTGACTCGTCGAATGACTTGCCCCATTCCTTGTCGCGGACCTCCACTTTTCCGTTCCGATGGATCTGTAATTCATTATGATCAAATGCAAATCCCCCAGTAACCCTTCCTATTCGGTTTCTTCTTTCCTGCCCTTCCCATTCCATTTCAAATCAACCAACAGGTGTGAGAACAGTCTCCGCGTGTAATACGACACCGGTACCGCGGTTCTCTTTCTGATTAGGTAACCGGAGAAGTTGTCGCGCGGCTGTAAACGGTCCGAGCGGCAAAGAAAGAAGGAACGAAGACACCACTTGTGCGCCAGATTAACACCGCACTCCTCATCATCGAGACTGCTTGTAAACGTCGGCAGGTCAAGATACTCAACTTTTGAATGCGTGTTTGTAATCCCCGCAGTCATGATACCTCTGCTCTTCTCATTTCTCATTCAAAAAACGCGTCTGTCGGTCCATTTCCGGCCGAATCTGTCTCCAGATGTTTCTTTTTCCGACGGCATTAAACGCGTTCCGAACTTGTTCGAGAGTGTCAGTGTCACCACTGATCGCATAATTGCCCGTCCATCTGTGAGCATTCGTCGCCCAAATTGCAACACTCTCGGTCAACGAGTCAGTGCGGGGATCAGAGAGACGCATGCCGATTTGACGGGCGATCAAAGAAAGCGAGAAAGAGATTTGCGCGCGAGTCAAGAATCGCCGATTATATGGAACGGACCAATTCCGGTAGACAAAGAGATTTTGAATTTTTGATGATGACCCTCTGCTTACCCGGTAACCAAGGATGCGGCATCCCATGGTGGCTTGTGGTGGATACTTGATGCGTTCCTTCTCGATCTTGTCTGGTTTGGCGAGAGGATCATAGGTGACACGTCCCATTTTCAGATCAAGGATTGCTGGACGCTTGTAGTCTGCAGTGACGTCTTCCAGAACCATGAATTCGCGATCTGCAAACATACAGGTTGCTGAGTCCCCAGTCTTCCCGGATAGTTAATGTTCTCTTATTCCACCTATCCCCTCGTCCCCACCCGCTGCTTCCCCTATCCCCGAACCCCTGTGTGACTCAATTCCCCATCCAATTTAGCACGTCATAAAAATGCAGATGAGCGAGCTGTTTTCTTTTCGATTCTTCCCTTTTCCTCTTCTTCATTTCAAATGGATCGCATTCAAATTGGTCATCGTTTACCCCCAAGAGAAGACCCCATTTTATCAGAAAGTGAAAACAGAACAGGCGTGACATCGGACCGAACCAACGAAAACATCTGCCATGGCTGGGGTCTAAGATTACGGCCGCCATCATTAGAATGTCATTTTGAACGGATTCACGAAGAAATTTGAAATATTACTACTCTGATTCAGAATCTAATAGTAAGCAGACTCGTAAGGCAGTTCCCTCACCTTCATCATCAACGAACAACTTCCGAATGCCATGGAACTCGGCCGTGAGTTTGCGGAGCGTCTCGATGTCCTCGTTCCGTCTGCAAAATATCCGGGTCTTGTCTTGTTTGACGTGGTGTCAATCACTAACCCGTTACGCAATTCTGAAGACGATGTCGAGTGGGACGAAGGAGTCGAGGAGAGCAGTTTGTAGATGGCTAACTGCAAACTGTTGCGTAACGAGGACATAGTATACGGAAACGGAAGGACGTAGTGCTTATCAGATCGGATTTCGATAGTGACCTTTGTTTCCGGATCAGAAGTATTCAGTTGGAATGGTTAAAAGTTGTGTAACACAGTGATAATTGACACGTGTCATAGATAGCAAGGTTATGACCGAGTGATCATTCAAAGAGAAGATAACTTTGAATGGGTGACGACCAGGAGATGTTGAAAGTAGGTTTACGGTATACATAGCTTTAGAAGCTCTGTTTCTTCAAGAGATATTTTCCCAGTTATCATTATCCATTCAAAATGTAGCGTATCTCCGAATCAATCATGCCCCTCCTATTTCTTTTCTACCTTCCCAAAGTCTACAAACAAATTGGAAGGAGTAGTTGGTCAAGGGTATCATTACGACGCAAGAGTGGCTACTCAACTACATAAACCCTGAGATGGTCCCACTACCAGCAGCTACAGTTACATAAACAGTGAGAACTCTTGACATTCGAGTTTTCCCTTGTTTTATGATAATGATGGGAAGAGAGAAATAAAGAAGCGTGTATGGTAGCATGTGCCCCTGAATTAGTACCAATTAGTATCATTGCGCCATTGGTGACCCATAAAATTGTTATGGGAACCCAATTTCTGAAACCTAAGCTCCCTGCTAAACCATCGTCACCAACACACCATATGTTCGGTTACGGTCACAGGTGTCTTCCTCGTAACTTGCCCCTGTTTCAGCTTGCGTCATGCCTCGTTTCCGTGTCACCGGACCGATGGCGTCACCGGATGCCATCTCATCCGTTATAATCTCTCATGTTTGACGACTACCGTACCTCTTTCTCGCCACGACTCGCATCCTGCTTTGGCTTGAGAATCTCTCGGGTTCCTGGGATCTTGAGCAGTCCTGAAACAAATGAGTCGTTAGATTATAAACGGGGATAATTTGAAAGATAGGTGTGGTGTGGTTTGCAGCTGAACAAACAAGCGAGAAGAGTGCTGCAAAAACAAAGGAACGACAACAAGTCCCCTCCGGGCTAATCGCACATTATTATGCAAATCAGCAAATAGGAAACGGGTCGGAGAAGAAGGAAATCGGTTTTAAAAAGTTGGAATCGAACCCGGAAACTAAGCAAAATCATGTGACAGATGAGCCTACGTGTCACGAGAAACGGTTTTTTTCGGAAACGTCATAGACCAAAGCTGAAGCTGATCTTTACCGTATCCAACGTCATAAGTTAACAATGTAACGTTGGTTGTGAAATCAGTTCATATCCCTCCCTGACTCACCAATCTCTCTCTTTCCATTCTTGATCACCGATGGATGATGCCCAGCAATCTGATCAGAAAACCATTGATACTCGTCCGGAAGGCCTTCATTCGAGACGGACGTCATCTGCAAAAACACAAGTCTCTTCCCTGCCACCTATTCCATCATGTAACATGTATAAAACGAGGGATGAGCCTCCCCGGATCGGAAGCGAAGAGGGTGCGTAAGCACGTTGAGCATGTGTGAAACCGACCCAAGCACACATGTTCGCATTTTCGGTGCGAGGAACTCTCGCGCAACGTGTAATTAATCTAGGTGAACAGAAGGTATTGGGGGAGAAGATGGGAAGGAAAACAGGGTTTTTTGGAGTCTGCGGTGTTCAAATTTATAGGAAACCGCTTATCAGAACGAGTGGGATGGGCAGGAAACGGAAATTGAATTGAATAAAAATGTAAAATGTGCGGGCGTTGTGTTGTGGTGGCAGAGAGAAGAGTGATAAAACTATATGTTTCTGTCGTTTTCCAATATGTTCCCAAAACATTCCCGACCACACTCTCGACAGGCGGGGAAAGAGGAGCTGTAAACAATGAAAACATGTGATTGGAGTTTGTCCGAACTCGAGTCGAGAAGAACACTTGTGGCAGATGTATTCGGTGCAATGGAGCGCACTTTCCTACTTCGTACACTTCTAAGAAAGTGGACCTTGAAGCCGAATCCTTGGCCTCGAGTGACCCGCTAATCCTTCCGAGATATTCTTAGTTTTATTTCATTTCTTTAGGATTCTTATCCTAATCCAGAGCGATAACTAATTACGCAATGATTACAAAAAGCAATTAAAACGGGGCTACGCTTCTTGTGTAATCCGTGATTCTTGTCCTTTTCCCCGTTGGCTAAGCCTAAACCATTCAAAAGAGCAGGTCCCCGAGAGCCAACACCTGCTCCGGAAAGACCAACATCCGCCGTAAACATTCGCGTGTTGAATGGCTCGTGTTTGAATAGTCCAAATACATCTCATTTTGGGACTTTATTCAACGAATTTACAAGAAACTACACTAAAAGAAGCAGAAGCGTAGGAAAGTTGCAAAAGTTGTAAAAAAGTGAGGAAAAGAGAAGAGGAACAATCATTGAAATAGCGGGGGAAGGGAACAAGGGGAGCACACAAATATTGTGTAGAGGGATGAGAAAAAGAGGAGGGCGAGTTTCGTAACTCCAATGTGGAGAAGTGGAGAGATAGACGAACAAAACGAAAAGAGGGGAAGGGGTCAGGGAAAACGGAGGGAAAGAAGAGATAACAACACACGTTTCGAACTACATTTCGACGATGAACTACTATGGCTAAAGGCACGGGGAGAGGCTCGGACGAGACATCGGGCGAGTCATGACAGGATGTTCACTGTATTCTCTATTCGTTTTTCTTCTTCACTATGAAGAAGGAAAGAGAGAAAAGTGAGAAGACGGGGGATTAGAGGTTGGAGATGAGGACACCGCGCATCTGATGTGCAAGGATTTGCGGTTCCTCGAACGTCGTGGCTCCCGTCAAGTCCTCGTACTGGGTGTAGTCTTCCTCGCGGAACTTGTTCACATTCATGTAGGTGTGGTTGACCTCCGAGTCGCTGACACTCGCGGCATCCTCTGCTGAGTCGGTATGAGGTGGGGAGATGGAGTAGGCAGAGTCGGATTCGTTGGGAGTGGAGCTTCTGAGTGGAGAGGCCATGCGTGGACGCCTCTTGGTTGGTCTTGTCAGAGTCGGCGCCACTGTCTCAGGCATGTCGACGGGATAGTACTTGAGACATTCTGAGCTGGAGCTCGCCACCTTCATCTCGCGACGACGACGACGACGATTCTTCTGCTGCTTCTCGTACTCTTCACTGTTCCTTCTGTGGCACTCCTCGCTGAGATCGTGATGATAAGTCGGGTACCTGCAACAGGACGGCCTTAATTAGGGTAGAGAAAGAGAAGTGAGTGTCTGGGGGACTCTCGGACCATATGATTCTAATTATAGGGACCCGTTGTTCCGACTCTCCCGCGCAACACTTCCCCATACAGAACCGGTGGTCACCACCGTATCGAGTTTCTCGGATTGATGCCAATTATAAGTGCTGATGCAACAAATCTTGTTAGGGCGAAAACAGTAGAGAGAACGTCTCGGATTCCTCTATTTCTCGAGAAAGCATGTTCTCTTTTTTGTTTCTTTCATGTTCAAGCGGTCTCTTTGACAAGTGTCCAACTCGCAGTTTACCGCAAAGGTGTTCGTCTCATACGCGCACAAGAACAAAAGGATCAAAAGAGGCGGCGGACAAAGAAGGGAAGACTCATCCATTTCAGACGAGAGAACGCATCCCACATAACAAAAGGGGTCCCTCGCGAGATTCCCAGGAGCAAATCGCACTCGCTCAACACTCGGCCGTAAAACTTACTTATTCTTGATGGGCAGAGTTCCTCCAGCAGGCGGCGATGGCAGTGGGAACCTTTTCGGGGTGTATCCAACGATGATCGGGGACACTGGAGGCATTGGATTCGGCTTCATTCCACGAGAGAAGAGCCGAGCGAAGATGCTACGACGGTTGTTCTTCTTGACAGCAGGCTGGTTGTCATCGGAAGAAGAAGAGTCCTTCTGAAGCATTGAGGCTCCTGTCTGGCACTCGACAGTATGTGCAACAGCCTTTGGGCGCACCGGAGAGTTGGTTGGCACCGAAACAAAGTAGTGCTCTCCCATTTTATAGACGAACCCAGCAGTGAGGAGAGAGCCAATTGTCTGGCGTACCTGCAAGATTGTAAATCATTTTACTGCCTCTGCCACCATTCCACCTACCATCTCGACTCCTGGAGGCGCCACATGCGGACAGTGACGAGCCACGTACTGGCGGATCGCTTGTTCAGTGGCGGCATGACCATTACGGTTCAACTGAGCGACCGCATCACACATCACATCTCCAAGCGGCACGAAGTGCATCTGCTCAACTTGTTGAATCGCACCGAGATCTCCTGTAACATTGGGGAAAGTCATCACCTGTTCGGCGGTAATTTTGGACACGGTGGCAGGTGCCTCTTATTAGTCACTCGACGAGCATACAGGTATACATGTGCTAACCTTCGGAGAACAAAAGGTATGAATGGCGAGAAGGAGAGAAAGTTCTTAGAATGTGATAACTGTCCGAGCAAACATGGCTCACGGCTCCCTACAGTACACCTATACAATTAGAGTAATGCTCAATGGAAGGAAGCTAGATGAGACTGCCTTCCTATTCATGAAAAGACAATAAAAGCATGCGGTTACTCACCAAGTGATGTGATTGTGAAGCCCATTGCTGGCTTGAGCACGCGGCGAGCCCATGAATCCTTAAACACTGCGAGTTGTGCTGGGGGTCCTGAGAGGAAGAGGGTTCCAGGGCGCATGAAACCCATGTAGGTCACGGAGTCACAGGCAGCTGTGAGCTCTCTGGAAAACAAGAAAATAAGAATAAAGCACTGAAAACGGAGTGAAACGTACCGGTTCCAGAACATCTGACGGTTCTGATCAATGAAGCTGTCGAAAACTTTGCGTCCATTCTTGGTTCGTGGTCCGTCAAGAACAACGGCGAGATGGGTCATGGCTGGTTGACTTCGGGAATCGGTTGCGGTTGCTGTCAAACACGTCCAAAAGTATAACTGAGAAGGTTCGCCACACGGGGGCGGGGACTCGAACACCCTGGCTGGGGTGGTGGGAGGCGGAGTCAAGGGGCAAGGGTGGGGAGACGGCTGGCAGTGGGGAGAGGGTGTAGAGTCGATACAGGAGAGACGATCGAGATGGGCAGATTGATGAAGATGTCTGTCTGGAATCAAGTATGACAGGTTGACCTGGATTATGTTGCAAACGAGATCAGAAAGGTGTTGAGAAGTATGAAGCATCAGAAAGCAGAGATTGAGAAGAGTACGTTAGGGATAGGTTATGTTAACAGGAAAGAGTGAAAATGTCAGCGGAAAAAGAAATCAGCAGTTAATTAGAAAACAGTACTACCGTCAAAGGAACTGAACTTAGAGAGCCGGGAGCGAGGAGCGATACGTCATTGTTTACCAGGTACCGACAACATTTCAGGATCAGGTACAAGGTAAACGGGAGCTGAGACGAAGCACAGAACAGAGGGAACAGATTGTGATGCTCCAAGGAGAATTCAAAAAAAGGAAGAAGAAGAAAAAGGGTTCCGCTCTAATAACTAGTTACTGATTTGGTGCATCCACACCTTCTGTTCACCTTCTTCTTCTGCAAAGAAAGGTGTGTTTGTTGGCCATTCGCCGGTCCGAGCGGAAGTACCAGATGACGCTCCGAGGAGATTTACAACTTCGTATGGCCATATGCCTTTTATGTGCACAAGTTATCATGGAGAATCAGGGAAAACACACCAAGTTTACCATCGAGACTCTTACAATTTGCCGCTTTGGCCATCTGCCTTCGAGAAGTGTGCAGGTGGTTTGGAAAGGAAATATGAGAATGTTTCGGGGGGAAAATAGGTGAAAATAGGAAAGAGATACAATAAGAACACGCGAAGAATATGTAAAAGTGCAGTAGTCTTTTGTCAAAACGAGGGAGTGTGAAAAGTGAGGCGAGTCGACCTCCAAATTCAAGAAGAAGAAGTCGATGTGAACCGAGATACGCATCTCATTTGGGGTCCACCGACGAATTGAGACGCCTTCCGCCATCTCAAGCCACACTCGGAGGTAAATTCGTAAATTCACCCAGTTTCCCAGATTTATGATTGTCTACATTGTCGACACCTTTCCGTGAAGATTGAACCCGAGCGAGAGAAAAGAAACGGATAGACTCGTTTCGGAGTACCACTTACTATATAGTTCAGTAGTAGGTTTCGAAACGTAACGAAACGTTTTGACATTTTGTGACATGTTAATTTACTTGTCCGGAGGGCCGTTTGCGTGTGGGGAAGCCAGGCAAAGCCCACCCAACGTCCATATTTTTGAATTATGGCTCGATGCACTTGTACCTTTCGCTGGCACCCGCGCGCACGACAGTTGTCTCATGTCGTTTCGTTTTGAAGTCACTACTCACAATTCAAAACTCACTTTTCATAATCTTTGTGTCTGGGAACGTGGAAAGTGTCCCAGGAGCAAGTTACAAGTACGAAAGAGCCAGGTGAGATGGTGTGACAGACTCTGATCGATGAGGTCATGAACTCATGCTTGAACAGTGATACATAACCGAGAGGGGACACTAACTAGGTTATTAGCTAATCGCGTGAAGGATGCACATAGATAGTGGAAACACGTGACTGGAATTATGATGGATGGAGTGAGGAGAGAGATTCGAATATGTATGGAGCAAATGGAATAAGGTGAGTGAGCAGAACACAAATTGGGTGTGCCCACCTACCTGTTCAGCAGTTCTGTCCATTCGGCACGGACTCTCGGATTACCGTATCATGCCCATCACCATCTGCCCTGGACCTTTCGGATGCTCGAACATAAAAGAGTGCGCGACGGATTGCGCCACGGCGTGTCAACACGCCAATACTAATACACTTACCATCCGGCACTCACTCAATTAGAACGATATCGGGGGAACTTGCGTAACTCTACAACAAACACTCATCCCCTTTTCCAGGGACCTTATGGTTCGTAGCTTTGTACAATCTGATCTTGGGCATGCCATACCCCTAATTAGTTGCTCAGCGGTTCCTTTTGGGGGAAACGGGGAAAGGAACGGAAGTCTCTCTTGGCAAGGTATATCCTAATTGCGATCTGTTCTGTCCAGAGATGAAAGATGTTCTCGCGCGCAGGATTAAAGCGTCCGACAGGCAGACGGGAAGACTGACGGCGATGAGAAAAGAGAGACAAAGTTGGGAACGGATTACAGATGGCTGGAAGGAAGAGTCAGAAGATCACGTGGGAGAGGACACGGGATATGTGTATATGGAGCTAATGGAGTCAGCATGGTTCAACTTCAGATTCAAAGATAAGACTGCTTTTGGCACCCGGCACTCATGAAAACAACCGCTCAGTTGGCAGTCAATTTAGTGTGGACTTCTCAGAGATTGCGGTGGTTGATGCGAAGAAGGCGTGAATGAGATGCAAGTTGGCATGGTCACTCGACCAATTACCGCTTCGTCGGCAAGTTCAAATGGTTCCTGGAACCAACCACCAATTAAGCACTCGTGGAGAGACATGCGCAACTGGTAAACGTTTGGACACTTTTCTCATCTTTCGGTGCGACTATCAAAACTGCGATTGAGTAATTCGAGGTGATGGGTAGAGCGGTGAAGGTAACTCGGTAATTGCGGAAGATGCCGAGATGGCCTGATGGAGATGGCAAAACCAACGGAAGAAGTCCTCCCATTCTCCATTCACCACCTCATCCATCAAGTTTCAGAAAGAATAGCTATGCAGGGAACAAGATAAAACGCGATAAATTCGTAGGGAAGGCTGCTAACAAAATGATGGATGTAATGGCGAGCGGAAGACCATTACAACTTCCGAATGCCCATGACCCCATGGGGGCTCTTTTTGGGGAAAGAAAGATTCGAGGGAAGAAGGAATCGAGAAGATTTCGCAAGGCTATGATAGCTGGCTATCCAAACATTACAAAAAGAGAACAAGCTGATGCAACAGTCGGAACACTTTCACCTACAGTAATCCTCTTCTCGTAACATGGTCCTAATCTAGTGGAATTGAGAGAATCCACTACATTATGCAATCAACGATTCATAGTCCAAAAAAATGTCCCGGAAAGAGTGGGTCAAGCGCTCTTCAGCACAATGTGTGCATCAGAATGCGATGAATTCGAGTGCACACTTAGCCGTTTTGGATCGAGATAAAGAAAAAGAAAAGAGAGCCATTTGTTTTAATGGGGTGGACTTGGTACAGGGTACAGCTTGCAACAGTTTGAATGAAACAAGACGGGAACGAAGAAAGCGACTAAACGGTGGAAGGCGGCGCCCGGTGGAAAAGAGCGACATCTGTTTGACGTGGCAGACAAGGTGAAATTTAAGAAGGTGGTCGGAAAAAGGAAATGGAGGGCGATTGGTTCAAAAGAACAAAACGAGTAACCTTTAAGAAGTCAACGAGATCACTCACAGTAATGAATGAAGGAACAGTCTATTCACTACCAGTTCCTGTATCCTCATTCTCCCATACACCCCAAACCCTCCCATGAAACTTCCTTCAGCTCCCCACCTGCTCCTCTTCTCACCAACACCTTCGTTCTCGACAGTCGTGTGTCCTTCCTGTTGTCTAACGTTAGGGGGCCCTTTTCTGAGATTGCGTGATCGCCCAGGTGGACCTTGAAACCTTTCGAGACTGTCCTCTCGGAATGAAAAAAAGTGGACACGAAAAGTGAAACTGATTTTCAAGATTACGTCACTAGCCACCTGTTTAGTCTGGGTAGAATTGTTCTATTGAACCCAACTGATCACCAAATTCAAATAAGTTTGAATTCAGTTCCGTCGTGTTGACCCAAAGTAATCCTTTCCACCTCGTCCCATTCCGACTCATTCCATTAAAGTAACGAGGTACAGTAGAGGTGCGAAAACAGAGATGGCATCAGTTTCCGTCCCAAGGAGAGACAACGAATGGTTCTGTTGTTTTAGGCTGGTCTGGTAGTGATAAAACGGAAGGAACCCGGTAATATGGGGACAGATTGCATGGTTCGCACCGGATTTTATGGTAAACAACGAGGATGATCAAGATGGGAAGAAGAAGAACATGGGAAGGTATCAAGAGATCCTTGGTTCTTAGGGGGGAACAACACATCCGGGTGGACACGTTTCAGAGACGGTTTCCAACACCTCGTCGCGATGATCAACTCGTTCGTGTTATAGTATTGAAGGGTGACATTTCAGAGGAGGTCATTGACCTGGGGAAAGGTCAGATGTGAGTTGTGTCTTTCCTAATTAGACAGAGCATAGATTAACGTTTTTGTTTTCAGATCCGTTTCAGCCAATCAACAGATACTGACGGGTCCCCGGTTATGTAATCCTTTCTCTGCAAACAATCTATTTAGAAGACCTTGAAGTCTACAGTACCCTATTTACAAAAGACCACTATTTCTAGCACACCGACTTCTCAAAATCTTCTCCGCTATCACTTCTCCGTTCTCTCCCTCTCTCTCTCTCTTTTTCTCCTTCCCAAGTTTGAATTCAAATATGCCTCTTTCCCTTCCGTCTTCTCTGTTTGCTCTCCCCTGATGAGTGATCACCCCATTCCATGGAAGCAGTTAGTCAGTCTTTTTAGGTGCCGGCGGCGACGACTCTGGTGCCATCCACCAAGTTCAAATGCATTGTTCCGTTTGAATTTGGACAGCAAAGAGTAGGGTTGATAGGGGAAGGGGTCTGGGGGACTGTTCTTCTGGAACTGAGTGAACTGGTTGATACCATGACAACTTCGCTTCTCCGAAAAAGAGTTCGAGTTCCCGTTCAAATGAAGGAAAATGTGCGATAAAATCTCGAGGAATGTATTGTGAAACGGGAGAAGAACTTGTGAACATTCTCATCGGCCTCGAAACAAAATTGTCTGCACTCTCTGTCAAATCCCCACTATCTCGCCCTCATTTTCTTTTGCTAATTGACAACTCTGAACCGATAAACATCGGTGGGCGCCGCCGGTGGCCCACGAGGGGATCGGAGGGAACGAGATAAGCGAACACACAATTTGGATGGTTATTTATGAAGAGAGAACCTATCTCGGAGGTATCATGGGAAATCGGAACATGTTGGATTGTCACTTGTTGTGCATGCAGGGTGCTAAAGTGGTGGGCGAGTTCAGAGCATGTCAGACAAACATGGAGGGCATCTGTATCCGGGATCGTGGGATTATGTGGTCGCAGTTGTTGTTGGAGTAGGTGTTAACTCAGTCGACACGGGAATGACCTTGATTACACTGGAAGATTTTCAGGTTCTCAGCATTGTTTTTCTGCATGTGGAATATCTCACAGATGGTCAGAAACCATGGAAAACAGCAAAGCACTCAAGCTTCTTGTTTATTTTGAACCCCCATTCCAGGTGCAATCATTCCACTTGTCACTCGTTTGTTGACATCTCCCAATTGAACCATCGGATTACTGACAGCTTATCCATTCGATTACCCAGAACATCCTTTATTATGTGTTCTCCTCGATTGAACAATGCCTGCTTCTCCTCTCATCGCGTGCTCTTTTGTGCAATTAGCATCGGCGCTTCCTGAACAGGTGCGCATACATGGAGAGATGATGAGCACGTTGTATTTTCAAACAATTTGAACAAATGAGAGGGGTAAGAAGTATTTTGAGAGAGGAATTCGGTTTCGAAAGATTTCGCAAGATGCATTATCATTCGAACAGTCTTTCTCGTCACTTAGCATTTAGAATTGAGTCATAAACATTATGTTTTTTACTTTTTCAAACCGACACACCTCCAAACGTCACTGATAAACATGATAAGGAGTCAGTACAAAAGAGAAGCGGAGAGCAGGGAAAGACAGCACACTGCTGAGCACTGCTAGCAATACTGAAATGCCGTCTACTAAGGTCTTTTGTAAGTTTCTGAATCTCAGGGTTGGTTGGTACATTTGAATGAATGAAAAGTTTCAGTGGGTCTTGTCGGAAAGAAAAATGCGGAACCTGTGGGTTTGACTGTGAAGATGTACGAGTTCGACGAGGCGATGTTGGGTATGGGTTGAAAGTTTAGATTATAGGGAAGGTATTGTGGTTACAGAACGTCTGACTCTGGTTCAGGGATTGGGAGAAGATGTGAAGAAGGGAGAGAGACGTGGGAGACATGGAAAGAATCACTCGGGAAATCACTCGGGGAAGAGAAGCGCTTCGGTTGCTTCTCGGGCTTCGGGGCCTTCGGAGGATCGGAAGAAGAGGGTTTCCTTCAAGAAGGCGTACTCTGTGGATTCTGCGAAACGGGAGAAGTCGGAGGAGCGCAAGTTCCTCAAGAAGCAAGACTTCTTGAAGAAAGAGGCTGCGAAGAAGGAGAAACGGGAGGCCGTTCTCGAGAAGAAGAGACTTCTGAAACAGGTCCGGATGGAGAAGAAACGCGATGAGGCGATGGCTCGTCTGTCCAGAGACTTCCAGAAGATGGTCAAGAGGGAGGCCCGCAGACAGTAAACTCCCGATGAGAATCAGTTAACGGGACAGACAGAAACAGTTGATTACTGGATTGAGCACAATGCACCATACTGAAAATGTTTTGAATGTTTGGATTTGGATTGAGTTGATGGTTTGGTAATGGTTTGGATGTGTTGTTTTGCTTCTTTGTCTGGATGATTGTGTAACTGATAAACTTTGTTGAATATACACTTTTTGCTTTTGTTCTTCACGCGGAATCACGTCAAAACGCTTGCTATCAGTTTCTCCGTCACTGTGAACTCCCGTGAACTGTGTTTTTGTTTTTTCTTGTAATCTATCTGGGGCAGATCAAAATCGCTGATAAGATTTTGCTATAAAAGGAGTGCAGAATCGCCAGTCTCTTCACAGAGTTTGCAACTCTTCAACAACCATCGCCATGGCCCAATCCGTCCCACCAGGAGACATCCAGACCCAGCCCAACGCCAAGATCGTCTTCAACGCTCCGTACGACGACAAGCACACCTACCACATCAAGGTGATCAACTCGTCGGCGCGCCGCATCGGCTACGGAATCAAGACCACCAACATGAAGCGTCTTGGCGTCGACCCACCGTGCGGAGTCTTGGATCCCAAGGAAGCCGTGCTCCTCGCCGTCTCCTGCGATGCTTTCGCCTACGGACAAGAGGACACCAACAACGACCGCATCACTGTCGAGTGGACCAACACCCCGGATGGCGCCGCCAAGCAGTTCCGTCGCGAGTGGTTCCAGGGAGACGGTATGGTCCGCCGCAAGAACTTGCCGATTGAGTACAACCCATAAGCTGGTACTATTCAATAAATGGTTTTAATTATTGCTCGTTGTTTTGTTCTTTATCTTATCTTCCAAAGGCTTCTCCGGTGCTCCTTGAGTAGTGCGGAAATGTTGCGAAAAGCCCAGCACAAGAGTAAAAGTATGAAGAGCCATGTGTTTTTAACATTTTATCAAATTTCACAGCCAAATTTCAAGTAAAACAAGCTTCTAAGTGTTTAGAATACACGAGAAAAAGAGAACTGTGATACACAAGGAAATACGGATTATAACTGTTTGCTGGTTCTGTCTCGCTCTACAGAGCAGTGTCAGCTGGTTCGTTGGCTGCCGGATCATTGGCCAGAAGTCCGAGGATAGTGTTGGCTGTCTCGATTTGCTCGTTGATGCGGCTGAGGATATTGTCGAAGTCCGGTGACTTCTTGCGTCCCAGAGCAACGATCTTGTCACTCAGATACTCCAGAGCGAAGTATCCAATGTTGGCCAACTGTTTTCTCTCCGCGACTTTCTTGTCGATGAGCCACGCCGATGCAGTGAAGAAGCGCTGGTACTGTTGACGGAGACAGTTGATGCATCGACGCAAGTGCTGGAACAATACATAAAGAGAGCATGCTGCAAAGTTGAAAAGACAGTGATCCTTACCCAAATATCTCCATCCATCTCCTCTCCAGCTTCGTGCGTCTGACGGAGTGCATTGAAGAGAACAATAAGTTTGTTAGCAGTCTCGACGATCTCTTCGATGTGTCTCCGGTACTTGATCTCGATGTAATCACCGGTAATCGGACGAGTTCCGGCGGCAGACTAGAATGGGACGAATCCAAAGAGTCAAGGAAAAGATGAGAAACTCACCAAGGCAAGATTGATGTCCTGAGCAGTATAACGAGAATGATAAGACTCAGATTTACTAATACAGTTCCCCATTTCGGAGAGAAGTGAGTCGGCGCGAGCTCGAGTGTCTCTTTTATAGACGGACTGCCAAAAACACAATTAGGGAATAATATGGCGCGACGCCTACTTTTCCTATGTGGTGAGAAAAATATAGTACAGTAATTTGTTGTTTTCATCGTCGAAAACAGAGAAAAGAAAGAGGAAGTTTTCTGTCTTGTTGGTGTTTTGAAGAAAGAAGAAGTAGAAGAAGCTTTCAATTCAGATGTTCACAGATTCATTCATTTTGTAACCATGTGATCTACACAATAATCATTGAGAAAAGTTTGAAGTGACTGACAAAAACGCAGTCGATTGGGGCCTGTGGAGTTAAATATAAATAGTCATGAGATGAGAATCGTTAAGTTTAGTCCTTCTTCTTGTCTCCCTTGGAGCTGGATCCGGAGGCGAGCAGATCGGAGACGCGGTCGAATTCTCTCTGCAGACCCTCGGATTGCTTCTTGATGGTGTCACGGTCGGTGTTGGCGGACTTGAGCTCGGTTCTCAGCTTCTCGATCTGCTTGTTCAGGTCAGACACCTCGTCGCTGGTCTCGGTCTGAAAGAAAGAAGTGAGTTTCGAAACCAGTTTTTCAAAAAACTCACAGCGTTCATCAGAGTCTTGGCGGTCTTGGTGGCGGATTCGGCCTGGCGCATCGCCGCTTCGCTGGCGGCTTCGAGTTGAGCAGCACGGCTCAACAGTGCCATGATGCGCTGGATGACCATGAAGAGAAGGAGGGCGAATCCGGAGATGTACAGGTTTCTCTGGGCACGGAACAGACGCATGTGGTGGGTGGCATCCGACTCGGCAGTGCGCTGCATCTTGTCCTCGAGACTGTTGTACTTCATCGTCTCACGAACTCCGTCGGCGAAGAGGATGAACAGGACGAAGCCGAACGCCATCGAGTAGATCTGCGCATGCTTCGAGAGAGCCGTGAAGAGACGACTCTTGAACAGCTTGCTCCACCTGGAAAAAACAGTTTCTCGAAAAGTTGATAAACGGAAAGGACTCACAGAGATGGTCTGATCCACGGAAGGAGGAGGATGAAGGTGGCGGCGATTTCGGCATAAAGCACGCCGGCGACGATCGTCCATTGGAGAGTCATTGTTGGTCTGGAAAGAGACGAATTGAACGAAGAAGAAGCGTGTTGATTTCGAAACAAAATGATAAGAGTGACAGCGAAACAAACAACTGGGCACGAAGGAATCGATCGGAAGGAGAGACGGGCGGAGGCGAGAAGAGAGCGGTGGGGGAGAAAGAACAGAAACAAGCAACCAAAAAACATGTCATGCACGTGCCACCTGACAAACAAATTTCTAGTGTGGACACCAGGAGAACGTTATATACGGCTCCGAAGCCGAGTTGGCTTTGGACGACGTGTCTTTGAACACGTCGGAATTGCGAAAGAGCGGGACACGATGAGGCGGGGAATAACTGAGAGACAGAGACGGAATGACTAAACAAATCGTTGGGAGGCAAGGAGACCGAGGAAAAGAAAGGAGGCTGTGAGTCAGCAATGGAATCGTAAGAATGACGTGGAGATGGGAAGAAGAAAAGAAAAAGAAGAAGGGAATCTTGCTTGCACATCATAAACTGAAGAAAGCGAAGGAACTGGAGTAAGTAAGGAAGAGATGCCGACTGGCCTTGACCGGAATGGCGATTTGGCAGGTAGAGATGGTACACGAGGAAACAGTGCGTGAGTGGGGAAAAAGCGAATTGGAGACGTTGAAAGTCAAGTTTTTCAGTTATTTTTCAGTTATACAGAGTTTTCAATACTTTTCAATAAAAGATTCATAAAAAGGAAGAAAAAAAATAAACCGGGTTCAAACCGAAAAGAATCAGGTAATATTCAATCAAATCAATGTTCTTTTCATGAGTTTATTCTGGAAACAATTCAAAACAGCACAATCATTTTGGTAGCAATAGTATGTGGTGCGAAAAGTTCGGGACCGAGAAGAGGGTATTGGAAAATGATGTATATATTCAGAACGTCACAATGTACTGCTGACATTAGAACGTGGGAAATAAAACGGAAAACGGGGAGGGGAAACGCGACGAGACCACAGGAAACAAAATTAGAGAATTGAGTTACAGTAGCTGGGGATGTACCGGGGAGAGAAAATAGCTGGGTGCAGTTTACGGATTCAGATAGAAAAGAAGAGTTGAGATAAGTTATACATGCTCGAATGGAAAAGCAGAGCGTTGTTGTGCGACTCGTAATTATCTCAAGGTACGTACACTATCAAGGCGGAGAAAGGGAGAAGAGTCGTGGAAGACACGACGGTGGCGGACGGGAGGAGTTGATGAAAAATAAACATGTGATTCGATTTGATGTGGTTATTTGTTTTCGGTAATCATTCATAGCGGACTGGGTGACGTGATGTTTATGCTTCTGAAACAGGAAACAGGTGAAACTGGCAATTAGCGGCGAACTACTCACGAGCATAGGCAAGAGTCCACTGCTTGGCTGTCTTGATCGCCTCCGCCTCGTTCGTCTTCCACTGTTCAGCGACGTCAGTAGCCAGAGGATCCTGAAAAAGAATGGACTTCGTTCAGATAGGGAGGGCTCAGTCAAACCTCCGGGTTTGGCGCCGAGAGAAGAGCCTGAATGGAGAGAAGAACGGTGCGGATCTGGAGAGCTGGAGACCACTTGTCTGAAAAGCAGATATTGTGTTTAGCCAAGCCGTCATGACTCTTACCCTTGAGAATATCGAGGCAGATTCGGCCGAGCTTGTCGATGTTCGGGTGATAGATCTTGGTCATGAATCGGACTTTCGGCGCAGCCATTGGGTACTCCTCCGGCAAGAACAACTCCAGCTTGAAGACACCACCAGCGAACGGAGAATCGTCTGGTCCGGCTATCATGACGTGGAAGTATCTGGCATTGCCCTCGTCCGGGTTCGCGGATATTCCTGGCACCGGATCGGCGAGAAGTCTCTGAGTCTCCTTGATGATTCTTCTCGGCAGTTGTCCAGCCATCTGAAGCAGAGATTGCGAAATCAATCAGAAAGTTATTCACAACAATATAAGTAAGAATCGGAGAGATAACCGAGAACGAGAACAAATATCTATGACTAGAAAGATAAAACGCTTCATCGACCAGTAAGGGACCACATTAATCAATCGCTTAAAACAATGTCTGACCAGTTTCACAGAAAATGATGAAACAAGAAGAAAAATAAGTTATTAACAAGTAATTCAATTCGAAAAATCTATAGTTGGGTTGATCACAGCTCATCCTTGACGTACTTCGGCTTAAGCTCTTCGATCCGCTTGATGAACTCGGACTTCTCAGTGCATCCCTTGCACGACTCTCCCCACTCGCCGAGAATGTTTTTCAGCTCCTTGACGCGCATCTTCTTCAGATCGATAGTCTTCCAGTCGAGTGGTTTGTCTGCAAAATCTGATTTAAGAACGAGACAACAGATGCGGAACGAAACGTTCGGCTAAAAAACACTCGACGAAACGGATAGACGAGATCCGATCTTTTCTAGAGCCAAAAAAATCTGCTGTGGAGGAAGAAACGCTCACCGTATTTCAGTTCGCAGATCTGGGCGTCCTTGCTCTTCAGCTTGTCGATGCAGATCTTCTCAGTCGGCATTGCCCAACTGAGTGGTTTGGTCACCTCGTTCATGATCGATGTGGCAGACTCCGGCAGGGCTCCGATGTAGAAGCACTGAAAAGAACACATGTGTCGTTGTTATCGATCGATGACTAATATTTCCGGTAAGCCTGGCCGTAACTTCTCCATGGAAACAAGCCTAGCAACCTGGCGCAGCGCCATCTTTCTTCTAAGCGGCCTAAATCGAGAGAAAACAAAAGAAACTTACGAATTTGTGTTCCTTGTTCTTCGTGGATTCGCAGTGTTCGCGGATCACTTTTCCGATAGCATCTGGCTTCGATTTGTCGGCTGCCGGCACTTTCGCCATCACATCATCCAGCACTTTCTTGCACACTAAAAATCTTGTTCATTCGAAGAAAACTGCAAACTGTCGTCGGTGACTCACCTTCGCATTGCTGTGCGGAAGCGACGACGATTACCAAGGAGACGAGGAACGCAACCCGACCGATCATCTGACAAGAATAACAATTTGCGGCGTTCTGATTCAAAACTGGGGAACGTCGGGGGCTATATCGCGAGAAAATGGCTCGGTGAGCAACGGAAAACGAGAGAAACGAGGGAAAAGGGAACGCGATTCGAGAAAATAAAGCTGACGTGTTTGCGCGTTTCTTGGGCGGGTCAGCACTGTCGGCTGGCGCGATACTCGATACAGCGCTTTTTTGGAGGAAGTTCAAATAAAGATAAGAAAAACTTGTGAAAGTACAGTAGGATATTCAAGGATACTAAGAAAATCACTTTCGGGAACTGGAAAAAAGTAATCTGAACTTTCACAACAGAGTGAAACAGCACCCAATGATGTGTTTTATAGCAGTTTTATGCTGACGTTGCACAACCCAGTGCCACGTCATCATTAGGTAAGGAGCATGAGCAATAAGGAACATGTGGCAGTAGCCTTAGTGAGTGAGAGTGAGATTCGGAACCAAAGAAGGCAGGGCGGATGCATAATTCACGAGCCAAAAGGGTTATTTGGGACAAAGCCGTGGCCGGAAAAGCAGTTAGTCATGTTGCACTGAAAGGTCACGTGACACTTGGATCTGGAAGAGGAATTGAGAGGATTTCGTGTTTGAACTCTCAGGATGACACGTGGAGTTGGAAAAGTGAATGCTGGAACTCTTAGGTTGGTAAATTTTGGTTATTACGGGTTTTCGTCAGCTCCTTCTCAGTGTCAACTTCGATTCTTCGACTTCTACTTCACAAAGGTGCACTTTAAAAGTTCATGAATTTTGATTATTGTTAAGGCGATCAGATCAGAGGTGTTGGCTCTGTTAGAGCAGTGAAACATGCTCTTGCTCCTAGAATGGCGTTGACCCGACGTACAACTAATGACGTGTTGGCAATGATAATGCAATGCTTTATCAAAATATTCCAGTGCATGCAGACCTTTCCCGCGCTCTAAAGGAAGTTTTCCAACCTTTTCCTTCAGTTTATGGTTCCGTTTATGGCCCGTTGTCTCGATGCGCTTCGAGACCAGTGTCAGCACGCGTCTGTTCAAATACGGGGCACGAATCGAGAATCGAAAAACCGAAACGAACCAGAGTGTTGTTTCCGTCTGCCTGCTGCACTCTTTCTCTCTTCCCACCACCATCCATTATTTTCATTCCGTTTGCATAGGAACCGTTGCTGCCAGCCCCCGATGCATCCAACACATCCCATACGTGGCTTTTCTCTCTCTTCCCCTCCGCTTCTCTAATCCTGTCGCCACGCCTCTCTCGTTGCACTTATCTGTAATTTCGAATCTTTTGAGGCAGCGCCGAGGGAAAACAGTCGTCGACCAGCCGCCGCCAGCACTCCGGACGATGTTTGTCGGCGTGTTCTACGGCCTCGCCTCCGTCTGCGGACTCTTGTACTTCTACACACGAAACGCCACCGAGTCTCACGATGATCCGCAGTTCAAGAGCTTCCAGAGAACCTATCTCATCGTCTACCTGATGGCTGTTGGTGAGTTTTACGACTCGAGTCACTCGGGAAAGTTTGCACAGACTCGGTGCATGCTGATAATTCGTTTGTTATCAGGGTGTGGTTCTTACCACAAAGATTGATATAATTCAAAAGTTAATTGTCTCGTTTTTCCAGCTGGAGACTGGCTTCAAGGACCCCATGTCTACGCTCTCTACGAATCGTACGGCATGTCGAAGCATCAGATTGAAATCCTGTTCATCGCCGGATTCGGATCCAGTCTTTTGTTTGGAACGTTCATCGGATCGATTGCTGACAAGTTGTGAGTGACTTTTTGAAGAAAAGTGGAAGAAAACTCTGTTGTGCAATGGAAGAGTGTTTTTTGTACTTCTTATCGCAAACAAGGTTTATAAACTTCCTTGTCAGCGTGACAATACGAATTTCTGGTTATGGAGTAGTCAGGGAACGAATTGATTCGGAAAAAGTAGAAAAAGACAGATGTTTTTCACAAAGAATTTTGATCCCAACCTTCTGAATATTCATGAATGAAACAGAAGAAAAACAGTGAAAACAACATAAAAAACAAAGAACCATCCTGAAAGTCTCTAGAAATTCTGTTTCAGTGGTCGCCGTAACAACTGTCTGATGTACGCCATTCTGTACGGAGGAGCCTGCATCACGAAGCACTTTGGCAACATGCCCGTCCTGATGATCGGTCGGTTCCTCGGTGGAGTCGCCACTTCGATCCTCTACTCTGCTTTCGAGTCCTGGCTCATTTTCGAGCACAACACGGTTAGAAAAGTCATAAAAGTGACGTCTCTTCTCGGAAGACCGGTTCCGTCCATTTCGATCCGTGAGAGTGAAGCGGAGAGAAGATTGATTTCAATCTCTTCGAGGATCGGATTCAATTCGAACATCCTCGTATCTCGCCACTAGATCTTTCAAAATTTTAGACCAGGACAGAACAAAAAATTTGAAGGCAATTGAACAAGATTCCTTTTTTCAGCGTGGCTTCTCAGACAATCTTCTCGGAACAGTCTTCTCGAATGCGGCTCTCGGCAACTCACTCATCGCCATCATCTCCGGAGTCGCTGCTCAGTTTGTCGCCGAGAGATTCGGATTCGTAGCTCCATTCGACCTGGCTCTGTCTGTCCTGCTCATCATGGCTGTGATCATCATGAATACGTGGCCAGAGAACTACGGAAACGAGAAGGCGCCAGTCAAAGAGTCGTTCCAGAAGGCCGTCAAATCCATCAAGGAAGGTTCGTTCACTGAATCATTGGTCTCTGTGACATCAGAGGATTTGGGAGCGTAAAATTGAACAAAAAACCAATCCCGTCTGTGTTTCAATGATCTCTTTTTGCCAGACCCCAATGTTCTCTGCCTTGGACTCGTGCAGTCTCTCTTCGAAGGATCCATGTACACATTCGTCCTCGAATGGACCCCAGCCCTCACCCGTGCCTCTGGAGCCCTCGCCATCCCACACGGTTACATCTTCGCTGCTTTCATGGTCTCTACGATGATCGGATCGTCCGTCTTCAAGCTTCTCCAGCAACACGAACGCCCCGAGAGTTTCATGCGATACGTGCTTCTCCTCGCCGCCGTCTGTCTCTCGATGCCGATTGTTGCTCCGGATAGTCTGCCTCTTGTGTTCGGTGGATTTTTGGTCTTTGAGGTACACGAACAAGCTAAAACAAGTTGTTACGAAACTCTTCTGCTTCCAGATGTGCTGTGGAATCTTCTGGCCATCGATGGGATGTCTCCGAAGCACCTACGTGTCTGAAGAGACCCGTTCGACGACTCTGAACCTCTTCAGAATCCCCCTAAATCTGATCGTCGTCTTCATTCTCTGGCAGAACTTCTCCATGATCGCCATCTTCAAGTTCTGCGTCTTCTTCCTGTTTGCTGCTTCCATCGCCCAGCACGCTCTGTTCATGTGAGTTCTTCCATTGTGTTCTCTCCTTCAATTCATTCTTGTTTCAGCCGCACCGAGAACTCTCCCCGTCATCAGAAGCTCCCGATCACTGTGGAGGACGACGATAACCTGTAAATATAGTTAGCCCTATTTATTTTCCCCTAGCTTTTTCTTATGGGTCATAAAAGGTCTTTAGAAGTGAAGTGACGTATTTCCCCTCTGATGCATAGCATTCTCTGTGATATTAAATTGTTTTTCTTGTAATATTTATGATGGTTTCATGAAGAATGTACACAGTTGACATGGTTGTGTTGTTCAGTTATTAGTACTTGTACTTGGTGGAGTAGTCCTTTGGTGAGATGACGAGACCACGTCCTTTGCGAGCACCACGGTAGACCGTCTCGATTATATCGATAAGCTCCTGTCCATCCGTCACCGCCCAGTTGATCTTGTTGTTGTTACCAGTTCCCAGATCCACCATGATGTGCTTGTTGCGGAAGAAGAACATGGCGGTGCATGGGTCGTACAACTCGTACATCTTGTTGAAGTCCGGAACCTTGCTGATGTCGACCAAGTAGACGACGGCAAAGTTTTTCACCTTCGGAGCGATTTTGAAGAGCGTCTCGTCCATCTGCATGCATGTCGGGTCCCAATCGTGACCGAATCGGACGACCACCACACGGTCTTCTTCAGCGAGGATGGCTTGGTCCACCTGAAATTGAAACATTTATATAGGTTATTGAAAGCAATAACTATCTAATGCAGAGAAAAAATTTAAAGCAAAATAAAGCAAGAAATTACTAACCTGCCATCCGTTCTCTAAATGGGGGAGCATATACGACATGGTTGCTTCGGTTTAGACGGGTTTTGAAGAGACACTCTGAAATATAAACCTGAGTCCAAAATACAACGAACATTGACAAAAAGAAGCACGGAATCGAGTGAAAGAGTAAGAAAACTGAGACAGAATCGAGTTTCGAAAAGCAAAATGACAATCGATAAACCACGACACGTCGTTCGAGCGGAGTGTCGTACTGCATCTTGTTTTCTTTTCATCTTTTTTTCTATCTAATTTCGCGCGATTAGTGATGAATTCCGTAACTGGCGAAGTAAATAAAGCAGTAGACAGTATAGACAACATACGAACTCAAAAATAAATCAACCTCTTTCAGCTAAAAAGCTCTATTCAAAATCAAGAAAGCAAAAAATAGCCACAGTTTAAAGGTGCATGCCATAAACGTTGTCAGTGTCTCAGCACGAAAAGTACAGTACTCCTGACATTTACATCAATTTGTCACCTGTTTTTCGGCAAACAAATGTTGTTTTCGTCAAATTTTCTTGCCGTTCTTCCTTATATCTGTACTCTGAATGTTTGTAAAAATTGCGAAAGTCTATTTCAGGCACCTTCCGTGGCAATTGGCAATCTCCAGTCAATCGGAATAAATCCCGACTCCTTCTCAATTACTTCCAGGTATTTTCACAAAATGTTGACTTCTAGTCGAGTTTTCAAAAATGTCTTCAAAAAGTCTATGAACCAAACATCCGGTGCGACCTTTCGTCTGATTTCCCCGCCCACTAGGCCAGAAGTCGCAACTTCTGGAAACCTTCTAAACCTCTGAAAGGACGTTCAACTTGGTCGAACTCTGCATAAAAACTTGACTTTCCCTTTCAAAAAGTGGTGTGACATTCTGCGAACCGCTCTTGATGATACAATAATCTGAGCGCATTATTTCGATTATAGTCCAGCGTACTGCGGACATAAATAGAGACACCATCTTATCAAGAAACCCCACGAAAAACATTTTATTGCACTTATTTCCATCCGAACGAAGAGTTCATCGACGTGTCGAGGGCTTCCGAGCCGCCCAGCGATCGGCGTGTCTCCTGCAGTTTGAGTCTGCGCAATCGACTCGCACGGTTCTCCATCGGAGTCTCTCCGTCCATTGGAGCAGGAGTCTGTTGACGAACCATTCTCGGAGTGCTCGTGGTTCTTTTTGGCTGCAAGATACGCATTATCGGGTGCAGAGGTTGTCGTAATTTCTTTTGTGTCTTCTTTATGGCTTTTTATGGCACAAAGCGACGCGACTAATCGCCTGTTGTTCTCTCCACTCACCGTCATTATCTCTTTTCCCATCTCGTGGTTCATTGGTGTGTTGCCCATTGAGTAGGTTCTTCTAGTAGTCATTTTTTGTTTTGGGGTCGACGTGACCAGTCTTCTGGCCGGGGGCAGCGCATCGGATTTCCTCATTTGAGGCACTGCGAACTTCTTCGGAGACACGCAACTCGCCTCCGAAGCGATCGGAGACAACGGGATGATCTCCGCAAGCATCGAAGTGCGGCGTCTCGTTCCGAACGGCGAGTTGGGCAGTGGATCTTCGAATTGCCAGCCGTTCTTCAGAATGCTCTGTAAACATCACAGATCAACTCTTCTGTATTGTGTTCTTCGTATCATTTTTGTTTTCTCTCCGTGCCACACAATGCAGGCAAACAACCAGTTCAACCATTCACTCTTCTTTTACTCGTCGCGTGTTTCCTTTCTCCCCTTTTTCTATTCGTACCTGGAACTCTTCAATGGGCATCGGCGAGACCACCGGTGACAGTGCCCCCGTCTCCCTCTCCATCTCTTTCTCATCGTGCACCACTTCTCCGAAATGTCTCTTGTACTCCTCGACACTCTTGATTCCCAATTGCTCCAGAAGCATGTAAGCCGCCCGAGTCAGAATCTGATTCCCGATTCGGTGGCTTTTCAGTTCGTTCAAAGACACCTCTGGCACCCGGTTGAATCCGTCCGATGCCGCCCACTCTTCTGCCTTCAATGGATTCAGTTCTCCCCCACATTTCACCTCTCCCTCACCCTGTGCACCAAATCGCTCATCTCCGTATTGACGTTCGTGTCTACATCCATTCTGCACCCTCGCGTTTCTTCAAATATCGAACAATTCCAATCGAAATGAAGCTCGCCCGCCCCTCCATGCCCTCGATTCGTCATCACTCTATCTGTTTTTCAACTTTTTTTCCATCCGGCCAACACGTCAAACAAATCTTTTCCGTGTTGTAAAGTGGCCAGTGCCGCCTTGTCTCCTCGCCCCGGCTGTCCCTTCGGTCAGCAGCCGCTCACATCGATGACCGCATTTATAAATTGGTGTGCTCTCCGTCTGCACTTCTTCTTTTTCTTCTTCTCTTTTCTCACATCTTCTCCTTTTTTCTTCTATCCTATCCACTAACGTATTTCAGAAGACAAACACTAAACCCCCTTCCCCACTTCCCTATCCCTCCGGAATGGCGTTCATCTTGCCATCAGGTTCGTTGTCAGTGTCACCGTCTCCTTTGCACTCGCATGTTCTTTCTCGTGTCGTAACGTTTCCAGTCCGCTGATCTGTTTTGCCTAACATCTGCTGTCATCACAAAACGCTAATGGACTTTGGTAGAAACTAGATAAGACTTAGGAACGTTTCGTAATCAAAACAAAATCAAAACATCAGTATTAGTCATATTCCTTTCCATGACTCATCAATCTTCTCTCTTTTCCAGAATCGATCGACGGTGCACCGACAAGCAACGGACTCCACATGAACGGCCAGGACTCTCTCGTGCAGCCTCTGCTCACTGATCTGTATCAGATCACCATGTGCTACGCCTACTGGAAAACGGGCACTCACAACGAGCCGGCCGTGTTTGATGTCTTCTTCCGCAAGAATCCGTTCCACGGAGAGTTCACTGTGTTCGCCGGACTCGAAGACTGTCTTCGTTTTGTGGAGAACTTCAAGTTCAGTCAGAGCGGTAAGTTTTCTTTGACTTTTTGGATATGCTTGATTCAATTGTTCAATTTCAGACATCGACTACATCAAGAAGATCCTGCCAGACAAAGCCGAGCCGGAGTTTTTCGAGTATCTCAAGACGCTCGATGGCGGTCACCTGACCATAGTTGCAGTACGCGAGGGATCTGTCGTCTTCCCGAAAGTTCCCCTGATCACTCTGGAAGGCCCTCTTGCCATGTGTCAGCTTCTCGAGACGTCCATTCTGAACCTGGTCAACTATGCCAGTCTCGTCGCTACGAATGCCGCCAGATTCCGTCAGGCTTCTGGAGCCAAGATGCAGTTGCTGGAGTTCGGTCTCCGCAGAGCTCAAGGACCCAATGGAGGACTGACTGCTAGCAAGTACTGCTACATCGGAGGATTCGACGGCACCAGCAACGTTCTCGCCGGAAAACTGTTCGGAATCCCAGTGAAAGGAACTCAGGCCCACAGCTTCATCTGCTCGTTCTCTACCCCGGATGAGCTGAAGATCCGCAAGCTGAATCACAAGACGACCGACGAGCCAGGAGATCTGTTCGAGTTGAGCATGCAGAAGCGTGCCTGGATCCTGGAGCAGTTCCCGTGGGGAGTCATCTTATCTGAAGTCTCTGATGGAGAGCTCGCCGCATTCGTCGCCTACGCCATCGCCTTCCCAGACACCTTCCTCGCTCTCATCGACACCTACGATGTTCTGCGAAGTGGAGTCGTTAACTTCGTCGCAGTCTCCCTGGCACTTCACGAACTCGGATATCGCTCGATGGGATGCAGAATCGACAGTGGTGACTTATCGTACCTGTCCAAGGAGCTGAGAGCCGTCTTCGTCAAGGTTTCCGAGTCGTAAGTTCTACTTTTTCACTTTCAGAAGCTCACAAAACTCTTTTTTAGGAAGGAAGAGTACGCGTTCTTCAAAACCATGTCGATCGTGGCTTCCAACGACATCAATGAGGAGACGATCATGTCGCTGAACGAGCAGCAGCACGAGATCAACGCATTCGGAGTCGGAACCCATCTCGTCACTTGCCAGAAGCAACCTGCCCTCGGATGCGTCTACAAGGTAAGTATATTCTGTGCTCACCGCACCGCCCCTTTGTTGCTCTCACTCCCATTTCACTGGCACCACTCTCTGTCGCGTAATCATCTATTTGGTTTGTAGCTCGTCGCACAATCCTCACAGCCCAAGATCAAGCTGAGTCAGGATGTTACTAAGATCACGATTCCTGGCAAGAAGAAGTGCTACCGTATCTTTGGAAAGAACGGATACGCCATCCTGGACTTGATGATGCTCGAGGATGAGCCGGAGCCGAAGCCGAATGAGCAGATTCTCTGCAGGCATCCGTTCGAGGTATGTTCATATTATTGGAGAATGCAATCCAATTTGTATTCTTTCAGGAGTCGAAGAGAGCTCTGGTGAATGCCAGCAAGATTGAGAGACTCCACAATGTTTACTGGCAGAATGGAAAGATGATTCACGAGCTCCCGACCCTCAACGAAACTAAAGAACACGTGAACGTCTCGATCAACAAGACACTTCGTCAGGACCACCGTCGTTACCTGAACCCAACCCCGTACAAGGTATTTCATTCATAAAAATACACAGGTGCTAATCCTCGTGTTTATAGGTCTCGGTCTCTGAGCGTCTGTACCAATTCCTGCACGCCCTGTGGCTCCAGAACGCCCCGATCGGTCAGCTCGAGTAGGAATGCACTTCGAAGCACGATACGAGATTATCCCTGTTTTCATTCCTTGCTCCGAGAGCACAAGTCGTCTTTATCCGTTTTCCTGTCGCATTCCATCCCCCACCGCTCCCTAAATGTTTCTCTCCCCCCATTTTTTCCGCTGGACATCTACTTTCTATTTGTCTTGCCATTTGTCTTGCACCCACTTTCTTTTATCCCCTTCTCATCCGAAAAACCACTTCCGTCTCGGTGTCCTGCAGTGAATTGTGTAGCCCTAGCTCCTTCTCTAGCCCTCACTTCCGCACAACTTCGGGATCCTTTCTTAACATTCACCTGGCTTTAATTCCTTTTCCATTTTCCCCCTTTTTCTCTTTGTGAATAGTATTGAATTGATTTATAAATCGAATTGCACTTTAAAAGAGTTTTAATACATCAATCAACCAATAGAAGAAAATGAAATGCAAAAAGTTCGAATTGCAAATTGAGTCTCGGACCGATTACGTCAGTCCGGCGAGTTTCTCTTCTGAGGTATGCCTGCTCTTACAGCTTCTCCCCGTCCACAAACAGACACAATTCTGCGTATTTGTCTCTCCCAAATTAATAATGTAATCATCTGGTCGACGATCTTATTTTCTTCTCAGTTTTTCCTCACCTACGAGACTAAAAGTTTCGGGTTTCACATGACGCTTTTTTTGCAAGTGGAGGTGTGGACTCCAGACCTCCAGGTCCTGTTATTCAGGTAGGAAAACAGGAAAAACAGAGTCAATTTGCTTCCGTTTCTTATTTCATTGTGACTCATAAATTGTGTAAAAGTCAATCTTTTGTTGTTCCGGTTTGACGACCTGCTTCACAGCGATGACCAGAAAATGTTTCCCCTGCATTTTTAGGATTCTGAAGTTTCAGATCACGTTCTTCATCTGAACATTGAGGCAAGTTCTGTATTTTGAAGATGTAACCGAAGAACACTTCACTAGGAAAACAACAACAGAAACACTCTGTTTAGGTCAACATTCCAGTCAAAACAAGCCCGAGTTTCCAGTTTCCACGTATTCCTTCTCCCGTAAACATCCACCAGACAATACTCCTGTGGGTGCATCGGCACCCTGTTTCATATTAGCCTTATTTCGTCTTCGAATCTACACTTTATATTTCAAACGAGTTCCTGGAAGAGTGTCTCCTGGATTCTCCTGGAGCAGCAGAGTTCACATGACCGATCTTATTTGTATTTGTCGCCAAATCTTCGTTCCCTTCTTCCTCTCATACATTTTCCTTTGCTTCTTTGATTTCTTTCACTATCAGCCCTGTTCTGTGTTCTGGTTCTTCCAGTCGGAACGGGTCCTAACTATGTAGTTTCAATGCAAATTTATGCGGTACTTTCATGAAAACCCAGAAAAAGCATAAATTCGCCTTCCCAGTCTCAAAAAACAAGAAATAATGACCTTGAAAGCGCCCATTTCTCAAATGTCAGCTCTCCGACATTGGCGGCTGAAACCGACCACCACGAATCTTCAGTTCCGTTTCGTGTTTTTCATGACGATTCCGGTGTAATCCAGAACAAATCGTTGTTGTTCACATCAAAGACAAGAGAGTTTTATTAAAGAACGGATAAGACAAAGTTGTGCGGGGATTGATTCCTTCCTCTGTAGCGGGGGAACGAATCAATCTTGTTTTCTTTCCTTTCATCCAGATTTCTTCCTTCTTATTGGTTTTTGTAGGGTGTTTGGGAGGGGTTTTTGGTGTTCTGTTCTAGAAAAAGGCACGTCATTATCTTTAAAAATTGAACATCGAGTCTAGTCTGAGTCAGTCAGACAAGACAGACAACCCACTGGGGAAGCATGATTCTGTTATTCCCGGGTCCCAGAGGTGAATGAGGAACTGATCCAGTCATTGTGGAATTAGGGTGTAGACTTCACTATAAGTACAAAATATCTCTTCCCGAACGTCAGAGCAGAGCTACAAAATCAGGAGCTGACTGATTGTGAGATCAGAAAATTCCTGCTCCAGTTGATCCGTCTATTCTTCATTCTCTTCTGCAGCATTCTTCCTCAAGATTATTTCCATTCGAACAAAGATCCTTCCTGTTCCTTTTCTGTCCCTTCCCTTTCCACCATTTCACTCCAATCATCATAAATTCCTCCTCTTGTTTTCCTGCTCATTCTGTCCCCCATTCCACTAATTATTTCCCCCTCTTTCTTTTCACCTCATCCATCAATCTGTCACTCATTTCTTCCAATACACACATGCTCGCTTAGAGTCCGTATTCCCATGCGGAGACCTGAGTTTCGTCAATCGGTTATCACGAGACGTGCGCGGGTGATTGTTTTGAGACGGATGACGGATACGAAATGTTGTTGGTGGCTCTCCTTTTTTCTCGCTTGCTTTGCTGAAATTGCAGATTCTTTTGGTTTTTTGGGTAGAATGAGGAAAGGAAGAGAAAGAGAAAGACATTCAACATTCTGGAACGAATCTGTTATCTTTTTCTCTTCCCTTCTTCCACTGACTCAGCTCCTGAAATTATTTCCGCTTCGCTTTGCAAGAGTGGGCCTGGTCCAGTCCACAAGGGTCCACGAGTGTTTTTCCAGGTCCTACAAAAACCTAGAACCCATTGAACCCGAATTCCTTCTTTCTCTTCCGTTTCTAACCCGGAATTAAAACGCCTAATAACTGGTAACGCACGCACTCTGCTCCTCCCTCGACGTCTCTCATCAACTCGCCCTCGTCATTCCCGCCGAGTCACAGCTAATTTCAGAACTCTTCTCTCTGTTTCTGTTTCCACTCACGTAGTCCGCCCATGCTTTTCGAAGATTTTTCCACCTTTTGGACCGGCATTGAAGATGAATAGAACTCTGCTAGACAGCCTTTTGAAAATGGCTCACGCAAGGAACCTTGTTTTGCATTCTTCAGACTGGTCCATTTGCCAATTCGAAAAGCATCTGGGTTAATTGGATTTCAATTTTGAAGAAAACCTTGTCCACGTGTTTCCGCTTTTTCCCATGAACCGATAGAAACTGATCTTGATCATTGCTCTAAGAAAATGTGACGCGATAAGCTTCCGAAGTTCCACGAAAGGCCGCCTGTTTTTCGTGTTGGGCCCTGGGTCCTTGTCTTTCTACATATCCTGTTTTTACCGTTAAAAACGGAAATTTGATTATAATTTCGTCACTTCCCCAATAACTTTGTCTATAACCTGAGCTCCTATAAAAACATTTGGAACATCTCACTTGACCAAGTTCCAGAATAGATTCTTGAGTGCTCAATCCAGTTACCAGACAACTATTCAGTTACAGAACATCTCTCCAACTCCTCGTTCTTTTTTCTTGTTTTCCACTGCACATAACGCATCAAGTAAACAAAGAAAACAATAATATAGCTAACAAAAGTGAAGCTTTTTCCGAATGACCTATAGATTTGTTATCGTCACTCGAGACGTCTCTCTGCAAGTCCTGAACTTTTCCCTCCCGTTTTCTCGTTTTCCTCCCCTACTTTTTTCTCTGAAAGTTTCTTTGACCAGGTCGTTGTAAAAATTGTCGTCTCTTGAATAGAAGGTGCCTTGTCCTCCCCTCCCACACGGCCAATTGTCTTTTTCCTGTGAAAAAGTGCTCATTGAGCTCTTTGCAGACGGAAACGCCACGACGTCAGTCGGTAAAGCACCGGAGAAGACATGAACAGTTTCGGCAAGATGCGCAAGATCAAGTCGTCGTGCGGGAACAAGCTGCAGATCCCGAGGATCGAGGTGAGTCTCAGAGAACAGACAATGCTGGGGTTTCATGGAGGGTTTCATTAGTCTATCTATTCTGGTAGGAAAAGAGGGAAATGACATTCGAAATGTCTTTTGAATTTTTCATCTGTTTTCCTTTTCCGTCTTCTCTCTTCCAGTCCTCCCACATCAGAGCTGACATAGTTGTCGAGTCAGTTTAGTCCAGTTCAAATACTTTTTCCTTCTCGTTTTTTCCTCCCCAATGTACGCAATCAACTCCAAATTACAGCTTTCCAGTCCTAATTGTTATTTTTGTTCTTTTTTCCTCTTTCAAATCTTGCTCCCATTGAAACTTACATATTCCCATCAGACTATCTGACGTATTCTCGAATTCCATGTTGATGCATCAGATTCAGAATCAGGTATCAAGTTACGTTACGAGAGAAATCCGAGAATGGGCGAGATGTTTTCTGAATGTGAGATCTCAAGCATCTTTAATTAGGATGGATGGACTATGAGGGTTTAGGAAACCTAAAAGCATACTCCATACATCAACTGTTGAGGGTCCCAGTTTTGGAAAACCCCTGGAGAAGCTGGATAGGACACCCAGCACTTGAACTCACCTATTCTAAAAGTTCATTCCTAGACCTCTACCTGGAACAATGGCTTCTTCCAGAACTTGTTTTCCTCTCCCCCATTCCCTCCTTTCAGATGACGTGTTACTCCGGAAACACGTGGTCCTGTTTTGAACACACAAACTTAACAAGTTGTCCCTCTAGTTGGAACCAGAAGATCCTTCTCTCCGAATCTTTGTTTTTCCTTGAATACAATCCATTCGTGATGTTGGTTGGCTCTGCTACCAAATGCATATACTTAGGCTAACCTAACTTTTCTTGTTCCTTTCGTTTTCAACTCCCAGTTTTGCGTTTTGAGACGAACTTCTCCTTTTGAACCAAAGATGAAATTCTCGTTTTTTTTTGTAAACAGGAAAGTCCCGAAAGCCAATGGAAAGTCTTATAGTAAGTAGCAGTGCCCTAGAATCAGGTTCCCCCTATCTGGTTTAGCTCTCCAAATAACAAAGCCTGGTCCATCAACAAAAACAGGAAGGATCGGACGGTTCGAGTGCATTCGAGTGCTTGTTCTCGGTTTCCTTGTGTCTTTTCAACGTCCTCTGTTCATAAATTGAATTCAAAATCTAATTCCCCAATAGTTTTTTGAATGTTTTGCGTCACTTCGTCTTCTGGCCCCCAGCCTCGCTTGCTTTGCTCTCTGATCGCCGTTCTTGACTTTTTCAGTTTTTGGCGGTCAGTCAGTCAACATAGCAAAACAAGCATTCAAATGCTCTTCTTCCACTGGAAATTAACCCCACCTCGTTATATTTCCCATCTGCAAAAGCTTCCTGTTTCTGTTTCTCTTCCTCCAACTAAATAGCTTCATTGGAATGGAAAGGGAGGCCTGATGAGTTGGTTTATCGAGTTGTCGCTCGGGCGGTCCATTCCAGTCACGTTGCCTTCTTTCTCCCTCCAGACACAGACAATTGTGTTACCGTGTTTGCGTCTGGAAGAGAGAAACGAGAACACGTCAGTGACTGCAAAGTGGAAACGAGTAGGACTGGAAGGAATCAGGTGAAGTTGGCTGAAATCTGACACCTGCCTTTTGTTATTCCCCTGATTTTCCAGATACTTTATTAGTTTTTCCAGGTTTTACTTTTTCAAGTCTCTTACGTCTTCTGAACTTCATTTTGAATTCTGACCACCCCAACTCAATCCGTAAGAACTTGAGTAGCACTGCACTATTCCGGAAAAAGCTGAGAAAACGCGTAGAAATCTTGAAATATTCATTGATCTTCTCGTGCAAAACTTGTGGGCTTCAAAGTTTTCACATTGCTTCTTCTTTTTGTTTTGTGACGTGTTCTAAAAGACGGAAAACAAGAATAAGTGAATAAGGCGTTAGAACTATGGTTCTGAGGACACTGTGGACTTTTCGAATGGATGGTTTTGGCAGCTATAACAAGCAACGAACGGGTGTTCTTGAAGGGATTCTCCCGATTATAGAGAGATAATACTGACAGCTATAAGCATGCACTTTGATGCTTAGCTCTTGTCCTAGGATCACTAGCACTTAGGAGCTTCACAGAAGACGTCAATTAGAGTGATACCATCATTTTCTAAGCTTTTCTTGTCAACATCTTCAAAGCTTGTAGAGCCAATGTGATCTTAGGAGTTGATACAAATTCACCGAATCCGAATTTCCTGTGTTCCCCCTAAACACATTATCCATGGAATGACTCAATTCCTCAAACTTGTTATCAGTTCTCTGAGCCAGACCTCTAACATCCTCATCTCCTAATCTTTCTGTACCTATTCCCGCCCACCTCCATGCATATAAATCGTCGCTTCCTTCTTCTTCTCCTAGGTGGTCTCAACGAACTTCCGTCTCTATTTCTCCTTCTTTCTGAGTCAGCGAGTGACTCGGTAATTGCGTATCCCTTGTTTTCTCTTCCACCACCACCGTCATCAGCTTCTTCGTCGCCTTGTCATTCCCACCTGTTTTGTCTCCTTCCCCGACGTCTTCTGCTCACCGGAAACACCGAGACTCTTCCGGTTCTTTCATTCCATTCACACGACTGTCGTAAATATGTATACACCTCTCTTCTCTTCGATCAGACATCTTCTTCTTCTCCTTCTTCCGCTGGTTAATGATTGAAGGACTGAATTGAATTAGAGTCGTGATGAATGGAGCAGTGTGCATGTGTCATCCCGGACAGCGTACCGCCCGTTTCTCGCCTCATTCCCCATTCAAATCACTGCTCCGTGAGCCCGGGCGACTCAATTATTTCGATGGCGTCGTGCTGTGCTCCGAACCTTTTTTCTACCTTGTTTTTCTTTTTCCCTTTCAAGTAGGTGGTTCACTTTCACGTGGTAACGCCTATTTGTGCAAAGAAGCCTTGAGCTTGCTTGCTCAACCGCATTTCTCATTCTAATCGACCAGACTGAAAGTTGAACCCCACTTCAGGCAACCCACTTCAGACAGGATTACTGTATCAGAATGTGTTTTTGTTAAAAAAAAAGAAGCCATGTGCGTTCGAACGAATAGTCTGAAAATGTCACAAGAACATTGTTATGTTATTAACTCTGAAAGGAGAGGAAATAAGCGATGAACAGAGTCTAGACACTCAACACACATTCCGAACCCTATCTCTCTATTCCGCCTTCTTCTTCTTCTTCTTGTTATTATGTTCTTCTCTTCCTATTTCTGTCCTTCCTGGAACAATTACCCAATGCTCACTGACCAACTCATCCTTCCTCTCTCTTCTAATGAGATCTTGACTTAGGACACCCATCCCACCCACCAGTTTGACAGCTAGACATGTTGTTTTCCAGTCCCATCACCAATCCATCCAATCACTTTCAGGTCCGCCGTTCCTCGTCACTCCACAACCCGACACTCCAGCCCATCGACGACTCGAAGCTCTCCGAAGTCTCCGCCCTCACTCCGTCCAGCAGTTTCTTCTCGGTCATCTCTGCACCTCCGTCTCCAGCAAGCTTCTCGAACAGTATGGTCCGGTACAGGTGCTGTTTTGGTGCGTGTCGACTGCGAGTTGGAGCGTGCGTCATTGGTGTCGCGTGCATCGTCATCTCGATCCTGTGTAAGTGATTCTAGGGGTTCCTTCGATCTTACTACCTATGTTTATCATCTAAGAATTGTATTATGAAAAATCTACAAAATGCTTTAACTTCCTTGTGATCTAGATAACTAGCTCAATCTAGTAGAACAAGAGACCATCCATCCGTCATATCCAGATCACAACTGTCATATTTCCAGCTCTCTGTTCCCTTCTCTCCGTGTCCACTACAATGACGTCAGACGCCCAGTCGTTCCTCACCACCCCCATCGTTCTATCTCTTCTTCAATTTGCCACCGCCATGATCATGATCGTCGCAGTGCTCACAAGTTTCCACTACCTGCTCATACCCTTCATGCTCACTTGTGTAAGTACCCAGACTCCTTGTCCCCTCCTTGACCTTCCTGTCTGCAGAGTGCCAACCTTCTCGCCCTCGTCGTACTTTGCTCTTGGGCTGTGGTCCGTCGCCATGAACTTCCGAATGCCACTGTCCCGCTTCTGCTAATCGGATCCACAGGCGCATCTCTTCTTTACATGTGGTTCTTGACGATAGTTTCAATGACGTTTGTCTTGATTCGTGACAGAAAGATTATGGGGTAAGTGGAATGAGAGGAAGGTCTCTGATTTATGACTTATTACAGGTACGACGACGAGTTCGACATTGAGAACCGACAGTTTGATCGGGCAAGCAGTTCCATTGTATGACACGAAGCATTGAAAACTTTTCCATTCTGATTTCACTTATTAGAGGACTAAGTCCGGTTAGAGCTCAAAACGAGTAGAAACACTAATGGGTTCAATTGTTCAATAAAGGTTTACTTCCAATGAATCATAAGAATTCTTGATATCTGTGCGCCGCAATCTTTGAGAAAGGGCTGCAGCTCTCGTGTTATGCTTTCTTCTTGCTCTACTCCTCTGGGAAATCGAGAAATCGAGCCGAATGGCTGACCAGTGGCCCTCTCCGCACCTTCCTTACAAAATCCTTGGCGTCTCTCGGATCCGCCCGCTCTTCCCCATTCTAATTCATCATTGGACCCGTCCAAGAACGTCGACACAACTGCGCGACGCTGCATCTCTCTGTCTCCTACGATCTCTTCCGTTTGTTGTGAAGTGCACTGAGAGGACGCGCCGCGCGGTCCATTTCATCTGGAGCCAAGAGAGAGCTCCAACAGAGTATCATCACACCACTCAACAGGCTTCCTCCATTCTTCTGAAACATTCTCGTCGCGTTTTCTACATTTCTCTACACTTTTATTGACAACATCCAACGTATTTGTGTCGGCAGGATCCCGAATCTCCTCCCTGCAGGTCCCTGACAGCCATCAAAACCTACATCTCTCGTTTTCTCAACGACCTGTTCCACCTTGATGTTTCTCTCCGCTCCCTCATTTTTTCTTTCTCAGATCATCACTTTAAATTCCCCTCGTGAGCACTAGCACTCCCAACCGCTTTTTGCTCCTCCGCGTTCGTTCGTAATTTGTATCTCCAGAGCAGATGCCAAGGCGGTTCCAAGCCTATCGTCGCCCTGCTGCGCATCGCTAATTTCGTGTTACGACCCTAAATTTATGTATCATGTCATGTGTGTGACCCATACATACACATACAGCACTAGTCAAAAATCAACATGTTTCTTATCTTCCAAGTGTCTAACAAACCTAATAATGGTGCTAATGTTAGTTCTAGACCCATATTTATTCAAATCGTGGCGAGACCAACGCACAAAAACCGATGTGCGCCTTTAAGCTAAGTACGGTAGTTGGTGTTTTCTGACATTTCTTTCGAATTTTCCTCCTTTTTCTTCAATTTTTCTTCGTCTTCCGTCGTTCACTTTCTACGAAGCGCCTGTCACATCTTCAAGGCAAACCATTTTTCATAACGACTACGCTAACGAAAAAGAGAATGAGATGATTATATCGCAAACCAGACGCTTCTTTACTCGTCGTTTTTATCACGGGCGTTCTATCGCGGCGCATCCATTTATACGATTAGTTGTGTTTAGAAAATCCCTTTAATGTTTCTACAAATTCGATTTCGAGAGGCCAGCTGTTCTTTTTTTCTAAATTTTGGTGACTCCGGTCACATTTGTTTGCTCAAATCTTAGAAACTTTGCAACTTGAGAGTGTCCCACGCTTTTATATTTCAACTGATCAAATAATACAGTCGCCTCCTCCTACTCGTCCGATAACACCTGCCAATATCTGTGCCACGTGTCGTGTCGGGCTTCTGGCCCCAAATGGCCGGACACGTACTGTGTAAACGGGGGCGGCAGCAGCGCGGCGAGATGTCCGGTCGGAATGATGCGCATGCACTCAACCCATACCGTCTGCGTCTCCAGTCACTTGTCCATTGTTCTCTCGCTTTTTAGCACGTTGTTGCTTCTTTCTCACCCACCTCCGACCGTTTTGCTACTGACTAAATTTTTGCGGTGTGCGGTTTTGTCAACTTTCACCGCACTCTCTGTCTTTTTCTGACTTTTTCTCTTTGCCCTTGGAAGAAAGAATGAAATTCGATCTGAGAAGAGGAGGAACCTAGGACTCCTGAGAGGTGAAGAGTTGCTCGACGAGCTTGATGATGATAGAAGAAGCAGCACTTGCACACATGCTCACAAACACAAAAACCAACTAGTAGAGGCGCGGGCGAAAATCGATAAGGAGCGGACAACTGGACGGACGGAGCTGTCCGTTTCGGGGTGGCTTCCCTCGTTTCTCGCATGCGACCGGCCTTGACACTCTGCTTGCCTTCCGCTATCGGACCGTTGAATCATCCCCACACTCATTATCCATTTGTTGCCGTTTCTGCGCCACCCAACTGTAGCGGAATTCGTTGTTCCCCCTTCCTGAAAAGGTGAAACGGCCGTTCGTGTGTCATGAACAGAGAAATAAAAGGGAGAAGAAGCTGAAAGAGCGCCGCGCTCTCCGCTTTTCCATTCCCGTGCCCTATGTGGGCGCACCTGCGAGAGGGGAACACGCATCGTTCTGCCAACAAACCTCTGCTTTCCGTTTCCGGAGCAGGAAAGAACTTCAAAAATAAATTCATACAAGAGTAGATACCTTTTTGGAGTGGATTAGTTCACAAAATTAGGGTCAAGGGGTTGTTTGGCCGTCGCAAAGTTTCTTGATCCTTTGTCCAATCCTCAAACGGTTGTCTGCAGCTACCATTGTTTCTGCTCCTTCCGCTGTCTTCCATTCTTCTTCTTCTCCCCACTAACTTGTTAGTTTGTTGCTCAAGTTTTCTCTCTTCCGCGGACAGAAAAGAGTCCCAAACCGCGCTCATTTATCTTCCACAACAGCCCAATTATTCGAGAGAGAGAGCCCGCCGTGTCAGTTAGGTGTAATACTCGTCGTCCTTTCCGTACATTTTTACGAACGAGGTCACTCCCCAACTCGTCATGATACCGTCGCGCCCCGAACGCCTAATCAGCACTTTCTGGAGTTTTGTTTGTCGTCCGCGGGGGTCCGCAACTGTCATCAGCTCTGATTTGCTCAGCGCACCTTGATGCGACCAGTTGTCTCGCTTTCTCGAATCGCCATTTTATTATACAACACAATCTGATGGGCAAACAGGCGGTCCGGGAGGACGCGAATGAGGTGTGACGTCTCCCGGCTGATTCCTTCCGATCGTACTCTTACCTGTCAGCCTCATCTGCTGCCCTTTCGAGGCTAGTCAAAGTTGTAACGGGGGCGCCAATAATCCGACTATTCACCCTACCGATTTGTTTATAAACAAGCCTGTCGTCCTCTTTCTCTCTCGTTCCCTCACTATCAACTCTCAACTCGCTTCGTCACTCAACCACCGTTCCTTTTATGATCCTTTTATACAACTAAACTTGTGATTTGCAGGAGAATGGCGAAGGTGGCGTCGTCCGGAGCAGAGGAGGCGTTAGCCGCAATGGACGGACAACCTAGAAGAGTAAGTGTTTCAAATTCACAAAAAGATACCCGAAAGCCAATCTGAGCATATCATTCATAAGAGAAACACATGATTCACCTTTCCTAATGTGTCTAATGACATTTGCTTCATTGTGAAAGGTGAAAGTATCAACACCGCCCATAACTAGTCGAAAGTACCAATTCATATAGGAAGAAGTGTCTATTGAACCTCCTGCGACATATGCTAACCTCTCCCAGTTTCAGAGCGTCAAAAAGTCAGAAGCATTCGTCATGTCCGGCGACGTGCTCATCTCCCTGAACAGAAACGTGTCGAGTACGTACGCAAAGGTCTGTTGTCACCTCGCTGCCCCCCACTAAACTCTTTTGTTTCTAGCTACTCGGCGACCAACTGCCACCAGGTACCACGGTCGCCTCCAGTACTCCTCCGCAACAGCTGACCCGTGCCTCCACTTCTGCGGGCGTCGCGTTCCCGTCCATGCAACGAAACGGGAGCCAGAAGATGTCCCGACTCCCTGTTTCCACGAGTCAAATAGACAGTGTCCGACGAGCGAACGCTTCTCGGAAAACATCTGAAGAGTCGTCGTCGCCAACTGCCATCAGAATGCACAAAACGGCGCCGATTGAGAGGATGGAAAGCACGGATGTTGATGATGATGATGAGGAAGATTCGGAGAGAGTAGCTGAGAAGGAAAACGAGAAGAAAGACATCTCGGCAATAGACGAGCAGTTGATCGGTTCGTTTTCTCACGCACATCTGGGTTTAATTGGCCGGCTTGGGGGAATTTTTCAAAAAATTTGCCTCTCACAAAAAGTTTTACGTTTCGTTTTCGCTGACGCGCATAAGTTGTTTTCTGACTGACCGGCCGACTGTTTTTGCCCGTTATCAAAATGAGTCACCGGTCTAGTTTCACTTCCACGTCCTAATAGATTCAATCCCCCAGTTGACAAAGTATTGTCAATGTACCGAAGTTTCAGTTTCTGCGCATTCATTTGACTTTTGTTGCGTGAAAAAGCAAAATGCAAACATGGAGAGACACGGTTATAATAGGTGACGGACGGCCCGATGCAGGCTGTACATTTCACACATGTTTGTGTTAGCCGCTGTTTTCACCTCGCTGCACTAACATTGTATGCGTGTCTCTCCTTCCAGGTTACACCCCCACCCCGTTTCGCTTCCTGTCATTCAAATCACTTTCTTTCTCGATCTGATCATCCCTAATTAGTCTTCTATCGATTTCAGTTGTACACGAGGAAATGAAATCTCCGAACGAGGAGATCGTGAACAAAAGCCTTCGAAGCGCCATGTTCACGATGCCGCCCTCTGGCAGCTCTTCGTCGTACTCCTCGCCGCAGATCACTTCTGAGTCACCTCATTTCACTCGAAGTAATGGAAATGGAGGTAAGCCCTAACAAGTAAAAAATGTTCCTATTCAGTTCCAGTATTTCCAGATTGTCCCCGCTCCCCGGTTTATGATGATGTGGACGAGTTGGACGGATCAGATGCTCGAGACACTAGCAAGAACTCGGAGAGTTTCAGATCCCCGATGTCTGAGAAGTACGACAAGTATATTGTGAGTCTATTGTTTCCGTTGGTCTCTATTTTGGAATGCGAGAGCAGTCAGCTCATTTTCCTTTCACTTCTTTTTCAAACTTTGACCTACTCTCAACGCGCCTTCTTTTTCAGGAAAAAGATACACCTTCAAAACGCTCTGTTGTCACCATCGACGCCTCACATTCTCCATATGAAACTGAAGATATGAGTCGTGCCTACTACAGTACCGTCGACACCACTCCGAAGCACAGTTCCCCGTCCCTTCGCAAGCAGATGTTCGGCAAGGCTCCACACTACGCTCAAGCAACGAGCAGCTCTGCGTCGGCCAGTCCATCGCTTCACGCCGCATCGGAAAGTACGTTTCTTTGACATTTGACACTCATCTAAATTGATACAAAAACTGCAATGATCTCTTTTTTCCGGTACAGAACGGAACGGCGGATCGATCAGATCGGACAGCAATTCGGCGTTCGTCGTCAATCAGGTCGCCAGCACTTCTATGAATTCTGTCGGTGGAGATCGTGAAGCTTCGATGATTGCCAGAAAGTTGTACGAGCTGAAGACAGTCACGGCACATGACGTTGCTGATCGACTCAATGAACAGTAAGATTTCCCGTTTCCTGCAACGAAATCCAACTTGTATTTCAGAAACGAGTTCTCCTTCCTGGTGCTTGTCAAATATCTAGACTTGTTCCAATTCTCCACCACACGAATCGATGCTGCCCTTCGAGAATTCCTGAGCCGTGTTGAGCTCCGAGGCGAATCATCTGCTCGAGAACGTCTTCTACGAGTCTTCTCCGCCCGTTATCTCGAATGCAATCCTTCAATCTTTGAAAGCCTGGATGAAGTTCACACTCTGACGTGTGCTCTTCTACTTCTCAATTCTGATCTTCATGGCCCTAACAATGGTCGGAAGATGACCGCCCGTGACTTTATAACCAATATTGGACACACTGGCTGTACATACAAACGCGATATGCTGAAAACTCTGTACCAGAGTATAAAAGACAATGCAATTGCTTTACAACAGTAAGTTTTTTGAATCTGGATAGTTACCCAGTTTTCTATTTCTAGCCCATCTGCTAAAAGCTCAACTGCAAACGGATCAGTGGCTTCGAGCATGAAACAACAACGGATTTACGAAGTGGACCCGAATTCGGTCGTCGAATACTACAGTGCTTTCCTTATGCGAAAGTACGTTAGGGAGTCGGATGGAGCCAAAAGTGAGTTGTTTCTTTGTCGAAAACGTCGCTCATCTGTTGAATTCCAGCTCCATTCGGTCGTCGCAGTTGGAAGATGGTCTACGCTAGACTACGTGGACTCGTGATGTACTTTGACAGTGATGAGAACCCGAAAGCGACGAGTCGGTATGCTTCACTCGAAAACGCCGTCTCCCTTCATCATGCCCTCGCCGAACCTGCTCCGGACTACAAGAAAAAGGCGTATGTGTTCCGAGTGAGGATAGCACATGGAGGAGAGATTCTGTTCCAAACGAGCAACGAGAGGGATCTGAAGGAATGGTGTGCCAAGATCAACTTCGTCGCCGCCGCCTTCTCCTCTCCAACTCTTCCGCTGCCAGTCACTTCGAAGCCCGAGTCTGCTCCGATGCCACGTCTTCCCCGGATTCCATGCTTGGCTCCTATTTCAAAACAAATCCGAACCCATGAAGCACGAGTGGTTGAACTGAACGAGATGATCGAAGCAGTGGCGCAGTCCGTGTATCCAGAACGACCACAACAGCAGATCCTCGATCGACTTGTTCTTCTGTACTTCGAGGTTTGTCAGAGAAACACTAGACTCGAATTTCATATGACAATGTTTCAGAAAAGGAGATACACCACCTACATCAACGTCCTTCATCAAAACCACGACGACCGGAAAGGGTCCTCCGCCACGATGAACCTTGTGATGTCTCCGAAACGAAGTCAGAAGACGTCGACAGTGTGCGAGGATCGTCTCAGCTACACAGACGCAGTCAACAACTGCCACTAGATGCCGATCGCTTCAATCCGTTCTCCTTTTCGCCTGCCTTTCACTGTGAATACTTCTCTCTTCCCCCGCTATTATCGGTGCCCCGTAAATGCTCATAGCCCCTTTGAAAGGGAATTGGTCCCAGTGATTAGAAAATGACCGTTTCTGTTATCATTATTAACATGGTTCCCCCACCCTACTTGTTTCTTCTGGTCTTTTCGTTTATGATATCCTTCTGCCAACCAAACCCAATGTCAAATGAACAAATTCATTGAGTAACGTGGTAATATGCAATCGGAAAGATCGGGAAGTTTCCCAAAATGATGGGATAGAGGAAAACGGGGAACGAATACATTATCTATCTAAACAATTCTGTAAGTTACTTCTTCTCACTCATCTGCTTCTGTGTCAACTTGAAATAAGCACCCTTTTGAGACATCAATTCGGTGTGAGTTCCTGAAGAAAACGAGAGTTAGATGAGAAATCAAGGGATCTTCATATCCATTAGACACTACTCACCTTGTTCAATAATGGTTCCATTATTCACAACAGCAATACAGTCTGCATTCATGATAGTGTTCAACCTGTGTGCAATCACAATGCAAGTTCTTCCCTCTCTCGCTCTGTCCAATGCCTCCTGCACAATCTTCTCTGATTCTGTATCCAGTGCCGAGGTGGCTTCATCGAGCAGAAGGATCTTCGGGTTTCTGACGAGAGCACGAGCAATGGCGATTCTTTGTTTCTGTCCTCCAGATAATTGAGTTCCACGATCTCCCACTCGAGTCTCGTATCCAGCTGGCAGTTCGGCGATGAAGTTGTGGATGTTAGCCAACTTGGCGGCTTCTTCGACTCTTGTCATGTTGACTGTGGTGGCTGGAAATGAGAGGTTAGAAAGAGTAACTGGTATCAAGGCAACTTACGATCCAATCCGTAGATGATGTTCTCGGCAATAGAGCAGTCGAAGAGAGTTGGTTCCTGGGATACGATGGCAATTTGAGATCTTGTATTCTCTGGGTTCAGAGTTCTAATCTCCGCTCCATCAATGAACACTTCTCCAGCCAATGGATCATAGAATCTTTCGATTAGAGAAACAACAGTTGATTTTCCGCATCCAGATGGTCCAACCAAGGCGAGTGTCTGTCCAGGTTCCACGGAGAATGTGAGTCCTTTCAGGATTTCGATTTGAGGACGTTCCGGATAAGCGAAACGGACATTCTTGAAGATGACCTTTCCGGAGAGCTTCTTCTTGTCTCCTTCCAGGGAAAGACTGTCGATCTTTGACTTTTGACGGAGCATTCCGAAGATTATTCCACCAGCAAACGTGGCTTTGGCGTACTCGGGGAAGTAAGAAGTGGCGAATCCGAGAGTTGAAGTGGAGATGGTGATGGCGTACATGACTCGAAGAACTCTCATTGGTGTCATAATCGGGTTCGGAGTGTGGATGATGAGAGCCAGACCCATTCGGTAAGCGCAGGTGTTGAGGAGGTACAGGACGCATGAGGCACAACTGAAAAGGAACAAAATAAGTACAGGAAAAGAGAAAAACAGTTACAAACCCATAGGAAACTCCTTGAATGAACGCGTCCTTGATGGCTTCTCTGTGTGGAATGTCGAGCTTCGAGCAGAACTTTCTGTAGAAGGTATCTTCTCTAGCCAAGGCTTGCACGGTGCGCACGTTCTCAATTGCTTCAATAGCAATCTTTCCGGAATCTGCGAACTCTGCAGCACTTTTCACGTTGTTTCCGGTGAAACGACGACCTCGGAGATACTGTCCGAATCCGACGATTGGTAGGATAGCGATGATGAGAAGAGCCATCTGCCAACCATAATAAAATGCAAGCCCGATTCCAGCAAACATGGAGATGATAGTGGTGATGACTGTGGAGAAACGGAAGTCAATGGCAGTTCGAAGATTGGGAACATCGGTGGCCAGACGAGTGCAGATCTTTCCTGAGGCGTTCTGGGGTGAGTCGAAGAATCCGATGTGTTGAGAGAGGACATTACGGAAGAGTTTGTTACGTAGATCCATGGTGAGAGATTCAGAAGCGATACCCATGAAGAATGTCATTGTGAAGGAGCAGAGACCTTGAGCAGCAGCGAGAACCAGGAACATAAGAGCCCAGAAGTGTCCTTGAGAGAGAATGTCAGCAGGGTTTCCAGAGAAGACACTGATGAAAGAAGTGAAGAAGACAGAGTAGGTGGGGTAGATGAGTCCTCCGATGCATGCAGCAGTGAGTCCGATGAACATGGAAACAGCATGTGGTCTGGCATGGTAGATGATCTCGAGGAGGTTCGTTCTTCTTCCATCGTTCTCCTTCAGTTCTTCCTTCAGTCTTGTCAATGCGTCCTTTCCAATTCTCTTCTCTTTCGTATCAGCAGTTGGTCCATTTGTAACTGAACCCATTGTTGAGCTTCTCACTCTCTCCATAATATCATCCAGCTCAGAAACTTGACGAGAGAATGCCTCGTGTTCACTGACTTGTCGTTGAATGCTGTTTTCTCTCGAGAACTTGCCTCCAGCAGAAGCATCGACAGCATCGGTGAAGGTTTGAGCAGTGACCAAGTCATGGTACAATCCCTTTTGAGCCATCAGGGTTCTGTGATCTCCGACCTCCACAACTTGTCCGGCTTTGCAGGAAATGATAAGATCAGCGTTACGAATAGTGGAGAGACGATGAGCAATGATGATGGTAGTGCGTCCCTTGGCAGCCTTGTCAAGAGCTTGTTGCACGATTCCCTCGGATTCCGCGTCGAGAGCAGAGGTGGCTTCATCGAGGAGAAGGATCTTTGGGTTTCTGACAAGAGCACGGGCAATGGCGATTCTCTGTTTCTGTCCTCCAGACAACTGAGTTCCACGATCTCCGACAAGAGTATTGTAGCCATCTGGAAGAGTCTTGATGAACTTCTCAGCGTTAGCCATTCTGCACGCAGCGATCATTTCCTCCCGAGTTACATCTTCTCTTCCCAACTGAAAATAGTTGTGTGTATTGCAGTCCACCAAGCAAATAACTTACTCTAATGTTCTCTTCAATAGTGCAGTTGAACAAAGCTGGCTCCTGAGACACGACAGCGACATTGGTTCTGAGGAACTCCAGGTTGATATCACGGACATCAACTCCATCAATTGTAATCTTTCCCTTGAGAACATCATAATAACGAAGAAGCAGACTGATAATAGTAGACTTTCCACATCCAGAAGATCCGACAAGAGCAACAGTTTGGCCGGCATTGACACGAAGATTCATTCCACGAAGGATCGGAACATCCGGGCGGGATGGGTAGGTAAAGTGTACGTTCTCGACGGTGATGTCTCCCTTGATTTTCATATCTTTCCGGCCAGCGGGGCTAGCAGAATCAATGGTTGGGGTCTGGAACAAGACGTTAGATGATTGGAACTTGGAAACAACGAAAGCTCACTCTGTCCAAGACTTCGTAAATGGCAGAAGCAGCTCCCTGAGCAGTACCGAGGACTGCGAGTTGTGGACCGGCAAGACCGAGAGCCATTGATCCCATCATTACAGATGTGAAGGTCTGAAATGTTTCCGGTTATCCAGCTCACTATCAACAACTACTTACCGTAAGCATGTCTCCAAACTCCATGGATCCATCGTGAACCCATCCGACACCAATATAGAAAGCAAGAGCAAACGACACAAAGTTAGTGGCTTGCATGGCTCCGAAAGAGATTCCGAGGAAGAGTCCCTTCAGAACTCCCGACTTCTTTGCTTCTTTCACAGCTGCTGCATATCTCTCCAACTCGTATCTCAATCCGTTCAATGAAACCACTGTACGGATACTCGAAATGGTCTCTTCGACAACTTTTCCTGCTTTCGCGTATCTCACAGTTTCTCGAATTGCAAATGTAGACATGGATTTGGCGATAGCGAAACCACAGATGACTTGGACTGGAGTGATGGCAAGCATAACAAGGGTTAGTCTCCAGCTGTGCACGAAGGCGACAACGAATCCAGTGATGAACTGACTCAGGTACTGGAATGCCATTCCGATCTTGTCTCCGGTTCCCTCTTTCACTCTCTCCAAGTTACTGGAAACCAGAAAGCTATATAGATACGACTAATCGCGTCTCCTTACTCGAAAAGTTTGGTAGCAAGAGTTCCAGAGTGGTTCGTGTCAAACCATGAGATATCCTGTCTCAGAATGGCTCTCACGAACTCTCTTCTCAATCTGTTATTCATCTGCTCTGCCACGTACAAGTAACACGTCACAGTGATCTGTCCAGCTGCCCACATTCCGACTGTCATTGCTGCGTAACTCCACACAACATTCATCACATCATGCTCGAAATCGTGTTTTGTGTAGTTTCTTCCGAGTGGCGGAACTGAAATCAAATGGTCTGTTCTTGTCCTAATCTCCTTTTCCCCTACTAGTAGTGTTTCCATGTTGATTGATAACTATCTGCTCATTGATAAATGCCTGAGAAACATGTCCCTGCAAGATGGACATCAACGGAAGACCCGCTCCAGTGATAACTGCCACGATGGTTCCAATGACCAGCATGATCTTCTCCAACAATGTCGTGTATCGATACTGCAATTCTGTGATTTGTTTCTCCGTTGTGTTCTTATCAGTTTCTCTCCTGATTAAACTGCATTTATCGTCAATAAAATGATGTTTTTCTGATGGTTCCGAATCGCAGAAACTTGTGGTTTTTGTTGGCGATTAGGGAAAGATCACGAACTATAAATGTGTCAGAACTTGGAACTTTATGATTGCTGGATCATAAAGTTCATTGCTGGATGCTCGCATTGTACAATTGTCTGTACTGTGCCCCGTCTACACCTTGTATTCTATAGATTTTCTAATATTTCCCACTCGATCTTCTGACAAAAAGAGTATAGTATTGGTTGTAAAAGAGAGTAGACTAGAGTATGGACAGAATCGAGTACTAGAACTTCTAAACTTTGGATTTTGTAGTATACGAAAGTTATAAGAGTGTGATTAGAGTGATTAGGAACCACCAGTTATAACTCCAAGGTATTTGTGATGAGGTTGACGTTTCAATGTGTACTTTGAAGTGACTCAAACTTGACGTGATCGCTCTGATAAACTGTATCCGGAGTTTCGATCCGGCCCGTTTTGAGATAAGAACGTCCCTTCTCCGAACCTAGTCAAATGCATCTTTCTATTGTCTTTGAAGACTCACAATCACGAATCAAGACACACTATCAGTTTTTGAAACGTTTCGAAAAGACACTGCAGACGCCAAGTTTTGCACACACACTCATGCACACTACGAAAATCAGCTGATTGAACTGTCTTCTTCTTTCAAAGTGCTTCGGGACATTATCAAGTGCATTTTGAATAGTTGGTTTCAGATTTTCAGATCAGATCACACAAAAAAGAAACACTAACCAATTGTGGGATGGAGACCTTGTTAATGACCTCTTCTTTGGCGTCTCTGGTCATTTTGATCTCTTCATTTTCATCGGGACTGTAAGATTCAAAGGATTCAGAGGAAGTGAGGTCTTTTAACTCACTGTTCATAGTCTTCTACAGTCTTGATTGCCGTTTTCAGCACATCTTCCGGTGCTAAACTGAACGAGTCGAGAGTCCGAAGACTCTGACGGAGGTTGCCGTTGCGCAGCATTCGCGCACTGGGTTCCTCTGAAAATGGAAGGACTATCTGAGAAAGAACGAGAGAGAAAACAGAAGAATGCAGGAAAAGTGATAAAACAAGTGTACTCGGCTCACTTTTATCGACAAGAACAAGCTGTTATCAAGGGAAATTCTGGGGGGGAGGTGCCTGTGACTTGTGCCGTTTTGAGAAGAGAGTATTGTGGCAGGAGACAGGCACAAAGAGGCTGGAACTGAACTTCTCGGGATGATCGGGAACACGGAGAACGGGAGAATTCCAGGAGATCTGAGAATCTGAAGAGGGTTCCTGGAGGATGTGAGGTTCTAAAAATAGAAAGAAGAGTGTCCTGATCGGGTAAGACATGCTTATCTGGAAAAGGTGATAACTCAAAATAGAACTTGGTAGAAAAGAAACAGAAATAAGTCATTATCACGGAATTGAAAACTGAGTTTTCGGAATATCAATGTCCGGTGAAGGCGGAAATCAGGTTGATCAAGCGGTGCGGGATGTCCGTCTCGTGTTATCTGTAAAGGAACTGGGAGCTTCTGCTTATTATCATTCGATTTCCCCTGTATCCTTTGTTTTCTAAAAATCAGATTCTCTTTTTCTCTCCAATTATCACCCCATCAAACTATAACATTCCCCCGGAGTATCTGAGAAGTTCCTGTGCCAAGTCACAGACCAGATTGTGCAACTTTCGACGTCATCTCACTTCGACTTTCCCGCTCTGCGTTTCGTCTTTTCGAAACTATTGTGGTTTGTGGCTGCTCTTTCGACCCGTTACTCTGATCGGACAGAGCAATCACAAAATTTGTGCTGTTGGCTAGTAAACCTGATTTCGAAACTTTTAATTTTCTTAATAAATAACTTTATTATTCACAGAATTATAGCGCAAACTTCGAATTTGTTTAGTTCCAATTACATTCAGCGGAATTGCCACAAGGTGTTTATCGTTTCTGAAAAGCAGCATTTCGTTTTAGAGTTTCAAACTGAAAAGAGCACGTACCTCATTGAATCGTTGCTTCGTTTTCTCCATAATCGTCTCCTTGTATGTCTTCGGCTGTTCTTTCTCTTTCGACGATCCCAGTCCCTGTCGATTGTTCTTGACTTCTGTTGCCACTGGCTCCACGTGTCCCTGCTTCGTCTTTCCGAGTCCTTGTCCTTCCGACCATCCCATCGACTTGAGCAACTTGAATCCAACGTTTCCACTATCCAATGGCTTCACCGTTGATGTCGATGGCTGGTTCGCAGCTGCAGCAGTCGGTGGGAGAGCGAACTTCCGTTTATCATCCGGGAGTGGCTTCGCAGCACAGGATCCGTACATGTCTCCAGCACCATCCGTCCTCTCCGTCCTTGTGATATTCTCATGCGACGGGCCAGTCGCCTTCTTGCGGATCGGCTCACTGAGACCTTCATCTGGTCGAATTCCGTACGACTTCATCATCTGCTTCAGGTTCTTCCTCCTCGCGACTTCTCCCCGGATGTGTTTTGCAGGTAGCACTGTTTCCTCCCTCTGTTCTTCTTGATACAGACCGGGTTCACAGCCAGAGCATGTGTTGTTGCCAAAGTGTACGTGGACATCGAATCGTTCGCCGCTTAGAAGTATGGAATCTCCCTGACACAAATCGACGGTGGCTCCCATTTGAACAGCATTTCCGTTGACTTGCAGCATGCACGCTTCGTCGAGTTTCTCAATCGAATAACATCCAACATCCTCGGAATACTCGATTTCTGCGCATCTTTCAGGGAGAAGCTGATTGGATACGACGACTTCACAATCCCGATCAGATCCAATGTAACCACCGGAGATTGTCACGATGTGGAGTCTTCGGAGCTGATCCATCAATCTCATGCACGGCGGCTGATCGTATCCCTCTTCTGAACACCATACACATTGTTTGGGATGTTTTAAAACAAAACTCACGTTGCATAAGCACCGCTTGCTCTTCGCCGGCACTGAACTCGTCGTCACTGTTGTCTTCAAAAGCGTCTTCCCAATCGAAGTAGTCGTCTACTTGCAGCGTGTATTCTGTTTGTCCCGTGGCTTCATCGACAGATCCAACGTATTGCTGTAACAAACAGTTTTAGGGAGAGAGAACCAGATAAACAACTCACTCTATGCGGGTTCTTCTTCCTCCGATTTGCCTTGAAGACTTTGTTGATTCGATGCTGCATCAGTGCCACCTTGTTTTCAGCGATTGACCGGAGGTACTCCTTCTCTTTCTCCATCTCTTCTCCTCGAACAATCTTGTCAACCATTCCTAACGTCATCTCACAAACATTCACATCCTGCTGGTCGAACTTCTTGAACTCTGGTTCTCCGAGCAAATCGATGGCTCTTCTTCGATAACTTCTACTAGCCCAGTAAGCTGGAAAACATGATTTTCGTGTTTTGCAAAGAGAGCAACAACTCACTAGGTTTCCGTCTTTCCACCAGCACGTATTCAGTTCCTTCTAGGTTCAGCTTGTAGACTGTCTCGTCGTCGGGCCGATAGTAGAGTTCCGTATCCTACAAACGTACACAATTTTTAGAAAAATAGGGGTAGAGACTCACTGGATTGTAGAACATTCCCTGCTCTGCAGACCAGTATTGCTCGTAGTTCGGGTACAGCACATATCCATGAGGAATCCGGGATTGTAGCACTTCGTTGGCTGCTTCTCGGAGCATATCTTCTACAGAGCTCTGAAAGTGGTTTTTTGATTGAAAAACATTCGAAAAACAAAAAACATACCATATTTTACTTGATTTTGCGATTGATTGATAGGTTTGGTGGAGAAATCCTTGAAAATTCTAAAAAAAAATCTTTAAAAAATTGACAAGGACTAGGTTTTCGCATGCAAAAGTTCGGCCATTAAGTAAGCATTTGCGCGCCAATTCAAACGTGAACTCTCTGAACTCTAATAAAGTGCTGGAAAATGTGAGGGAGAAAAAAATACTCAAAATATTATTTCAACTTTTAATAATCTCATCAAGTGCAAGAAAAATTATGTGCACAGGAAATCAGAAAAGCGTTTCGCTACAAGAACAGGTTACCATCAAACCGAAAGAGTGAGACTGGAACAGGGACATTTCAGACTACGTACTGTTCCCAAATGAATTCGGGATGCAGATACGTGGAAGTGAAGACGGGATGGTCGGAATGGCAGAAACGGATGGCGGTGTTTGTGAAGAAGACGGGCGAGCCGGCCAGGATCATCATCTACACGTACTTTCTTCTCGGACTCGGTGCAGGGTTGAGTGGAGGCATGGATCTGTGCAGGACTGCAGAGGTTCATGAGGGTCCCTTCAATTCTGCACAGAGACATTTCGCAAGCCTGATGGATAACACGGATTTGCAGGGCACCACTGATCGGACAAATATACATCCTGAACAAGTCGACGAAGCGGGAGGTGAAGTCGGAGAAGGACGGATTCATTGTGAAACTGACTTTTGAGAAGAAGATCAAGTTGACGATGCGGATCAATGGAGAAGAAGCCGAAGCGTTCACGGCGGCGCTGTTCACGTATGTTTTCATGGAAGGAATCACAGTTCTGAACGAATCACACTTGCAGTCGTGACTTCGTGCCCCTCAAGCACATCACCCATGGAATGCCACCTGAAGTTGCTGCTTTGATAAGGGAGGTGGAGCTGAAGGATCAGCCAAACAACAACGTGAATCCGGGGAGCAGAGAGCAGAATGTGATCCTGGCGAAAGAAGATTCGGATGAGAAGAAAAAGAAAGGGAGTGGAAAGGAGAAGTAGGTCACGGGAAGGGGAAGTGAGGTTGGAATCTTCGTTTCAGCAAGAACGAGGTGACGAACCCGCTGAAGAAAACTCCCTCGAATACCACGAAGAAATCGAGTTCGGAGGAGAAGACCGTGTCGCGTGAGCTGAAAACCGCGAAGGATCCGGTAAAGAGAAAGAAAAAAAGCAGTGAAACATCATATGTTTCAGACAAACTCAGGCGAAAGTGACCCGGAGAAGGAAGCCTTGAAGACCAAGAAGACACAGACAATGACGGCGGATGAGACAGGTAACGGATCGGGGAAGGGAGCACCGAAAGGGAAGCAGGAAACGCCCGTGTCGACGACTCCGGGAGCCACGCAGTCAGTGACGCCAGAGGACAAAAAGGGCGAAGAGGAGAAGAAGACGCAGGTGACTGTGACGAACTCGGATGATGCTGAGGCACCTGGAAAGAAGTGATAACTGCTATTAATATGATATGTACTCCGGTGTCTTTTTGGTAATGAATCTGCCTTCTTTCTTTTTGAATGTCAAACAAAAAAGCTGTAATGAAGACCTCCCCTTCATCAAAACTAGAAGGCTTGGGTAACGAAACAGTAAAAATCGATGACACAAAAAGAGGCAGCACACACTGAGTGTGATGGATGCTAGTAATTCGTCGATACTCGGCGACCCTAATGTATTGAACGCGGAGTCGGCCAGTGCGTTGTGTCCGCGCGCGTTTGGAGTACACTGTCTGCGTTCGGCAGTATTCATGTCATTTAGCATCCGATTGGGCCAGTTAGCCTGTCAAGGGTCTAAGTATCGACTTTTTTAAATTTCTCTTTATCTTTTTGTGAATAATGTTGGTCTTCTTCTTCCTATTTTCTCTTTTTCTTCAGCTATTCATTTGTGTTTTAGAACCCTTCTTCTTCCAAAATGAGCAACCACGACTCCGACCTGGATCTTTGCCTCAGCGACATGGAAACGGAGATCCAAATGGAGATGGAAATGATTCGAGAACACGAGAGATATCTACAAAAGACGAATGAAAAGAAGGTTATCAAGAAGGTCGAAACGACGGTTGAAAAAGTCGAGACAGAAGAGGAAAAGAAGAATCAACCGAGTAAGATCATCTCGGATGTTGAACAAAACGACGATGCTGACGATAGATCCATCTACGTTGGAAACGTCGACTGGGCCTCTCAGACAGAGGAACTTGAAGACCATTTTAGTCAATGCGGATCCATTGTGCGAGTCACAATTCCAAAGTGCAATATGACTGGTAGACAGAAAAAGTGAGTTTTGTAATCGATCTCCCCAATCGAACAAATGTTTCTTTCAGTTACGCCTACATTGAATTCGCCAAAATCGGAGGTGCTGAGAACGCACGACAACTTGATGGATCCAGCTTCCGTCGACGACTCATTGTGGTTCTTCCCAAGAGAGCCAACGTTCCGGGAATTTCTTCTCAAACTCCCAAAGTCTACAAGGAGTATCAGAGTGACAGAGGATTCCCGAGAAAGTCTCCATCGAGCCACGGAATTTTCAGCCGACACAGAGAAGAGTTCAGAAACGGAGAAGAGAGGAAGAAGTTTACGAGCTCCAAGTACGCTCACGCCAGCAAGGATCGTCGTGAGAGAAGTCACTATCCGTACTGAAATTGTTCTGTTATCTAATATTTTGCTAATGATTAATGAATCTCATTTGATAGTTTTTTTCTTTACGAAGTCAAAGTTCATTTCGATCAGATCTAAAACCAAGAAGTACTGCCGGTAGAGTAAGGATCATAAGTGGAAGTTGAAGGTGACAGAGAGGTGGTTTGTTCCGCTGTGGTGGAACCGGTAGTTACACCTTCAGTGGAAGTTGAAGGTAACGGTGAGGTGGAAACAACAGTTGAACTCTCAGTGTATGGAGAGGAAGTTGATGGGGAGTTACTCGTTGATGTCCAGTAATCAGGAGTAGTTGAGTACACTGGAGGAGACGTTGTGGATGCTGAAATAGCCCTTATTCAGTTCAATGCTTCTGTCACTCACATTGCCAGGTCGTGCTGTCTTGCCAAGTTGTCGATGATTCTGGGGAAGCAGTAGAAGAAGGAAGTTGTGTTGCTGAAGCATACAACCATTTTCACCCTCCAAACTCTCATAACTTACGATTGATTCCATTTGGATCATAACTGCAAACAAAATACAGCTGCTGCGTTCCATCCAAAGTACGCCACTTTCCATTGACGGTGCTCTCGGCGGTGAACAGGTTATCCTTTGGGAAGTCTAAATTTGACTAGCTTGAACGTGTTCGACGCTTTTCTAGCTCACTCAAATCAAAGTTGGACCAGAACATCAGGGTTCCGTCATCCCACGTGAAACGCGCCGAGACTGATTGACGACTCAATCCGATCCAGAAGATTCCTTCAGGAGCGCCTGTTTGGGTACGAACAGATGCTAGAAAAGTGTTGAGATTGGAAAGAAGAACCCCAGAAGTATCTCACATGCTAGAAAGTTGGCTTGAGTTGTTGAATGAATGACTGCAAGATTGGAAGACGTTGAGTGGCAGTAATTCATTGCATCATTGAAGTTGAGTTTCTGGTTCACAATGCTGTAGCAGAGATCTCCAATGAATGTGTATCCGGGACGTTGACAACTGAGTTGCGAACTGACTGAATGAACCAAGAGAGCAGGGAGAAGTAAAACCGTCCACATCTGACTGAATGAATGAATGAATGTCAAATTAATGAGTGTTAACACTGTTAATCATTGGGAATCGGATTGAGGTTTATAAACGTTTCATTATCAGTGATAACTATGTTTAGAGAGAAACGTGTCCGTAATACGGCGGAAGATTTTCAAGTGACGTGAGAGAGCAGTTGTATGGGTCAGTATCGAATAGGTTGACCAGCTTGTGACTCAGAATGAATTGGAAAGATCAATAAGTCGTTCTTGAATCTATGAAATGAGACCAGGAAATAAGAAAACGAATCAAAGAGTTCAACAACAAGATAACCTTGTTTCAATGTTCTTTTCTTATCGATCATAATCAATACCACTAAAGTGCATTCCACTTGTCAAGATTTGTCGCTCTCGATTCGTAAACCGGAAACTACGAATAGATAAACCACAGTTTGATAGACAGTTCAACAAGTCTTCCCCTCCCGCACACAATGACAAAGAAGTAACTCATACGACATTTGAATGAACACCATGTTTATTATCAGAGAAATGGCAATGAGCAGTTTAGACGCTTATGCGGAGAAGGACGGGCCGGTTCCGTAGGAAACTGGGTAGCCGGTGGAGTCGGAGCCTGGATAGCCGGAGACTGGGATGCCGGTACCAGAAGATCCAGGGTATCCAGTGCTATCAGAAACAGGGAATCCAGTTCCTTGAGACATTGGGTACCCGGTGCTGTCCGACACTGGAACACCAGTTCCGTAAGACATTGGATAACCAGTGCTATCAGAAGCTGGGGATCCGGTTCCGTAGGAAATTGGGTAGCCAGTGGAGTCGGATGCGGGTTGTCCAGTTCCATAAGACATTGGGTATCCAGTACTGTCAGACACTGGAACTCCGGTTCCGTACGACATTGGGTATCCAGTGCTATCAGAGACTGGAGATCCTGTTCCTTGAGACATTGGATATCCGGTGGCATAAGATGGCATGAAGGTTTGGTCGGTTCCTCCGGTCATTGGGACGGATGCTGGGTATCCAGTAGATCCTCCGTTTCCTGGGGTTGATGGCTGAGCAGTTCCCGCTGAAAATGAGAAACTGTATCAATGAAACAGAGTGGATAACTTACGGTTAGCTGGATCGTAACTGCACACGTAGAACAATGGCTTGGTTCCATCCAAAGTCTGCCACTTTCCGTTGATCGTGCTCTCAGCCACGTAGTTGTTATCTTTAGGGAAAGAAGCATCGAAGTTGGACCAGTACATGGTAGTTCCGTCGTCCCATTGGAATCTGGATCCGCTGGATGCACGGCTCAATCCAATCCAGAACTTGCCTTCCGGAGCACCAGTTTGAGAGCGGACGAGGGCTGGAATGAATGTATTAGGTGGATGTATTGGTTCATTGAGTTCTTACAGGCGAGGAAGTTGGATTGAAGAGAAGTGTGGATCACAGCGAGGTTCGAGTTGGATCCATAGCAAGCAGACTGGGCGTCGGAGAAGGAGAGCTTTTGGTTCGAGATTGTGTAGCACCTGGAAAAGAGAAGAGTTTGATATATCAAATAGTTTTTTGACTCACAGATCTCCAATGAACTTGTCATCAGACCGAGCGCATTGGGAGCGAACGACGGAGACAAGGGCGAGAGCCGCGAAGACCTTGACAAGAAACATGATGTCGAACCAGAAGGCTGGAGTGTCTTCTTCTCACCGCAATTCTATATTTATACTGAAACTTATCAGTTTTCCGGCAGACAAGCCGTGTTCTTTATGGGGTGTGGTTGCCCGGCGAAACGGGGTAATTATGATGACGTTTCGACGGAAACAGTGGACTGAGCGAGCGGATGATGATTTATGAGCCGCTTGGGTGCGGTCTTCGTGCTTTTTCTCCACAACTCCAGCATTAAAGCAGATCATGAACTTTGCTATCTTTCAAACTATTGTTTATTTTACTCAGTGAACATTTCGGGCGTTTCCCTCGACAGAGATAATACTTTTTGTCTGTTCTCGTTGCAGTTGTTAATCCATCTCGCTTTGATTGTCTCTAGTTTTGTAACCTTTCATGTATTAGCAATTTTCTATTCTGCATGAATCGAAACTTTTTTAGATGAACCCCAACAAGGTTCTCTCTTTTGTGTTATTTCGAGCAATAACTTTTTCCAATTCAATTCGAGTTTGCACAACTCCATCACTCGTCATTTTATAACACCAACGCATTTAGAGTTCGACAAATTAAACCTCGCTGCAGTGTCAAACTAATAGGATTGTGATTGAAAATAGTACCGATTGCAATAAATGACGATGAATTTCAATGTTAAAGGGGGTGAAAGAGGTGGAACAACTTAGTTGCAAAATGCTAAGAAAGTGCCCCTGCCACATGATCCATCATCCGTTTCTTTTCTAAAATTTTCTCCGATTTTTAAAAATTCGTTGAACATGGAGTTCTTTGCCACTTGAGTAGTTAGATAAAAGTCTCTCGTCGCGCCACACTCGACCTTGTATTTTATCAAAGTACCCTGGTCCCTTCAACAAAATTGTTGAAGGGACCAGGCCACCAGGGGACTTTGATAAAATACATGTTCAATAACACTTTCGAACAAACCAGGCCATCCTAGTCATCTATCGAAGT
>LR537781.1:17607-49395 GCA_900883565.2 Caenorhabditis panamensis | reverse complement strand
GTCTGTGATTCATTTTTGATGAATGTGATTCCTAAAAGCATTTCTGTGTTCTCAATCCTCGAAAAAGTTGAAAATTGATAATTTGAAATCCGGTTTGAAGACATTCTCTGTGGTTTCCAGATGATTCAGATAACACAAGGATTAGATGCAAATTTTTTCCAGAAATCCCGAGAGAATAGCCGGACAGAATTCACATCTAATCTTCGCATTTTTTGAATTATTTGGCAACTACTGAAACCTTCTTTAAACTGAATTCCGAGTTACCATTTTTCAATTTTTCCAAGACTTTCGTGGCACAAAATGGTTTTGGGAAGCTCAGACATCAAGAATGAATTACAAATATGCCATACCCATGTCAAAATCAATAGGTTTCAGGAATTCAAAAAGGCTTTCGCCAAGTTCCCCCGAAATTCGAATTTGCAATCATTTCCAACCTATGGGACCCGTGTAATTTTCGACTCAAAACCCCCTCATCCACATCCCAATTCCAGAGTCAGTTAGTTCAAAGTACCATCTCTTCTGTCGATAAAGAAATCTGTTAGTCTTCCCAGCACGTCATCCGAGACATTGTTGGCTCGTTTACCCATAATTTTATAAATTGTGTCTGGTCCCACATCTGAAATTGGACTTGATTGTCTTGCTTGTTTTGCTTCCCATTTTCTTACCAGAAGTATTCGCCACCATCACCACAGTCACATGTGCCGGCAGATTCTTCAAACTTTCCCTGAGCTGCTCTTCAGTCCACAGAGGTTCCGGATGCTTGCGAATGTAAGGCTGTTGAACGCGACGACGACGATATGTCCGAGGAGCAGGAGGGTTCGGGGAAGTTGGTGGTGGAGTGTTTGAAGTTCTGCGACGTTTCGGAGAGGGGCCTCGTGGCGTGGGAGACGAGCGAGGAGACGGAAGGCTTTGACGGCGGGCAGACCCCGATGGATGATGCCGTTTGCGGGACTGTCGCGGCGACTTCTGGAATATTAGAATACAATGTTTGTTTCAAACATCACTTACATCCAGATTCCTTCCGGCTTCCTTGCGAACCGCATTCATTCGGCTCTCGTGTAGAGCTCGGGCTTCTCTTCGTTTCTTGACGACTTCTGTCTCAGCTTCGTCACATTCCAGAAGTATTGCTTGTTGCTGAGCGATCACTTCAAACGCCTTCTGCTTCCGATCATATATTTGAATAAGATCCTTTGCGAATCCCACCATATTCGACTCAAACTCATCGTTCTCTTTTGTAACCGCGGAAACGGCTGTGTCATCCGACTGAAAATTGCATTTATTTCATCTTGCGTTGTTTTCATTTGCAAACCATGTTCTGGTCTGGACGTTGATACTGATAGGTGACACTGATTGTACAGATGATACTGACGATACCGATGATACTGACGATACCGATGATGACAAGAAGAATGATACGGTAGTCGGTCTGAATTTTAACTTGATATTGTTTTGCTTCCCATTTTCTTACCTGTCGAGGAGGCGGCTTGTCGACGTATTCGATGGTAAGGGAGGATCAAGTCACAGAATAATAAGTCTCCAGTTACGTCACCTACCTGTAACGATTGATTGATTCTGTGCTTGAGCTTCAATTTACCGAGCAGAGTAGTCGAGTCGGCGGGGAATACGAAATGATGTTTTTCTATTGAATTTGCCATTCTTCTGATCTTATCTTCTGCAACTGATAACGTGAAAACAATTCAAAAACACGAAACAAATAAATAAGTTCACTTCGTCATGAAAAGAAAAAATAATCAAGAAAAAAACAACATCAATAAAGCCAGAGCTCCAAAAAGTTCAATGCCTCTCTTGCGACATCCACTCATCGCCGACGCCTCCTTCCCAGGTTCCACATAATCCACATAGTCTCCAACTAGATCCTGGAACTCTTGATGGTCCGGGTACTCATCCTTCGACGACCATTCTCGGTTTCTCATCGGAATGCCTTCTCGAATTGGAAGTGGTGAAGTTTCTAGGATTACTGTAGGACAGACACCCGTGAAATCACAGATCGTAGTGGACAGGGATCCGATTGATACAAAGCTGGTCGTGTTTTCAGATGTGTTTTGAGGTAAGAATCCGACGGCAAACATTTGATCATTGATTTCTTGAGTGAGAATGCTTCTTGGATCTGTTGCGTTGTATGGGATGTTCAGGTGGATTCTGTCGGGACGCAATGAAACTTCTCCACAATCTGAAATAAGGAATTGAGTGATTTTGGCTGATTCTAGAACCCACCTGAAAATTCAGATGACCTTCAAAATCCTTAAAGTTCGGAGTGAACACTGTATCCCCCTTATTTGTGACAGGATCTTTTAGCATGCAGATGAAGGGCACTTCAGAAACATTACGCTGCAACTCCAGGATGGCAAATGGTTGAGTTACATTGAAATACACAAGCTGAAACAGAAAAGAGGGAAGTCAATCGTTACAGTGAACCAACCGTACCTTGCTAGCAGTCACAGAAACCCACTTTGAAATTGCACACGTATTCGCATCGTCACAAATCTCCAGATAAACTCTAATCATTGAAACGGGCCAAGTGATGTCATCAGGTACAGATGGTAAGTCTCTGTACTGCCACGTGTCACTTGTATTCGCAAAGACTCTTTTTGTTCCCCCATCTTCATATAGATTAGTTTCGGCAAGATGATCACTCCGAGTCCCGAAGAGATTCCATTGGTTACCGAAACGTTCACTTGAACTAGCCATGGAGCATCACGGGCTTGGATTCTTGGGAGTTTGAAGGTGGCTAAAAAAGTCAGAAACCGTTGAAAACCTTTGAAAAATTCTAAACTCACGCTTATACTGAATCCCGCACTTCTTCAACCGGTCCTTGTTTTTCTCTGGTGTGAGGAGTATTGATTGACAGACGGATAAGAAACATTTTATCAGGTTTTTCATTTTCTTGTTTGGTCTTGTCTGTAGACACTAAACTGACAAAGGTGTCAATGCTTATCAGTCAACACGTGGAGAATACAGGAGTGTTTTATGAACAGAAAAAGCTTCACGTCAAAAAGTCACGCGAAGAGTTCCACGTGTCCAGAAAAGTGACTGATAAGAAAGATAAGATCTAATCAGTTTTTATCAGTATTCAAAGCTCGAGAAAGATCAGCTTGACTTTTCCCGCCATGTGGAAGTCGATCGTCTTCTTCCTCCTTCTCGGAATCGCCGTTTCCCAGAAACTGAGCGCCGAGGAAAACGACTACAGATTGCTGACTTGTGGAAGAGCTCCGAAAGGTACAAAACGTTTGAATCTACTAATCAATTTGTTGGTTTTTCAGCACCAAAACTCACCGGTCAATTCGTCAAAGGTTCTCAGGCACCATGGACTGTTCAAGTGTACAAAAACATGCGGATTTTCGGTGGTACTGCGATATCGAAAAGACACGTGGCTACAGTAACAACTAATATCTTTGATGCAAGGGCCGGAAAAGCTTTGGATCCGAAGATATGTAAAAAAGACGGGTTGGTGTTCGAAAAAAGATAAAAACAATGACTTCAATCAATTTTCAGCGTCACGGAGCTCGCCCAAGACATTGTCTCGGAGCTAACAGTCACCGCGTGTGCACTGCAAGAGGTCTGCCGAAATGGCATCGTAACTCTAGTCAAACGAGCATGGTTACTGGGAGATTGTGTCGATCAACATCACGGAACTGTACTTCTGGAATTGGCTGCAGATTTGAAGGAAGAGACACAAGCGACTCCAGCGTGTATGCCAGATCACAAGACGAAAGTCGCCGGTGGAGAGAGTCTCCAGTCATTCTACTCAACTATTCGTGAACCTCTTGCTCGGGTGAAAGGGGTAGAGACAAAAGTCGTTACGTGTCCGACTTGGAAACCGAAGAACTCGATTTGTTTCGATGGGAAAGCTTGTGGAGCTCAGGGCGATGGATACATCAAGATGATCGACGGGCAGTTTACACTGGTTTCTGTTGCCAACGCCGCTGAGTTATGCCCTGGCTTGACATCATTTTAAAAGTTTTTATTCAGTCGTGTGCACTAACAAGGACAATTATGGCAACATTTTCGCGGAGTATGAACCCAAGATCTGTGAACTGACTGGAATCTGCCACTCGAACAAGCCTCTGAAGCCCTTTACGCCTCCACAAATCAAACGAAGCGGACGGATGTTGAGCAAAGCGCAGAATGAGCAGTTGCTGAAGAGTTGTGGAGTCGTCAAAGCTGACGTTCTTCCGAGTGTTCCATGGATGGTGAAAGTTAGAGCTCAAGCACCCTCAACACCCGGGGATCTTAACGCAATATTCACACCAATTGGAGAAACGCATGGCAATCTCCCAGAAACACGTTTTTCAATGGTCTACACCGGTTTGATAACAGCCAGTCGTTCAAGTTTGGAGATTGCTCTGACAGGTGAAAGAGTGTTAGTTACAATGTTACAAGGGTTTCTTTCAGACAGTCAGATATCACCAATCAAACCGCTTCTTTCTTTACGATTACCCCATGCCTAAAGCCGGAATGTAACTTGCCACCAGTCAAAGTTCAACGAGTTCTGTTCATTGGAAACTGCGAAATGAAGAATAGAAACATGAACTACGGGCTAATACTTCTGGAGCTGGCTACTGACTTGCCCGCCTCCACAGTTCCTCTGTGTGTTCCAGAAAGCAACATTGCTACCGATGGTTCAAAACTTACCTACTTGGCTCACAACGTTGCTTCTTCTTTCGAAGTCAAAGTGACTGCGCATCACGCTCCAGCTGCTTACAATATCGGGGGATTATCGTTGTATGTTCAAGAAGAACCAAAGTGTTCTGGAACCGAGAAAGTTCCTCTTGTGCGGAATGTCAAGGGACAATGGACTGTTGCGGGGCTCGCAGTTGGTTACGGTACTCTTGTGCTTTTGGTTCAGTTTGTGAATAGCAGAGTTTTCAGGTTGTAAAAAGGATCATCCGATAATGAATGTTGCACAGCTCTCGGAGAAGATTTGTCGGTTTACTGGGGTTTGTGGACCAAAGATGTTGAAGCCGGCGATTCAGCCGATTGTGAAGCCGAAGAAGGTGGTGAAGCCGGTGACATCGACGACAGTGGTTACCAATGCTCCAGCAACAACCAAGAAGGTCGTGGTGACTTCGAGACCAGTGACTCCTTCAAAGGCTACTGCGGCTCCGAAGACTCCTGCGCCGAAGACTGCTGCTACAACTACCGTACCACAGACTACCGTGGCAAAGACGACAGTGGCTCCGACTACGACAACTTCACCAGCTCCAACTACCACTGCTCCAACAACGACTACAGCTGCCCGGATACCTGAAGAAGTCAAAGTCAATGTTCAGAGTCAATATTCGCAAAATGAAAATCAGAATCAAAACCTGAATACCCAAGGTAACAATGGTCAGAAGAACGAACAGCCGAAAGAGGAATAACCCAAGGAAGAGGAGAAAATCATTTATCCCGAGGAGACAAAGGATCAGAGCAACAGTCCGACTCAAACTGATCCAAATCCTCAACCTGTGCAGTCTAAAAATCAGGATCGAAATGAGCAGAACCCCCAGAACCAAGATGAAGTCGCCAGTGGAGCCAGTATTTTGAACTTTATTGGTTTCTTGACGGCTTTTCTGGTTTTCTTTGGGGTTTAAAACAAATTAGTATAAATGGAGTGATAGAATATTGAAAACTGATGCTCTTTGCACTTGATCACTTTTTGTTACATCTCCTCGTTGTCGAGTTACAGACTAAAAAAGTGTAAGTTGAAAAATTGATCATATCTCGAGATCCATGCAAGTTACCAAAATGTTGTCAATTGCAAAGTTGTAGGAAATTTTATGATCTTCAACTTTGTAGTTGACAACTTTTTGATAAAACTTATGTTTGTCACATTATAGCTTCGAAAACCAACTCCAGATAGCAAAACCTCCAGCTTTTGTTTAAGAACTTTTCAGCCAATGAAAATGATTTTCAAAAGATTATGTTGTGGTCTAGTAAGTGAAATGGACCCTCAATCATTTATTATCAATTATAATTCCACTGTAATAGCTGAAGAATAGTTAAAGAAACAAGTTTGAGTTCAGATTTGGCTTATAAGAGCTTTCAGGCGCGTGACGGATGAGGATGGAGTTGGAGAAGTGGAGGGGAGTAATTGGATCGGAAGGAACAGGGCGGCAGTGGCAGGAGTCAAAGGCACGTCAATTCTAGATCCGATTCTTCAAATATGTGGTTAATGCCTCCAGAATCGTGTCGGTCGTGTTGGTGTTCCGACTTCCCCGTATTTTGTAGATCACAGACGTGCTCACCCCTAAAACATGAATTTATTCTTATGTTCTTTTTTCTGTCTCTTACCAGTCGCGGTGTGTATATCATTGACCGACACGCTTCTCGGCAGTGCTCGAAGAGCAGCAGAAACGTCGGATTCCGGCCAGATCTTAGAGTTCCTTTTGGTGGGTGGAGAATTGGTTGGGGAAGACGAAGAGGTCGGGGAAGCGGGGCGGCGAAACGAACTTGGAGAGGAAGACGGTGTCGAGCGACGTTGACCATGAGAACGACGGGAAGCAGGAGAACGACGGGAGGCAGGAGAGCGACGAGAAGCAGGAGAGCGTTGAGGAGAGCGACCCGCCCTTGCTCTTTTCCTCGAATCGGAGGGATCCTGAAATATTGGAATACTAAGTTTGTTTCCAATCTGACATACCGACGCCTTCGACACGTGCTTCTTCGCCTCGTCCTGAATAAGCTGCATGTTTCTGTCATGCGTCTCCCGAACCCTAGCGCGTTTCGCCAACTGCGCCTTCTCCTCCTCTTCTGCCTCTTTCACTATGGCTCTTTGAGCTAGTATCACTCGAAGCGCCTCCTGCTTTTTGTCATAAGCAGCAATAAGATCATGAGAAATTTGAAGCATTTCATCGTGGAATCGGTCATTTTCGGCTTCCACTGCTGCCAATCCGGGGTTCTTGCTGGTAGTCTTAAAATTTGATTGTTTCTCTTTCTGGTGTTCCGTTTTGCGAACCATGGTTTCCAAAGTAAATAGATCACAGGCAAAAATTTATCACAGGTAGGAGTTGATTCTGAGTGTGTTCTGATATAATTCTGTTCACGTAGTACTTGACGGCTGTAACAGGAATATTGGTTGATTGGTTGATTACCTCAAAGTTTACTCCAAACACAAACCCAACGTAACGTAATTTGTATAAAAATTCGAGGGGAAAGCGATAGAAAATGATTCTTTTCTATCAGATTTTCTATTCGTCATCTTTCTGATCTTATCTGCAGCAACTGATAACGTGAAAACAAAAAACATGATGAAAATTGAAAAACAAGAAACAAATCGATTATTTCAAATTTATTCTTCAGGAACAAACATCAACAAAGCCAGAGCTCCGAAAAGTTCAATGCGTCTCTTCCGACTTCCAGTTATCACCAACGCCTCTTCTCCAGGTGCCACATAATCCACATGGTCTCCTACTGGATCCTCGAAAGTGGTGAAGTCGCTAGGTGAGACAAACACCAATGATTACACGAATTGTGAATGATAGGGATCCGATTGATACGAAGCTTTTATCGTTTTCATGTGTGTTTTGAGATGAAATTCCGACTGCAAACTTTTTATCATTGATTTTTTGAGTGATAATGCTCCAGTATTGATTGTGAACATCGATTTTGACTTTTTCCGGTTTTGGAGCAGCTGTTGAAGCTACGTTTGTTGTAGTGAGAGCAGGTATGTATACTTGGAGCAGTAGTCTTCGGATTAGTCTCAAAGTTACCTCGGAAATATCAGAGTCCTTTATTATCAGAAGTACACATTATATCAGCATCAAAACCATCAAATAAACCAATAAAGTAGCCTTCAACCTCATTCCAGAATGGTAATGCTCTTGGATTTGGAAATGCAGTTCCAGGTCCTTGAATTGGGCGTTGGGGTCCACGTAACAGACTCCAGAGAGAATGCAGATTTTGTCCATGAAGTACATCACAGACACTTGTGGTTTCCTCAAAAAACCGCTCCATCCTGTCATTCTTTCACAATTTCAGCTTCATTCTGTTAGCCGTCAGAATGACCGAGATGAAAATGAAAATGAAAACCTTCTCGTTCCCCCAACCAACCACTCCTGGAGTCTTCTCAACCCCCGCCGAGCTTCAATTCCTCGCCAATCACGTTGAGAACGCCGACTCGCTAAAACCGATTCACTCGGGATTCCGTACCTGGAGCCTCTGTCCGGTACAGCTACAGCTGAAGAATGCTGGAAACCTTCCGAGACATCAAGGAATTCCAGAAAATTGCGGAGATCTCATGGATATATTGATCCGGAAAATGATAAAAGAGGCTGGAGGGAGTTTGCAGACTACTCTTTATACAGTTCAGTGAGTTGATATGTATATTGAGAACCATGAAAGATATAGCTTGAAACTTTAGCTGAAATCCATTAGTTGCCATTTTCTGTTATCTTCTCCTGTAACTGAGATATTACTGGGGTCACGCGAAGTGGCCCTCGGCGGCTGTCGCCATGAAATCTGTTTTTCGTTGTTTTCTCGTTTTTGGACCAACTTTTTTGAGTTTTTCCAGATAAAAATGGATAAAGCAAAAAATTTGAACCCTAGAAATAGATAACCTGACCCTAAATATTACATTTTGCATAGAAAAATTTAAGATTTTGTGTTTTTGGCGGAAAAGTTACAAAAACGGGTAGTTGGCAATGAAAATCTATTTTAATTTGGTGAAATTGGCTATTTCTAGGTTCTAAATCCTGTTTTCTATCGGTTTTTATAAAGAAAATTTAGGAAAAATGGACCAGAAACGAGAAAACAGCGAAAAACCGATTTCGTGGCGAGACCCGCCGAGTGCCACTTCACATGACTGCAGTAATACAGTACTTAGAATTTTACAGTGTTCTGATTGATAGCTAGCTTGAAAGAAGGTGACTGATGAATCATTGATATCTTGAGAATCAACAAAGATTTCAGAAAATTGTCAGTTACAAAAATGAAGCCTGAAACCCTAGCTACAATTCTTTAGTTTACGACTTCTTGATATCTCTCAACGTAACCGCATAAAAACTGTTTTTCCAGAGCCTTCCCCCAAGAGAAAGAGTTCGATCCAGAGCTGAAGAGACTTGTGGACAGCAAGCCACTCCGCAAGGTCACCTACAACCCACTGGTTTCCGTCCTTCAGTGCAATGCTCTCCAACACGGAGGAATGCTTTTCGTCATGCATATTTATCTGTGAACTTTGTTTCGTTCTGATTTTTTTTCGTTTGTTACAAATTTTATTTCAATAATTTACTTTTTCAATGTGTTAAACCATAAATAAAACAAAAACAAAATCAGTTGATAACCTCCTTCTTTTCCTCCACAGTCATTGGGACATCATTCATCACAGTTTCCGGAGCCTGAGCTTCTGGCGCATTTCCCTTCACAACCTTTGCAATTCCCTCGATCTTATTAGCAAGAGCAACTCGGAGATTCTGAAGGGAACGACGTTTTCTGCCTCCTCCCCCACATCCACAGCATCCACATCCACATCCACAACAGCAAGGACGACAGCAAGTGCAGCATCGGGTACAGCAACACGTACGGCAGCATGTACAGCAACGACGACAGCAGCATCTGAAAATCATGAGTTTGGATTTCATGAAAAGGGGTTATAAAATCTGACAAACTTCTCAAAGGGGCACAAACGTTTCAGAACTTTCTAAAAACACTTGGTTTCCTTAAAAACTTTTTCTACTGCGATCACGGGAACTGGCACTCGGCGGGTCTGGTCAAGTTTTTCGCTGTTTTCTCGTTTTTGGACCAACGTTTTTGACATTTTTTTTTTGAAAATGGATAGAGCAGAAGATTTGAAGCCTAGAAATAGTTAATTTGACCTGAAATATTACATGTTTCATTGAAAAATTTGAGATTTTGTGTTTTTGACGGAAAAGTTACAAAACGGGTAGTTCGCAATGAAAATTTAGCTGAATTTGGTCAAATTGGCTGTTTCTAGGTTCCTATTCATATTTTCTATCCGGTTTTATGAAGAAAATTTGAGAAAATCGGAACAGAAACGAGAAAACAGCGAAAAACTGATTTCGTGGCGAGACCCGCCGAGTGTCACTTCCCGTGACCGCAGTAATAATAGACTCGAAATAATTTCAGGAAGGAAGTCTCCGTACTTACCTCGGTCTACAACAGCAACATCCACACCCTCCTCCACCACCTCCTCCGCATCCGCAACATCCACATCCACACCCACAACATCCACATCCTCCTTGTCTCTTCACTCTCGACGATCCCAATGTGTCGATGGCAGATGAAGTGGAGTCAGTAGAAGAAGAGGAAACCAAGGCAACTTCCGATGACTTCACTGGAAGAACCGCAGAATGAACTTGAGAAATGGCAATGATAGCCAGAATTGTTGCTAGAGTGAGTTTCGACATGTTGTTGGTTCTGTGTGCTTTCCTGCTCTTTTATACGGCCTACGTGTGCGCGCTTTGGCTCGCTGAGCCCGCACTTTTGACAGTTTTCTGTTTTTTTAATGTACGTCCGGAAAAGAAAAAGAAAACCAGAACCAGATCGGTATACCATTTTTTATTTCCGGGTGATAAGAAAGTAGCAAATCACAATGACAAAAGATTCAATGCATGACACTATGAACTGCGAGATCCGAGGATGTTCCAAAGACTTCATCACACTTGTTACAAGCATACGGACGATTGTGTGTTTTGATATGAGCATTCAAAGCTTTCGTGCATTTGTACCCAGGATGAGTGCAATTCTTAACCGGACACAAGTGTGTCATGTGCATATGAACCATCTGAACGTGACGTCGAAGTCCTCCTCGTCTTCCGAACTTTGTATTGCAATAGATGCACTTCCAAAGTCGTTTATCCGGAGGTGTGTGGTAAATGGCGATATGCTCGCAGAGTTGGAATGGAGAGCGTTCATCGCTGTTGCAGATGTCGCAAATGTACTGAAAAAGGTGTTTTCGTTAACTAGCTCTTTCAATTTGTAGATAATATTCGCAAAAACCTAGCAATTCATGTGATGCAAGACCTACTTGTTGTCCTTCTGGAAGTATGAGGTCTTTTCGTGGGGTGTATTGAAGGGTGTACTTTGGAGGTGCACTTGGTTGTTTCTTCTTGTCATGGGTTATTGTGTAGGTCTGGAACAAGGCGTGCTTCGATGCCATCTACTACTGCGGTCACGGGAAGTAGCACTCGGCGGGTCTCGCCACGAAATCAGTTTTTCGCTGTTTTCTCCTTTTTGGACCGACTTTTTTGAGTTTTTCAGATAAGAATAGATAGAGCAGAAGATTTGAAGCCTGTAGTTAGTTAATTTGACCCAAAATAACAAATGTTTGATAGAAAAATATAAGATTTTGTGTTTTCGACGGAAAAGTTACAAAAACGGGTAGTTATCAGTGAAAATCTAACTAAATTTGATCAAACTGACTATTTCTAGGTTTCAAATCTTCTGCTCTATCCATTTTTATTGGAAAAAACTCAAAAAAGTTGGTCCAAAAACGAGAAAACAGCAAAAAACCGATTTAGTGGCGAGACCCTCCGAGTGCCACTCCGCGTGACCGCAGTAATAGAAGCTACTCAAAAAGCAGGTGATTTCTGCCCTACTCCTCCTCCCCAAACCCACTTTTCCTCCAGCTGCTTCAAGTACCTCTCTACTTGGCAATTGGATAGTTGGCAAGCAGTAAAAAGGTCTTTCGTTTTGGTACACTCCCTTAATGGAAAAAGTTGAGGATCTGACAGTGAGATAAGAATGACAAACTTTAAAGTTTTTATGTTGATCTGTTAATAGTTCTTCTGGACTTGCTGAGCTTTGATCCCGAAGAAACGGGTCATAGTTTCGATGTGCTTGGTACTCCTGAAAAGTTTGGGTGTACATATGCACTGGATTAACAAATGTCTAATCCATCAACGGATTTGTATTTTGTGAGATTTGAGCGGTCATGTTTTTCTCGTTTCTTATCGCTTTCAGTTCCCAACCAGTCATGGAAAACATCTTAACTTTGACTTTTCACTTTTCAAAGTGCACTTTGAGCCAGCCTACGCACTAATTGTAGGGGTACAAATAGCACTATGAAGGGTAATGATGGGTTGGGAAATTGGAAATGTTACGAAGTTCACCACAGTCAGCAGAAACAATGCACTTTACTACTGCGGTCACGGGAAGTGGCACTCGACGGGTCTCGCCACGAAATCGGTTTTTTGCTGTTTTCTCGTTTCTGGTCTGATTTTCTTGAATTTTCACTACAAAAACGGATAGAAAAATGGATTTTGAACCTAAAAATAGCCAATTTAACCAAATTCAATTAGATTTTCATTGCGAACTACCCGTTCTTGTAACTTTTCCGCCAAAAACACAAAATCTCAGATTTTTCTATGAAAAATGTAATATTTCAGGTCAGATTAACCATTTCTAGGCTTCAAATCTTCTGCTCTATCCATTTTTATTCAGGAAAACTTGAAAAATATGGCCCGAAAATGAGAAAACAGCAAAAAAACGATTTCGTGGCGAGACCCGCCGAGTGCCACTTTTCGTGACCGCAGTAATACAGTATCCCCGATTTTAAAGGCGCATGACTGAAATCGTGGTCGGATTGCAAATTGGAAGGACGATAACTAACCTTAAAATTCTCAGACCCGTTTTGCAGATCTCTTTCGATCACCTCCACGACCTCGCGAAGAGTTGGAACATGTCCATTTGTCTCCTCACTCGCACAAATCTCTGCCATCAGAACACTCTTCTTCACCTTGATCTTATTCGTAACTTTCTCCAAATTCAGCCATTTTTTGCTAAAGTCTCGTCTAGACAAGACCTCAGGGAGTGTACTTGGCAGTTCGAATGGGAAAAAGGTAGAGCCTTCGGGCTCTGAAGTCATTGGTCTGGAACGAGTTAATGATATGTTTATGGGGAGAGTGATAAGGGGTGATAAGCGAGGTGTGAAAGTGTATATGCTCGGCGTGCCGCAAAAACAAGTCGGGGGCTGTGTTTGCCGCGTCGGTTTCCATGCCGACCGAGGAGCCGTGGCGCCCTCCCCGCCGAAGAACAACACCCCGCCCGGCCTTTTCTCTGCTTCTCCTCGTGTTATCACTTATCACTGATATACTCCCTGAGGAGTCAATTAGAATTGGGTTGGCCGGCGGTGGATGCTGACAATAACAAAAAAGAGGTGGCAGAAAACGGAAATTGCGAAAAAAAAACGGGGTACGGTGTTCGTTTTTTTTGCATAGTTTTGGGGCGTTCAATTGTTTTCTTTTCTGCATGTTGCAAATTAGCTGTTTTGGGAAAAATGAAATTTTACTACTGCGGTCACGGGAAGCGACACTCGGCGGGTCTCGCCACGAAATTAGTTTTTCGCTGTTTTCCCGTTTCTGGTCCAATTTTTTCAAATTTTCTTCATAAAAACGGATAGAAAATAGGATTAGGAATCTAGAAATAGCCAATTTGACCAGATTCAGTTAGATTTTCATGACGAACTACCCGTTTTTGTAACTTTTCAGTCAAAAACACAAAATCCAAATTTTTTCATGAAAAATTTGATATTTCGGGTCAAATTAACTATTTCTAGACTTCAAATCTTCTGTTCTATTCATTTTTATTTAGGAAAACTCAAAAAAGTTGGCCCGAAAACGAGAAAACAGCGAAAATCTGATTTCGTGGCGAGACCCGCCGAGTGCCAAATTTGAATTTTTCAAAAAAAACTTTTTTTTTGAATAAATATAGCTTTATTTATAAACAACAAGTTAATTTTATAAAACCAATAAATCAATCAATAACCAGCTTCCTCCTTGACACGTTTCTTCGGATTCGGACGAGTCTTCTTCAGTTTCGCGACAATTTTTTCGGTCATATCTGGAAAAAAGAAAATTTTTCTCATTTTTCAAGTTTTTTTTGTTTTGTTTTGCATTTCAGGGAAATAGACTTACAGAATAGTTTTTTTTTTTATTTCTGTCAATTTCGGAATACAGAACTCACTAGCAGTATCTCCATGAAAAGTGCACAAATGGTTCTGCAGATTGTGTCGGAGTGTGAATGACATCTCGCAAATGTCACAGACGAACTGCAAAATCGAATTTGAGTTGTTTTCTGCATGAAAAAAACAAAAAATTAAAAAAAATTACCAATTTTTGCGACAAATCGCACTTTTTTCCCTTGGTGTACACGACAGCTGGCACGGTTTTGATGGCCTAAATGGTCCATTTTTATCATTTTTTTTGAATAAGGATTGACTTACATTTCGATGAATCTTCGTGTAGTAAGACCTTTTTTCTCCATTTTCTTCTTCTTTGATTTCCAATTTATTCGCATTTTTTACAGTTTTTGTTTTTGGTTGTGGTTTCTTTGGGAGTTTTTCAATTTTTTGAACGATTTTCGGGTTTTCGCATTTTTTAAACTTGAAAATTGGCGAATTGGCGGGAAGTTGAGTTGTTGACGATGTGGGTGGAATGGAGAACTTTCCAAATGTCACTGAAATTTTAAAAAAATTGTAAAAAAAACCTTCTTTCCAACCTGCGGTCATGCGAAGTTGCACTCGCCGGGCCTCGCCACGAAAGCCGTTTTTTGCTGTTTTCTCATTTTCGGGCCAACTTTTTTGAGTTTTTTCAAATAAAAATGAATAGAACAGAAGATTTGAAGCCTAGAAACAGTTAATCTGACTCGAAATTTTACATTTTTCATGGAAAAATTTAAGATTTTGTGTTTTTGGCGGAAAAGTTTCAAAAACGGGTAGTTATCAATGAAAATCTTACTGAATTTGGTCAAATTGGCTATTTCTAGATTCCAAATCCTGTTTTCTTTTCTTTTTTATAGAGAAAATTTGAAAAAATTGGACCAGGAACGAGAAAACAGCGAAAAACTGATTTCGTGGCGAGACCCGCCGAGTGCCACTTCTCGTGACCGCAGTAGTATAACTCAGAAACAGCGAAAAGTAAAACACGTTCTATAAAAAGAAAGAACTTCTTTACAACCGAATAAATATTTCTCACTTTTTTAAAAATTTCCAAAACGCTTACATCTAACAGAATTGTCTAAATTGATCAAATTCCGTTCGTCGACAATCTGGAAACCGTCAGAATCCGAGAATGCTCCAATCGAAACATCATTCCAGAAGACGTCGCAAGTGTTGTGCACGTGGCATCCGTGGTGGGCTGCAAGGAAAAATTTTTTTTTTTGAAAAAAAAAATTTTTTTCTAAACTTTTTTTCTTATTTTTCCCGATTGAATCAGACCTTTTTAACCCAAACAAACTGCAAGCTTACCTTCTACACACCAAAAACACAGTTTTCTTCCTTCCAATTGAAGTGTCATTTCTGGAAGAAAAAAAGAAAAAATCTGAAAACATTGGAGAAAAAATGGGAAAAGTTGCAAAGAAACGTGGAAAATTTGACCTTGACGTGGAATTTTTCCAGGAAATTCGGAAAAAAATAGAAAGGAGAACGAGATTTTTAACACGATTCTTTATTAACATTTTTTGCAAATTTCGAATTTTTTGAAAATTGAGAAAAATTGGAGGGATTATTACAAGATTATGGGAGACACGAAGAGAAAGAGAAATGGGTGAGGAAAGGGGGGAAATGCACAAGAATACGACCTGATAAGACATGATTATCCATTAATTATACGGATATTATCTTTCCAGTTTGAAATGTGAATTTGAAGTCGAGGATACTGTAGTTTAGTAGATTTTTTGATGCAAACATCACTTTTTTAAAAAATTTTCCTAGAATATCAAAAAAATTTACAAAACTACAGTATCCCCCATTTTATCGTATGAAATTTCTGCACAAGTTTCGCATTTCAAACTGGAAGGATAAAACCAACATATTTTCTGTCGAAAAAAGCAGAATTTTGAAAATGGGAAAATGTGTTATCCATCGATAGAGAAATTCCGATGGCTTCCGTTCATTGCAGCACGAAAAGAACTTCTCGAGGCGACGCGATTCTCGGAGATGGAGTCGGTGACAGAGCCAGAGCCCACTGAGGACGTTTTCTTGATCGGGAGTTCCACATATCGTCTCGAGCTACTCTTGCTACTTCCACTTGTCTGACTTCTCTGATCATCTCGAGTCCTTCCAGAATCTCCGTGGATTCGTGGTGGAATTGGTGGTGGGAACGGAGACGCTGGCATCGAGGCATAGCCTCCTGAAGGTAAGACGACGGATCCACGAGGGTTCTGATTTTGAAGCCTCGGCGGGTACATGGACGCCGGGAAGATGTTATTGTTGTCCTTTTCGGAAGTCGTTGTTGTAGCTGAAGTCCCACTCGGCGGGTACTTGTATCCTCCATCCGGCGCCCTGAGTTGCGTGTAATCCGCACATTCCTCGCCCATCACATAGTAGCATTTCTCGGAGAATTTCGTCTTGTCCACCACATGTTCGATGTATCCCAATTTGAGCATTTCTCCAGCGAACGAGCATGCTTCTTTCCGGTTCTTGAAACCTTTCACATGGTCCAGAAGCCAATCTACGAGGTCTTGACCCAAAAATGACATCGGGATGGGGATCTTGAGCCATTCGCGATCTTTGATATCTAGACCGGATCCTGGAGCTGCCATGATCTCTACCACGTACTTTTTATCGGTCTGGATTGACAAGACATGAAGCGTTGGGTGGGGTCCGCCGAACGGTGTTCCACTTGCAGAACTGTTTGATGGCCATTCATCAGGGATCGGTGTGGAGGAGGAGTGTTCTGAAATAGGGGAATTCAAGGGTATAGTAGCAAAAAATACAGTACCTTCAGAAATACTAGGCATCGCTTTGACAGCATTAGCATGTTTCATCCACTCATTCGGGTCCAGTGGCCGTGAAACTTCTTGACGGGTGTTTCGAATCGCACGTTGTTCTCCGGTCTTTGCGATGGTCAGGGTGAGGAATTGCCGTTGAACGGCGCGTCTGAAAGTTTACAATCTTTAAATGAGAAAAAATTGTATACCGGCTCCAAAATGGTTTCCAATAAGGAAATTTTGAATTTTTTCACAGTTTCGAGTTTTGTATTTTGCCTGCAAACACGGAGAATTTCTGCGATTGCAGAAACCGCGTTTCAAATTAGTTTTTTTGCAATAAAAAAGCAAAACCCACTTCAACAACTCCACAGCATCCCGATTAGAGTAATTCGACAGGCTGTGCTCATTGATTCCCACAATCATATCCCCGATGTCGATTCTTCCATCCAGTGCGACAGCTCCTCGATCATGAATGTCCCCGACATAGAGTCCAGCATCGCCACGGGCATTTGTATGACCAGAAGGGACCATTCCAAGTGGCATTGACTCTAGGTTCAGCCGTACTGTGATCACTTCGAGCCCCATCGACGATTCGGTTAAACTCGAGAATGAGGAGCTTGTGGTTGACATTGACGGCTGTGTTCTCCATTTATTCCTCCGCTGTGCCTCTTTTTGCTGCTCCCTCCACTTCTTCTTCTGATATTGCTGCGAGACTGATGTGAGATCTGTGCTGATGGACTTGTTATCATCGTCATCCTCATCATAGTAAGTTTCTCCGTCCCTGTAATGGTCTTCTGAATCTTCGGTGATATCAAATGTCGACTCTTCGTAGTGATTCGGAGGCGGACGATGCTTCTGGTGGTGGTGATGGTTTCTAGAAGAGCCTCCAGGCTTCAGATGAGGTAGTCTATCGTAGATGGAAGGTGGTGGTGGCTGAGGGACGCCTTGCTTTCGGTTATAAGCTACTGCTTTCTTGACGTACGTCGGAAGAGACACTTGGGATTCTGAATCCGTGGTGATTCCGGTGTTATCGAATTGATAAGCGGCTCTTTGATAGTCGGTCAGTCGAATACTTCCAGATCCGGAGCCCTTCGACGATGTCTTCTTGCTTCTTCTACCGGAGCTCGCATCGGAGTGAACGGAGCCTTCGACGGTGAGCAGGTAGAGTTCGAAGCGACCGTTTTTAAGTGGATAGAGGCGTCGCGAATCGTCACGGACTTCTGCTTTTACTTCTAATCCGCTTTCCGGATCAAGTGCAATACAATAATACTTGAAATTCGCCCTCGCCAGCTTTCTCTTCACATCTTGCAGCGTTACACAGTCTGGCGGCACGTGCACTTCCACCATATACGGAAACTCTTGTTCGTCTATAAAGCAGTATACTTTTGTGATTGTTTTGGCGAATGTCGCGGGTTTCATGATCGTTGGCACCACTGACGGCACCACAGAGTCGTCTTCGCTGAAGTCGGTCTTTGTGAAGTCTTCCAAGTAGTTGTTGGGTGCTGAAATGAGAGGAATTTTTTGAAATTTCATAGTTTTCCTGTTTTTTCTTCTAAATTTCAAAGTCAAAGCTTACCCCGTTCTTGTTGCTCCACATCCTCTCTGCTATCCTCCTCCTCTTCACTTTCACTCTCATTTTCTCGATCTCTAATGGTTTTTCTCGTCCGAGCCGCTATCACAGTGCATGGAGTGGCCACGTCGGAGGCGTCAAACGAGGAATCGATTGGCGACGGTGAATCGGTCATTGTATCTTATCTTAAAGTCAAAAATACTTCAAAATGTGTGAAAAGTCAATGAAAATCGGGTGAATAAAGGTGCGAAACAGTGAAAAATCGATGAAGCAACCTTTTGTACCCCCGAAAATGCGAACAAATAGATAAGATAGACGTCAAAAAACACCTGTACAGGGACAATAAATTTGAACATCGACCCCCTAGCGCGGTTTTTGATGGGGTACGCAAACACCGTCACGCGCAAATGCACACAATGGGACTCTGCGTCTCCGAGAAGCCAATGCTCTCTCGCTCGGGGGACCTTTAGAATGGAAAGGGTATGATGGACAGCTGAAGGACAGGTTTCGAGGTCAGATTTCTTTCCAAAGTACACTTTATTTGCTTATTTACATTCAGTCCGATCCAGAGAGTCAAAGAAAAAATAGAAAATTATTGAAATACAAGAGGAATTCGACTTTTCAAATGATCACAAAAAATGCATAAAATATGTGTTTTAAAGACCTTTTCTACCCCTAAAATGTTAAATTTGTTTCAAAGTAATATTATAATCTAGGTCTCGATGCGAAAATATTGAATTCCGAGCAGAAAGCCGTCAATTGACGTCTAATTAAACTTTCGCTGCGAGACCCATTGAAATCAGTTGACAGGAGCCAAATTCCGTAATAATTGTTGCGCCACTGATGAAAACGCAATCGATAAGAGTTCCCGAGCTTCGTAGGGCGGCAAACTTCCAGGTTCCCAAGTGGAATTTGAGGACTTATAGACGTTTTTGACAGTTTGTACCACTGAAACTGAAAACTCGTCTTCCGGAAGCCCCTCTGATTTTGCAGCCCTCTGAATCGCTTCCACAAGTGTCCCAGGAACCTCCAAAAGTTGCGAAATAGCATCAAAGTCCATATTTCCATGGTGTAGCAGCACTTTTTGTGTTGAGTAGTACCTTCCAGAAACTTCTAGAATGAATGGTTGAACCACGACAATCGCCGCTTCATCTGCGGCTTTTTTTGATTTTTTTGCAGCTTCAACTTTCAATTCACACAGTTTTCGAGCCTTGGACTCGCCGAGAACAAGGGGACGAAAATTGGCGATGAAAGTGGACTCGTCGAATTGGAGGCCTCGACAAATCGCCATTGCTCCGGATTTTGTGAAGGATTCAGAGGCAACGACGACAGTGTCAGAATCACAATTGAACAGAGCAAATTCTATCTGGAATTGGGAAAATTTGTTTTTGCGGTTTTGATACTTCAGGCGAAGTGGCACTCGGCGGGTCTCGCCACGAAATCGGTTTTTTGCTGTTTTCTTGTTTTTGTACAAATTTTTTTGAGTTTTTTCAGATAATAATGGATAGAGCAGAAGATTTGAAGCCTAGAAATAGTTAATCTGACCCAAAATATTACATTTTTCATAGAAAAATTCGAAATTTTGTATTTTGGTGGAAAAGCTACAAAAACGGGTAGTTCGCAATGAAAATCTAACTAAATTTGGTCAAATTGGCTATTTCTGGGTTCCAAATTCTATTTTCTATCCGTTTTCATAAAGAAAATTCAAGAAAATCGGACAAGAAACGAGAAAACAGCAAAAAACCGATTTCGTGGCGAGACCCGCTTCGCCACTTCGCGAGACCGCTGCAGTAGATACTCCAAAGTCTCACCACTCCATGTTCGGCTAAAAACGGTTTCATTCCCGGATCCAAAGTGGTCATGACTGTTTCCATTCCAATTTTCGCTTTTTCGGCTACATCGCTCAATAACTTGCTTTCTGTGACTGTTTTCGTGATCCAACTCATCAATCCTCCACTCATATCCACCTTATCAGTAAAAATATTGGCGTTTTCAGTGGAATTTTGAGTTTTTGTGGAAGACTCTGAGTGGGCGGAGACTTCAACAGTTGCTGGGGAGGTTATCTGGATTACTGTAGTCTTAAAAGTCCGTAAACACCGTCGCGTACCTGTTTGATGTCTTCTACCATTGGAGTTATAGGGATTTCTGTGGTTTTGAGAGTGACAGCAGAAGTTTCGAGTGTAACGGGTTTTCGGGGTGGATTTGGGGGTTCCAAAGTTTCTTCTGAAACCCTCGAAACTTCAGAAACTTCAGGAGCCCTCACAGCCTCTACAGGAGGTACTGACGCTGATTTGAAAGTTTTTAAATCCGAAGAATCTCCCTTAGGGACCGGAGAAACTGAAGAGGGTCTCGGAGCGAATGGATTTGCCATTGGTTGATGAAGGAGTTGTGGAGCAGGACTCCCCGAGTTTCCTCTCTTTTTCATAAGTTCTGAGACATTTGGTTGAAGGACTGGGGGTTTTGGCATTTCGAATGATAGTGGTTTAGGTGGAGGGGGCATTTTGAAGGTGGTTTCTGGAAGAATGACGGCAGGTTTTTATAATTCATGGTTTTCGCCACGATTTCCTTTGAAAATTGCGAAGAAAAGCAAGGTTTGCGAAACTTTTCTGTTTCTATAGTAATCCTTCTCTTCTACTTATCAGTTTTAATTCAAAAAAAAACGTAAAAAGTTAGTCTAGAGCCATGAAAACACCAAAAAAACTATTTTCGTGTCGAGACCCAACGAACAAAATCTGTGCTGCGCCTTTAATGGATTACTGTAAAAGCGAAATGATGAAATCCTTCAAAACTAACCATTTTTCTTGGTCTCGTCGCCCATTTTCTGATCCTTTTCTTCAGCTTAAAGTCTCTTTTGTAACAAAACATTCCAATTTTTGATAAAACATCTCATCGCGCTGCGATTTCCAACTTCAAAAAAACGTAAAATTTACAAATAAAGTGTTCATTATTTAGGTCAAAAAGTTAGGAAAAAAGGAGAATAAAAGAAAAACTCTAGATTAATAAGGATGAAAAACAGAGCAAAAGCAGGTTCGCAATCGATATTTTTGGTGACTTTTTGGCAGAAATTTCAAAAAAAGTAAAAACCGAAATAAATTGTGAGAAAATCGGGGAGAAAAAGTAGGGGGATTGGCCACAGGAACTGATTAAAAAATGAAATTACTGGATAGGGAGGCAATATTTTTAGGCGATTAGTTCTGAATTTTAGAAGGGGAAAACCGGCAGAAAAATAGCAGAAAATCGGGGGAGAAAGAATTAAAAATCACATAAAATTTTTGAAAAAGCTGGCAAAGGCAGGGATAGTTGAAAATAACATTTTTCGGGTGTTTTTTCAAGTGAAAACGGCACTTGGAACAAGTCCTTCTTTGGAGGTGATTCCCGGGGTGAGGGTGGCTTTGCAGAGGAAGTTGAGCGGAAAATCGACGAGGACTCCTGGAAATATGGTATTTGGCTGTTTTTCGATTATCTTATTTCTTCTAAATTTTATCAATTTTCAAGAATTCCTGCTAACCGCAAAGTTCAAATGACGCCATCCCGGCGTTTTCTATTGTCTTCGAGCGTCAAAAAAGAAGAGGAAAATGCTGATAAAAACGCAAAAACGCCGAAACGCTCAGATGTTTGTAGTTTGCTCTCACCTTTCAGATCTCGAACTCGCTCCTCGGCTTGTTGCGGCGAGTACTCGGACATTGGAATCTGCGAAGTCCACTTTTGGAATTCTTCGAACGTCTCCACGAAATCGGTGGGGTACGAGCGGAACACTTCTTCATAAATCTGCGCATTACTTTTCGCCGTCGCTTGCCAAACATCCACATAAAAGTTGTCAGCGACTGGATCATCACATGTTACTGCATACGGGAACTTGGCTTTTCGGCGAGAGTCTTGGAGCAGTCCCAGGTGTTCCTAAATATGGAAAAAATGAAGATTTTTTCTTTTTTCCTTCGATAAACGCGAAAAACCCAAGTTTTCCCGAGGAAAATGCAAAATTACAGTAATCCTTTAAAGACGCAGCACGGATTTTGTGCTTAGGGTCTCGCCACGAAATCTGTATTTTTTTTAGGTTTCACGGATTTTTGATTGACATTGTGCAGTTTTTTCGGCGAAAACTTGGTTTTTTTGCAGTTTTCGATAATAACATACCTTCATACACCTCATTCTCAAACTTTTGGCGAATCGTCCCGCTTCGAATGGTTTTCCGTCCATGATGGATCGCTCTTTCACCACATCCGTGTACACACAACACACTTCCGAATCGCGGTTTCCGCACTGAAAATGATTAGAATTTCAGGAATTTCCCTCATTTTTTTTCACAATTCCTTATTCATTCTCACTCTATTCGGTCACTTCCCTTCCTGACCGTAAAACAGTATATGCAAACTCTAAAATGTCACATGATTCATCTCTTATCACCCTTTTTCTCGTCCATTTGAGCATGAGGAAGAGCGTTTTATTTATTATCAGTTGAGGCGGAGGAGGGGTGGAGTCGATGACTGGGCGGCTATATAAATAGTGAGAAAGTGTGGGGAAACTGACGTTTTGTCGCGTTTTCTTTAGATTTTGAAATGGCCGCTGACGCTGACGCAATCATCGAAGTGATTCTGTGCATTTTCTTGCCGGTAAGCTACTTTTTAGTTTCTCCATCATCTTTTTAGTTGAAAATGTTGGATTGGAAAATGGATTCAAAATACTGTATTTTTGTTGATTTTTCTAAACTAAACAAAAATTTGCAGCCGCTGGCAATCTGGTGGCACACAAAAGAGTGCGACATCCACGTGCTCATCGACATTATTCTATGCTTCTTGTTCTGGATCCCCGCCATTTTGTACGCCGTCTACATTTGCTTCTTCCGCAAGTAATTCGTTTATCATTTTGGTGTTAATTCTCTGATAAATCTAATGTTTTTTGTTGATAAATTACCTGCGATCTGTCATTGATATTCGCTGATCCAATAACTACATGTTCATCGTCGACGATCAGCAATTTGCAGTGAATGTAGATCAGTTCAGACACCTGGAAACGTGGATTTTAGTGTTTTTGTTTGAATTTTTGAAAAAAATAAGCAAAATATACAACGAAAGGTGCGGGTTTTACGACCATATTTGCTGGGTGTGTGTGGCTATGCAAATAAGACGATACGCAATGACGAGATGCAAAATGTAATGCATTTCGGGCGTTTCTCGGTGCAATAAGCAACTTTTTGAACCAAAATCATACCAATTTCTGTCCCAATTGATCATAAGTCCTCAAGGATCCCACGTGGATGTACTTGAACGGATCGGGCATCACTGCTTTGAGTCGTTGAATCAGAGAATTGGGTCCTTGGCTCAAAGACTGATAGGTCCAGTGGAGAACAGCTTGCAGAGAGGATCCTCCAGGGGCGCCGACGTCTCCTTCGAATCCGGGAAGCAGTGGGATCATGATGTACACGCGGAAGTTCTCTTTTTCTCTGGAAAACAAAGCATTTCGAGGTATAAATGAACTATTTATGTTGGTGCTCTATTGTAACTCACTTGAACGCTCTGACAACCCGATTGAAGATCACCTTGCACACCTCATTCGTCACATCATTCGACTCGATCATCGAAACGAAGAACTGATTTTCAATGTAGACGTAGTGCTAAACAACTCTCAATTTCGATCTAAAAATTCCTTAAAACGAGTTTCAAACCTTGGAATTGGCAATCAGTGAGAGATAGGCCATCTGGATAGAGTCCTCGGTCTGGTTGATGAGTCCTGACCAGTTGGAGAGCGAGCGGAGCACTTGTACATTGACCATTTCCGAGGCGTTCGCTGTTTTGAAGACACGTGGAACTCGCACGTTCTCGTAGGACTTTGGCAGGAGGTACGGGTAGTTGATGTCGTCCTTCAACTTTTCCGTTTTCGTCGCATTCCATCTCTGGATGAAATGGCGGGCTAGATCTCTGGCTGGAGCTCCGAAAGTGACAGAATGAATGTCATGCCATGGCATTCTGGGGGTGGTGCCGCGATCGATGAAATCTGGAAAGAAAATATTGGGAAAACTGGATAGAAAAGAAAAGTTCAAACCTAGAATCATCAAAAAAAGTAAACTTTTTGACATTTACAGTATCCAAAACACTCACCATGAAACGGCATATCGACCTCGACGAAATCCTTGGCGATGTAGTTGACATAGTCCTTTCCGTACCACAACTTGACACCTCCATCAATCTGATCCTCTCCCTCGCCCTTCTCGTCCATCTCACGCAATCTCAACCAATCCAACTCGTACCCCATCGTCGCCTCATCACTCTCCAACATTTGCTTCCACTTGCGTTTGGCTCTGTTCGATTTCCAGTTGCCGACAGCTCGCGAGATCCTCGAATCCTTCTTGTTCTTCCGACGACTCGGCGGGGTTTGGGCGCGATGTTTCTCTTTTTGTACGGCTCCCGATGCCACATATTCCTTGTATTTCTCGGCTGCCTGAGCGAAGTCCATTCCGGATTTCGCGCATTTTTCGATCATTGACGGGGCGGGGCCAGCACGATCTAGGATCTCTCGAGGCACGTGTTTTCGTTGACGATCCAGGCTCGTGGCGACTCGTCGCAGCTCTTTTTTCGCTTTGTCTTCCTGGAAAACAATCCTTTTTTCATTTTGTGACACCAGTAAAGTCAACTCACCCCCTTGACAACCTTCACCGTCGTCGTTGTCGTTGTTGTCTTTGTTGTCATACCTCCCGCAGACGTTGTCGACTCAACCACCGTCGTCTTGGTCTCTTTCCAATTCTTCTGAGGATCCGCTGGAGATGAGTGACGGGACGACTCATCGACTGGGAACCGATTGAGCGTCCGAACCTTTACATTTCCAGTCTCCGTGTCAGTGAACGTGGTTTCTTCGAGGATCTTCGCGACGGCTTCTGACTCTGCTTCGGATTGACCACTTGGGGATGCTGGTGGACTTTGAGGCTTCTTCAGGACGTTCTGATAGTCGTGTGGATCCTCTGGAACGTCTTCTTCGGGCTCCGTGACCTCCACAACCTTCTGAATCTTCTTCTGAGCTCCCGCTCCATTCCTCGGTGTCACTTTCTCATGCTCCTCGAGTCCCAACGGTGAAAGGGTGAGCGGAGCAGTCATAAGGCTCCTAAGTCCACTTGCCATGTTCGTGTTGACCTGATGAGCTCCAGAATACTGAACAGAGCCGAGATCAGTCAAAACGTGGCGATGATCGTCCCAACGGCCGAAGCAAAGGTCTACTCCGCCGACAAACGAGATCAGTTGGTCCACACAAATCAGTTTTTCGTGGTGTGCCCAGAAGAAGGTTCCAGTTGAGGGATAGTGATCCGGGTGGCGCATAACTTTGATGTTTTCGTGAAGGTTCTGAAGAGTCCTCTTCGTATAGATACTGTTGAGTCCGAGTGCCATCTCCATTTCCTTGTACAACAACACGAAAATCTTGACTCCCTGCTCGGCTTTTCGCTTGAGAATCTCATCCAATCGCCAGTAGTTGCCCTCGAGAGCCGGTCGCTTCATGTAAATCTCGGGACTGAGCCACCAGTCGGCGATGAAGATCTCCTCGCGTGCCAGTTCCATCATGTCTGCCGCGTATTCCATATGAGCCTTGGCGTCGACGAACCATTTGGCGTGGCAGTTTTCGCGGACCGGGAACGACGAGCTGAAGCGATGCGGTTGAAGCCACACGTTTCCGAGGCCCGACATTGATTGTTCGATTATGGATTTCCATGTGGCAGTGTCCTGGAGGCGTCGGCATTTCAGGTGGAGCTCGCTGCAAATTTTCTTCTCGCTTATTTTTACAATCTCTTGCAAAAATTCCAGAAGGAATGGGTTTCAGATGCCCTGTCTCGTTTTAAACGGGAAGTAGTGCGTCGGAAAGACCGTTGTGAGAAAGAAATCAAAGAGAAAGAAAGATAAGAGAAGAAGAGACAGTCATGTTTGTAAGCTTTCAGAGAGGAAAAACTGGTTTGGTTTCAAAAAATGTAAAATGACTGATGTTTACCTCAACATGGGTAATTGAACCGGGACCCTTGTTTTACATTCTTTCGTGCAACCGACACCTCGCGGGCCCTAATTTGGCGGCGGTTCCCTTTTGCACGTTCTAACCATTAGCACACCTTATTGATCCCCTTCACGACTTCCCAGGAGGCTTTAATATATAAGGGCCCTTTGGGCAGGCCCAGATGTGCGCCCTCTTAGCCTAGCGGATAAGAGGGTTGACTGGGAGTCAATAGACCCCAGATACCCCCAGGTTCGAGTCCTGGGTGTGGCTCCATGGCCGGACAAGAAACCTTTTGGCAATTGAATAAATTCGTATGAATGCATTTCCTTCTCAGAAAAAAACAAGTTTCCAGGAGAAAAGTGCGAAATTCGCATCAAAATTGAAAGTTTCGACCGAAATCCTTTAAAGGCGCAGCATGGATTTTGTTTGTTGGGTCTCGCCACGAAAACGGGAATTTTCATCTTTTTTCTTTGGAAAAACACTTACTGTTGCGTATTGGTAATAATAAGTCCAGTGGGTATTCCCTCAGTCTCTTTCCCTCCTGCTGCCACTTTAAAATCCCGATCCATAAGCAGCACCATTCGGATCTGTTCGGTTCGATGATCCATGTAGGCGACGAACGAGTCTCGAACCATCAGCCATCTCTTACTCCAAGGCAACAGATACCTCACGCAACACTGTTTCCACCCGAGGAACACTCGTGCACCTCCTGGACGCTTTTTGACGAATCCTTCCGTGTGTTTTCCGCCGAGTTCGTTTACAAACGAGTACCGTGACACTTCCAAAAACTCGGCAGTCTCGTGATGGTTCCGGTTGATCGGAATGTGTAGAACCATTTGAAGCCAGTTCTCGAGGAGCTCCTTTCGATGCTCTAGATTCGTGACCATCGAGTCGGGCATCATGGGGAATCGCGGCAGGGTGTGTCGATCCTTCTTCCGTTGACGACGTTGTCGTTTCGGGGACACTTCTGAAATTGCGGAGGCATCCGCATCGACGCCAGTGTCTTCTGCGAGGATTCCCGATTGAACTGCTTCTTGCATATGCACTTCTTTCTTCTGTGCTTCTTCGGTGTCTCCGGGAGACTCCATGGAGGCCAGGGGAGCTGGGGAAGTGGTCGGAGTGGACTCGATTCCATCCGATTCTCGTTTCAGGACTTCTAGCTGCAAATTAAGGGTTGATCTAACTTTCTTAAAAGGGAAATTTGTATTTGATTCTCTAATACGCTTCCCGAGTCTTTTCTGGTGCAAAACAGTGCAAATAGACTTGAAAAAGCTCTACAAATTCCGCAAAACACTCGAAAACAACCTACTTTCGGGTGTCTCTTCCGTTTCGAGCTCTGATTCGCATAGGGACACTCTGGCTTGTGATCCGATATAATATCGATTCCCATGTGCTCCAAATAGTTGTCAAATCGCTCTTGAGTCCTGGAATAAGAAAACGGTTGTTTGAAAAACGAGTAAATCACAAAATTCATTCCAAATATTTACATGCTCCTAAAAAAAACAAGCACAACAGCACATTTACGTCGGGTCGTGAAAAAACCTACTCGTCTTGAACTTTTCCTCGAAATCTGAACGGCTAGAGGTGAGATATTAGGAGAGGGGGTTAGCGGAATTGCAAATAAGCGTGGAATTAAGAAAAAAAAACAAAAATTTTAACATAGAAAATTTGAAAATTGTGAAATTAGGCCAAAACCCATGTTTTTTTGGAAAGACCCAACTAACCGTTTAATGGGAGCCATGAACTGCTCACGTGCTCGGTGAGCCATGAGTCGATTGTTGAGGAGCGTAAAGTCTTTGTAGTTCCGAACGACACTCCATCGGAAGTGTCCGTGTTCTAGTTCGATGGTGTAGCTGAAAAATAAGCAACGTTTATCATTTTTTTGCGAAAACTTTAAAGAAACACTAGTTTTCCTGGGGAAAAAGCGAAAATCTGCTGGGGAAATTCTAAATTCCTACTGTGGCCAATCCCCCTATTTTTTCTCCCCGATTTTCTCACAATTTATTTCGGTTTTTACTTTTCTTGAAATTTCTGCCAAAAAGTCACCAAAAATATCGATTGCGAACCTGCTTTTGCTCTGTTTTTCATCCTTATTAATCTAGAGTTTTTCTTTTGTTCTCCTTTTTTTCCTAACTTTTTGACCTAAATAATGAACACTTTATTTGTAAATTTTATGTTTTTTTTAAATTTGGAAATCGCAGCGCGATGAGATGTTTTATCAAGAATTGGAATGTTTTGTTGGAAAAGATACTTCAAGCTGAAGAAAAAGATCAGAAAATGGGCGACGAGACCAAGAAAAATGGTTAGTTTTGAAGGATTTCATCATTTCGCTTCTACAGTAAGCAACGTACAGTAATCCTTAAAGGCGCAGCACGGATTTCGTTTGTTGGGTCTCGCAACGAATTCCAATTTTTCAGATTTTTTTGAATTATAATGCAGTTTTTAGAGCTTAATCACTCAAAAATGCATCAAATTTTCGCATGAAAATGAAAAAAAAGTCTTTTGAGTTATTAGTGATCAAACTTCGGTGCAAAAAGTGCAGAAATTGTTAAACTAAAACTTTTAAAAACTCACAGCAAAGTATTAATGAAATGGATGCCGCGGTCGGTGTTTCTCTCCACTTTGACAATCTTCGCATTCACCGGAACACCCGGAATCCAGTATCCACGTTTACGGGCTTGTTGTTGTGTGTCGTAGATTGACATGTACGGGATTATTCCTGCAGAATAAGCCAATTTTCAGAAAAATGCATATTTTAGAGAGGAAAGCCTTACCCTTCCGTCCCGGAGTTCCTGGCAGAGATTGCTGAAGTGCAGCGGCGACACAGTCACAATACTGAATCTCATCATCATCCGAACTCTCACTGTCGTTGTCGTATTCCAGGGATTGAGGCGAGGTGACTTCGTCGATATGCACCGTCTTACTGTCTCTTCTGACTCCCAACTCCTTCGGCGGGCTATCACCACGTCCCTCGTGTTCTCGGAACCGGATCACCGCCTTTTTCTGCTTTTCCGAGGCTTTTGTGGCTGGTAGGAGGCCGGGTATTCCACGATCATGCATTATCGAGGAGTCGACTGAAAAATTCGAAAAATGATGTTTTTCACTTTACTACTGCGGTCACGCGAAGTGGCAGTCGGCGGGTCTCGCCACGAAATCGGTTTTTTGCTGTTTTCTCGTTTCTGGACCGACCTTTCTGAGTTTTTTCAGATAAAAATGGATAGAGCAGAACATTTGAAGCCTTGACATAGTTAATCTGACCAGAAATATTAAATTTTTGATAGAAAAATTTAAGATTTTGTGTTTTTGGCGGAAAAGTTACAAAAACAGGTAATTCGCAATGAAAATCTATTTAAATTTCGTCAAATTGGCTATTTTTAGGATCTAAATCCTATTTTTTATCCGTTTTCATAAAGAAAAATTCAAAAATTTAAGCCCAGAATCGAGAAAACAGCAAAAAACCAATTTCGTAGCGAGACCCGCCGAGTGGCACTTCGCCTGAAGAACTAGCGGAAAAAAAATGAAAATAGGGCTAGAACTGTACTTTCTGTTGGTTTTTATTTGAAAATGGGTGTGAAAAGAGGGAAAACAGACATTTTTATGGCTTCTTTTCGACTTTTAAACATGAAAAAGCGCCTCACCAGAATTGTTCCTGGTCGTGTCCTTCGGCTCAATGTGTCCACTGGAAGTGGTCCGCGGACTCCGCGGTCGCCCGTCTTCGTCGCTTTCCATCTGAAACACAAAATTATACAGTTTTGAACGAGAAAAAAGGGAAAAGAGAAAAATCGAGAAAAATGACAGAGTGAGTCACGGTGTAAACAGTGTGAAACAGGCCGAGAGATAGGACGAATTGAACTGAAAAATGGAGAATAAGGCGTGAATCATGCCAATTTTTGACAAGAAAATTGAAAAAAATTGGGAAATTTTGAATTTCGCGTTTTTTTGTAGCGAAATTCGAAAAAGTTCAATAAAATTGAAATTCTTTTTCAACTTTTTAAAAATTCGGTTTAGTAGTCTTCAAATATTCTAGAAAATCAAAATAAAATTGAATAGAAGCAAAAAAAATTTTGAAAAATTTGTTTTGGAAAAAAATTGGAAAAACTTTTTTTTTAATTTCCAAATTTTTTCCAGTTTTTCCAAACTCTTCAATGCAGTATGTAAAAAAAAGAATAAAAATCTGAACTAAATCAAATATTTTTTAAAAATTACCCGTCTAATCCCAAAAAACACCGCTAAAATCTGTGAATTCTCTAAAAATTCCCACGCAAGATGAGATAAATGAGCGTCAGTTCGCGCAGTGTCTCTCTCTTTTTCTCTGGCGCCTGGTCTCTCGTCCGTTGGTTTCTCACTTGTTTACATGAGATGCAACCGCACAACTTATTGATTGTTGTGGAAGAGAGAGAGAAATGGAAATAGAAGTAGAAAATAGATGAGATGGCGGGCAAGTTTTTTTCTGTTTAGAGGGAAACGGAGTGAGTGATAAGCGGGTGATAAGAGGTGATAATAATGGGGGAAACATTTTTTGAAGCATAGAGAAAAAAACAAGGAAGGTAGTTTTTGAGAAAATTTAGAATTTAGAAAAAAAAATGCATAGAAAACCAGGAGACAGAGCAAATAGATCGGTCGGCGGCGGTGAGAACTGGAGCAAGTCAACGAGCAGGTTCTAGTTTTAGTTTTCCGATAAATGTACAGAGAAATAGAGAAAAAGCGGAGAAAAACGAGGAGAATGTGGTATTTTGCAACAAACAAGTGGCTTTTTTAATTGTTTACAGCACCTCGAAACGAATGGGATGTGGACCAAAACCGAAAACGAAACTAACTTAATTAAAAGTTTGAAACAATGCCTTTTTTTTCTTTTCTTTTTTTTACATTTTTTTTCGCAAAAATTTTGTCGAAATTTCGCCTATATATTTACTTTCCCTGTCTATTTTTCCCACCTGACTCATCACTATTACTCAATTTTTACGTCTTCCCGCACTTTTTGCATCGAAATTTGATCTATGTGACGCATTTACCTTTAGAATAGCTACCGTGACTCAAATGACATTTTCTTTTTATTTTTATGCGGAAAGTTGATTATTTTTCGTATTTTGTAGTTGGCGAACACATAAAATCGTATTTTTGAGCGAGTTATCAATGAAAAAACAAGAGAATTGAGGAGAATTGAGAAAATTTGAAAATTTGAAGAATGGAAAAAACGAGAAAACGACGAGAAAAAGAATTCGTGGCGAGACCCAATCCACAAATTTTGTGCTGCGCCTTTAAAGATTACGGTAGCAATTTTCAACTCTAGCGGAATTTGGTATTCTTCTTTGGAACACTGTTTTCTTTGTAATTTTTGCAAGAAATCGTGAAAAAAAAGAGTAAAAGGACAAAAAAAGTTCTAAAAGATCAGAGAAATCGCAAACATGCTCAGTCGGCGGCGCCGCCGGCCGACAAACTTCCGGAAAACTGTCAAAACCCCTCAGACACACGTAGTCCGTGCTGCTATCACCAATATAAAAGCCAAATGCCAGAGGAATGTATACATATCCATATCATGTCCAAACTCACCTACTCCAGCCTAGCAATTCTGGCAATCATTGCCATTTCTC
>LR537781.1:0-14471 GCA_900883565.2 Caenorhabditis panamensis | reverse complement strand
CTTCGAGAAGATACACGTCTTCTCTTCTCATCTTTTTTCCTTTTCTTCTCTCTTTACCCTCCTCGGCACTATCTATCCCTCGCCGCGTCGCCTTGTCTTTTTGTCTTGTCTTTTTGCTGATATCGATCGGTCGGGAAAATGCATGGATTTTGAAATTTTTCATTTTTTCGTGCTTTTTGAAATGTTGAGTTGCTGTATTTATGTTTTGATGGTGTTACCTTGATTGTAACATTTTTTTTCAAATTGAAAGTCAAATCTTACACTATTGAGTTCTAGCCGTGGGGACCTGCCAGGAAACTACTATTATCTAGATTTCCGTAAAAGATATCGAAAACTTGTCAACTAAAAAAATATAACTCTATTCATGATTCGCATTTTGTTAGTTTACAATTTTTCGATAGCTCTTACCTATTTTGAGTTATCACTAGAAGAGTCGAGGCGCCACCACACCATCTGAAGTCTCGCACCGAGTTATCAGTTGATATCTAGATTCCCGTAAAAGATATGGAAAAGTTGTCAACTAACAAAACATAGCTCTATTCATCATCTTCATTTTGTTAGTTGACAACTTTTTGCTACCTCTTTTTGTTTTTGAGTTACAGCTTCCATTATACTGCACAATGCACGCTAGAGACTAATGGTCTTTAGATATGCATTTTTCCTGGCTTTGCTGTAAAAGATATCAAAAATTGGTTCACTAACAAAATAATCTACAGGAAATTTCTTATTTTTTGGTGTATGTTTAAAATTTCTACCTCAACACAGCTCATGGAACCAAAAGATCAAAAGTTGATGGTGATACCATCACTTTCCATCATTTTTGATTTCTGTCGTTTTTTTCTCTTCTCATCTAATCTTCTAGACTGTTTACCTAATTCAAATTTTCAGCTCTTCCATTTCCCATTTACGTCAACCCCCTCCAACCCCTTATCATCGAAAAAACGAGCAGAATGTGGTGATAAGCCGTTGTGTTAAGCGCAGCTTCAACCCGAAAGAAGTGCGTATTATATGTTTTTAGTGAATTTTTGTCATCGTGACTAAGAATTTTGAAAGAATGACGGGAATTTTTGATAATAACATCATTAAATTCCCTCCTCCTCTTTTATTGATAACTTTTGATAATCCGGGATGGTATAGGAAGTAGGAAGACACACCTTCATCATATAAAGGTATCAATTTGTTGATATAGCCACTTGATTTTTGTTTTTTTTTCTACCAAAAAACAAAAATGTCTGTACCTCGAACATTTTCCCTTTATAGGGCTCCGAACTATTATTCCAAAGGGTATTTTGAGGAGGTGAATGTTATTTTTAAAAGCTTTTTAAAAAATAGTACGATGCTCCAAAATAACGCTTTCAAAATTCAATCTTTCTTTCAGAAAAAGCCCTCCAAAATGGCAGATTCACATTCCTCTGTTGATGGGCGGTTTTGGCTGGAAGGGACGCCGTATTTAGCAGAGGAGAATGTTGGGAAAGGAGCTTACGGAGTGGTTTGTAAGGCGATGGATACGGTGGGTTATTTCTTGAATGACTCACCTTTTTTATTCAACCTCTTTTCAGCGAGTCAAAAAGCAAGTGGCTATCAAAAAGATCCCTCGGGCGTTTACAGCGCATACTCTTACAAAAAGAGCACTTCGCGAGGTTCGGATCCTTCGAGAATTGCTCCACGAGAACATAATTGCCGTTTTGGACATGTTCACAGCAGAAGGAGGTCATGGAAAAGATATTTATCTGGTTATGGATCTCATGGAAACTGATCTACATCAGATTTTGCATTCAAGACAGACACTTCTAGAGCAACACTTTCAATACTTTTTCTATCAGTTGCTACGTGGCTTGAAGGTATGTGAAGGTTGAAAAATGGAAAAAAAAACAACAAAAAGAACAGCCTCAGTTACAACGTGTACCATAATCCACACTATACTTCAGAGTGGTGCATGGAAAACTTTCGTCCCCGACTGACCACGAACTCGTGGCGGAGCGGCTGACTGCGCTGCGCGCTAGCCACTCGGCCACAGGTGTCAGAGCGAGACGAGCGGGGGAGGGCGTAGACAACAGTGAGGGTTGCGGGGAGAGAGTGGGGTGTGCCGGGTTGGATGGGTAATGGTGGAGAAGTTATGGTTTTGCGATTAGGTGGATTTTGATTGGAAAACGTATCGAAATCATATTTCAGTATCTCCACTCCGCCGGGATAATCCATCGAGATCTCAAACCCTCCAACCTCCTTCTCAATGGAGACTGTCTTCTGAGAATCGCTGATTTTGGAATGGCTCGAGCATGTGCGTCTGCGAGTACAGTTAGAGATGATGCAAATGTTGGAGGACACATGACAGTAAGATGAAACAAGCTGTACAATTCAAAAAGTAACCAAAACAATTCTAGCAATACGTGCAAACCAGATGGTATCGAGCACCCGAGATTCTGTTTTCGATGGGGGAGTATGATACAAAGTGAGTCATATCTCTGTTATTTGAAAAGATTTTTAAAAGTTGTCAACTATTAAATTGTAGCCAGGAAAATGGTGATTATTTTTGTAGTTGAACACTTTTAGATACCTATGATGGTTTTTGAGTTATAGCCCAAAAATAGAGCCTAGGTAACAAAACGCCAAGAAAATTGCTCATGTTTTGGACTTCTCTAAGTTTACAGTAAGAGATATCAAAAAACGTTCAACTAACAAAACAATTCACAGAAAATTTGCTATCCAACCGTAGTATTTTCAAATTCTCACCTTCCCTACAAACGCTACAGTACCCTTTTCAGAGTCGACCTCTGGTCCGCCGGTTGCATATTTGCCGAAATGCTCCTTCGCCGTCAACTTTTCCCGGGCAAAGATGCGATTTCTCAGATAAAGATGATTGTGTACTATATGGGAACACCAGAAGACCAAGTTCTCAATAGAATATCTTCAAAATTGGTCAAAGATTCGATAGAAGCATGCGGTAGAAAAACGCCTCTTCCATTCTCGGCAATCTTCCCAAAGGCCAGTCAAGAGGCCAGAGATATGGTTTTTTATGTGAGTTACTGAACTGATCATTAAGGTATTGAACTGTTTGTTTAGCTTCTTCAAGTGTCCCCCTGGAAGCGGTATTCTGCACATCAGATTTTGCAGCATCCATTCATGGCTAGATATCACAATGAGCAATATGAGCCGTTGTGCCCTCCGAGGTATGTTTTTTAGCTTGTATCTCGAGATTGATGAGAGATATCAAAAAGTTGTCAACTAACAAAATGAAGAACAAATTAAGCGCTTTATTTCATTAGCGATCCATTTTCTGATATCTCTTATCACAACTGAGATATCAGTCGATTTGTAAAGTAGTCCCTTTTTGAGCTTCTAACTAGATATCGAAAACTGTCAACAGAAAAAATGAATAAATTTTAGGATTCAAGTAGATGTAGACGCCATAGAACGCTACGAAGGCTCACAAGTGGTCGCCGGTCTCGATGAGGAAGCTCGGATCTTTGAGCAACGCCGCGGAACCAACTACGAGACGAGGTTGGCACAAAGAGACGCGTCGGCCACTGCACTCACTAAACGCGCTCCGGTCGAGCAGTTTTGCTAACTTTTTGTTTTATGTTTGTCAGTGTCTTTGTGTTTCAGGTGGTGTTTCTTTACTAAACAAATAAACATTTACGATTTGTCCACTGTCTGTTAACTTTTTGTGTTGTTGTTGCTGAAACCTAACCTATTTTGAAACATGTATAACTCAAGAACTACAAGAGATTTCAAAAAGTTGTCAACTAATAAAACAAAGATCAAAACTAGGACTACATTTTCATAGTTGACAACTTTTGAATGTCACTAATACCGTCGAGATAACAGATCTCTCAAAACTCCATGTTCACTACTGGTCCTTCGGAGCATCGTACTAACTCAAAGTTCCATTTGTTCATGAATTCCTCTGATATTGTTTTTTTCAGAAAAGTTCCTCCACCCTATCTTGACGAGCATTCTTCTCAAGTTTTCGAACCCGATAAGGACGCACAAATGGGTCCTCGAGAGGACCCAACAGACTATTTGGGCACCATGAGGCAGTTTGAGAAAAGTGGGTCAGATTTTGTTTATTTTAACTTTGTTTAATGGGTTTGATTATCAATCACATTTTTTACATTTTTTAGCAAGAGAAAAGCAAGAAGAAGAAGAGATCGATGAAGATGAGTACGATTCTGATGCGACACCGACAAGTTTGTCATCTGCGGAGACAATTGATACTGTTAGGGAGGTGGATTTGGGGAGGAGGTATGGTTTAAGAACGTTGTAAACAAAAAAGAATCAATAGAAAATGAATTGTAGATCATTTTGTTAGTTGACAGATTTTGGTTATCTTTCTTGGCAACCGAGATACAGCCTGTAAAACTCAGTGTAAACGGTCTTGACTTGCATTGTTTTGCTCATAACTCTGAAACCAAGCAAGATATCAAAAAGTTGTAAACTTCAAAAATACTCTCCATACTTTTTTCAATTGATTGATATATTTTTCAACGCATAATCTTCAACCCCCGGTTTACAGTAACCAAATGGAAATGGACCCATTACCTCCTGAAATAGAGTCTCCGATTCCTCAGATTTCCACGAATGCAGAGATTCAGGAAATCTTTAAAAACGGGATAAATTGGCCGTTGGACGTTGCGAGTACCTCCAGTGCACCTCCGATGTAAGTTGAGGGCCGAATTTTTAGCGGCCGAGATTTCCCGCTGAAAAGTTAGGCCGCGAGGCATTTGCTGCTCAAAATTCTCAGTTTTTGACGAATTTTGGACCGATTTTTCTTAGAATTTTCAGAAGAAAAGCATTGTAACTTGAAATTAGTTACTTACCCAGTTTTAGGCTCTCTGGAGGCACCCCTGCGAAAAAACCTCGCAACCAATTGGAGAAACGGAACATCGATCGAGTCCGAGAAGGTTACAGTGAGAAACGACGATTTTTCCCGAAGCTACGGGATAAAAGGGTTCATGTAAGACTTAGATTATTAACTTCTAGTCTAATTCTTTCCATTTTCAGAGTGATACTACCTCAAAACCAGAGGAAAACGACAGAATTGTCAGGTTACGCAAATCTCGACAAGAGCTCAGGAAAAGTAGTAAGGACGAGGATCGGGGAGTTTGATACGATTTGGAAGGACGTTTACGGGTTTATTGATGTTCTGATTGTTGATCAAGTGATAAAGTATTCATTCTATGTAGTTCAAACAAAGAGAAATAGGCTTGGAAAATAAAACCCGAGACATGCTACCAAAATGACTCCGAACGGTGAGGTCGGACGTCACAGGCGCCGCAGGCAATACTATAACTGTATTGCTTACGTAATTGCAGCTCGGGTATCATGATAACTGACCTAGTTTTCACTGGTCTGAATCATTTCGGACAGTTCTGGCAGAGTTTTCCAGTCCATAAAAACAGTTATAAACCAACGGTCATGGGAAACTTGAAGTGAGCAACACGTCTGATAAGAGCGTACATCTATTTGCGTTTGCGAAACAAACCTAGATAGTGGACACGAAATTTCAGCCCCGCCTACTAAAGAAACAAAAAATGTTACTCGAATGCTTGACCAATTCATCAACATCGAAGGCTCTTCTTTATTATTGCTCCCACTTTCCAAAAATGAAAAGAATCGCTCCTTGCAAAAGTGCTCCATTGCTCATGTGCCAATCTCCTGTTGTTCAGACTAAGAAGGTTACATCTGAGGTATAGAATTTGTTTGTTATAATCATTTCTGATGCCTATCTATTGAGGGAAGCGAGATGTTGAGAGATTTGTATCCCTATTTTCAAAATGTTATAACTCGGCGCACAGTTGTCCGTTTAGGATCAATTTTTGAGATGTTGAAGTTCAAATATCTGCCTGTTTATACGTGATAATCTTTTTGAAGATGAAATACGAAAATGAAGAAAATATTTAAAAAACGTAAAGTGCAAAAACAACATTTATATTAAGCGCTTTATTTTGTTAGTTGAAAATTTTTTGATAGCTTTTACCGTATCCTAGATATCAAGCAATTCTGGAGCTACAGTAGTCATTTTCATCACTTCCTCCTCAATCCTCTCATAATACATGGAGATTATCAAAAAACGGAAAACTAGACAAATAATCCGCACATACTTAGTGAGTAACACCTTGCAACTTTCAATTTCACAAAATACTCTGAGTTTTGCTCATCCGCGGGGGTGTCCGATGATAAATGATAAGACCCCGTTTCTCTTTTTTTCGGAGATAAAATTCGGAGAGATGAGTGCATACTTTGTAGCCTTATAACTTTTGAACCTTGAATGCTATCAAAAAGTTGTCAACTAACAAAATAAAGATCTTAAACAGGGCTATATTTCAATAGTTGACAACTTTTTTATATCTTTTATCATAAACAAGATACATGAAAATGAAAGTGTACCTTGCGCTGCGCACGTGGGGGCGGAAGAGCGGGGGTGTCTTGTGATCACTGATAAATTTTGGTTTTCGGAGATAACAATGTCAACTCCCTGCTTTGGAATTTGAATTTTTACTAATAAAACATGAAACAGCAAAACTTCTAGCAAAACTCGATCAACAAACCAAATGAAGACCTTTTGGATGGGAAGTTTTGGCTGGAAGGAACCCCATACTTAGCGGAGGAAAATGTCGGGAAAGGGGCTTATGGAGTGGTTTGTAAAGCGATGGATACGGTGGGTTAAAGGAATACTCCACCCAAATTTTCGAATTTGAGATTTTGGCATAGAAAAACTCTCCGTAGTCGATTTAGTATAATCCCCAAACGATTTTACTCAAAAGTTATCCTGAGCGCCAGTACGGCACCCGGCCCACAAAATTTGAATTTTTCGGTTTCCCGCCGATTTCGGGAAAATTCGATTTTCGGGTTGTTTTAGAGCATTGAAACCAGTTTTTATAGCATAATTTCACTTTCTTATTCATATTCTGTCACTTATTACCGGCGAGCACTTTTCCGGGCGGCTCCATGAAAATTCGAATTCAAACGCGGCCGGTTTCGCGGGCTTTTCTGCACGAGCAAAAAAGGGCGCGCGGTTTGAATTCGAATTTCGGCGTCACGGAAATCGGTATATCTCGGTCAAAAATGAAAGTTGTGCAAAACTAGTTGGGGATTAGACTAAATCGACTACGGAGAATTTTTCTATGTAAGAATCTCAAAATCGAAAATTTTGGGTGGAGTATTCCTTTAATGTTCTACCTGTTTGGTTTCTTTACTTTGCCTTGTTTTAGCGGGTCAAAAAGCGAGTGGCTATCAAAAAGATTCCCTACGCCTATACCGCTCATACTCTCACAAAAAGAGCACTTCGCGAGGTTCGGATCCTTCGAGAACTGCTCCACGAGAACATAATAGCAGTGTTGGACATGTTCATAGCAGAAGGAGGATATGGAAAAGACATTTATCTGGTTATGGACCTCATGGAAACCAATTTGCATGAGATTTTGTTGTCTAGGCAGCCACTTATTGAACATCATTTTCAGTACTTTTTGTATCAGTTGCTACGTGGTTTGAAGGTACGATTTTATATTGGTAAAATGATTAAGATATAGAAAAAAAGGTAGATTATTTTGACAGTAGGCGGGTTTTCAGTATTTTCAATGGGAACCGAGATATCAAGTGATCAAGTCCCCCTCTACACTTTGAGGTATAACTCTTGAACCAAAAGAGTCATCAAAAAACTGTCACCTAACAAAATGATCTGCATTTCATTGTCTATCAATTAGAAACAAAATCACTTTTCAGTACCTCCACTCCGCCGGAATAATCCACCGAGACATCAAACCCTCCAATCTGCTCGTCAACACTGACTGTCTTTTGAGAATTGGAGATTTTGGATTGGCGAGGGGTTGTGCAAGAGTTACAGTAGAGAAGGATAAACGTGTGGAGCAGTTGATGACGGTAATCAACCACTGAAATTGAAAAATTGAACAAAAAAAAAGAGTTTTAGCAATACGTCCAATCAAGATGGTATAGAGCACCGGAGATCCTGTTTGAGATGGGGGAGTATGATACAAAGTGAGTCATGTCTCAGTTATTTGGAAAGATAATAAAACTTTGTTAACTATTGAATTGTAGCCCTCAAAATGGTGATTTTTTTTGTAGTTGATCATTTTTTGATATCTGTGATGGTTCTTGAGTTATAGCGCAAAAAATAAAGCCAAGGTAATCAAACACCAAGAAAACCGCTCATGTTTTGAACTTTTCTGGGATTACAGTAAGAGGTATCCAAAAACCTTCAATTAACAAAATGATCTACAGAAAATTTGCTATTCAACCTTTTTATTTTCAAGTTCTTACCATCTCTAAAAACGCTACAAAACCCGTTTCAGAGTCGACATCTGGTCCGCCGGCTGTATCTTCGGAGAAATGCTCCTTCGCCGTCAACTTTTCCCGGGAAAAGACACAATTTCTCAGATAAAAATGATTGTATACTATATGGGAACTCCAGAAGATCAAGTTCTCAACAAAATCGTCTCCAATCTGGTCAAAGAGTCGATAGAAGCATGCGGAACAAAAACGCCTCTTCCATTCTCGGCCATCTTCCCCAAGGCCAGTCAGGCGGCTAGGGATATGGCGGTAAATGTGCGTTTTTTGTGTTTGTTTTGTAAGAAAACAGAAGATTTAGCTGCTAAAAATTTGTCCTACAAGTCGTTACTCTGCCGAGAAAATTTTAGAGGACCCATTTTTCTCCATGTACCACAATGAGGAATTCGAGCCATTGTGTCCACCAAGGTACGTTTGTGTTTTTGGTTTTAACTTGGGAATAATAAGAGATATCAAAAAGGGGTCAATTACAAAAACATAGCTTACATTGACAGCTTTATTTTGTTAGTTTACAACTTTTTGACGACTTTAACCGTTGTGGAGATAGAACTCGATTTATACATGTATGAATTTTGATTAATTTCAGAATCCAAGTCAATGTGGACGCCATAGAGAGATTTGAAGATCTTCAAGTGATAACAGAGTTAGATGAGGAAGCAAGGATTTTTGAGAGACGCCGGGAAACTGATTTGACTAAAAAATCTGATGAATAACGTGTATATATTTTTATACAGTATGTTAAGGTGAATTAGGACACCCCCCTGAAATGATCATCTGGAGACTCCTGTCATAGATGGGAAAAATCTGTGAATGTAGTTATTCTTGGCTTAGTCTAAAACCTATACACCCAAATTTTTATCTGGAATGGTGCACTCTGGGCTCCAGGAGCCAACATGGGAGCTCCACCGAGTGTTAATCTGAATTAGGACACCCCAAAATTTCGAAAAACTTGAAAATTTTTTGCGAATTTTCTAGGTTTTTTTGTGCTAAGAATCAAGAATACGCTCTGTACATGTCGTTCATCAAAAAAAATTCCAAGGTTGGAGCCCAGAATGAGCCCTGACGCCATGCTCAAGTTGCCAAAAATGCCAATTTTTGGGGTATGGTTGAATTTTTGAATTTATAAAATCAGAAAATTTTTTTTGAAAGAATTTCTTGTTACTACCCAATATAAAAAAAGTTTTTCTACAAATTCTAGTCAAAATCATACAGAATTAGCTACTTAGTCACGCCCATGACGTCCCAAATTTAGAGTTCTAGTAGACTGTAACATCTTTCGGAAGGTGACTGGGAAAACTGAATCCAATTCATCCATCAAGTGTCTGCAACAACTGGACTTTCTTTCAAAAACATAAAAAAAACAACTTTGAAGCTCTAATTCCCTATTCGCAAAAACTTGATTTTCCAAGATTCATCTTTTTACAAAATCTGAGAATCGAGTGCCTGTGCGGTCGTCTAAGTAGCTAATTCTGTATGATTTTGACTAGAATTTGTAGAAAAACTTTTTTTATATTGGGTAGTAACAAGAAATTCTTTCAAAAAAAATTTTCTGATTTTATAAATTCAAAAATTCAACCATACCCCAAAAATTGGCATTTTTGGCAACTTGAGCATGGCGTCAGGGCTCATTCTGGGCTCCAACCTTGGAATTTTTTTTGATGAACGACATGTACAGAGCGTATTCTTGATTCTTAGCACAAAAAAACCTAGAAAATTCGCAAAAAATTTTCAAGTTTTTCGAAATTTTGGGGTGTCCTAATTCAGATTAACACTCGGTGGAGCTCCCATGTTGGCTCCTGGAGCCCAGAGTGCACCATTCCAGATAAAAATTTGGGTGTATAGGTTTTAGACTAAGCCAAGAATAACTACATTCACAGATTTTTCCCATCTATGATAGGAGTCTCCAGATGATCATTTCAGGGGGGTGTCCTAATTCACCTTAACATACTGTACTAATTTTAAATTATTTATAAACAGCCAATTGGTGTACTCTAGCTAGCCAAGAACCCTACAATTTGAACAACCACTAACCTAATATTATATTTTCTCTCTCTTCAAGTCAGAAGAAGCCGGATAGAGCCAAACCGATAAATGTTCAATTGACCAAACACTGACGTGACTCTCTTTTCTCTGCCTTCTTTCTTTCTCCCCACAAAACAGCTGAAAATCGGAGCAAACACCCAGCCAAACTGCTCATTAACCACCGCACGAGACTCCCCGAATCTGTTATCACACATTCTTAACACTATTATTCATGATATTTTTAATTGGAAACTCTACTAATAACTTTACCATCTGTTTCCCCGTTTTTATACTACAAGACCCGAAAATTTTGATATTCCCATTTTCAATTTTGCTATTTCTAGAGATCATTCTATCATTTTTATCAGCATTTTACGTGCTCAAAATACTATTCGTCTGTGTGAAAATCCAGGGGTTTCACAAAAACATGACAGTTATTTTATTCATGTTCGCATTGCAATGGATTGAATCGGTGGCCGCTAATTTGATGATCAAGCCATATGAGACTGGCTGGTGGACTTTTGAAGGCAGTAAGTTTTTTGGGCGATATCTCAAAAACGAAACAAGATTATGAAAAAGTGTAAACTAACAAAATAATAAGCATATTTGGGGCTATATTTTGTTAATTGACTTCTTTTTTTGGATTTGCGACGCAAAAAAGTTATGGCTCTTTGAAAAACAGCTTTCGAACTTTCCTATTACTGCTGTCAAGGGAAGCGGCACTCGGCGGGTCTCGCCACGAAATCAGTTTTTTGCTATTTTCTCGTTTCTGGTCCAATTTTCTCAAATTTTCTTTATAAAAACGGATAGAAAATAGAATTTGGAACCAAACAATAGCCAGTTTGACCAAATTCCGTTAGATTTTCATTGCGAACTACACGTTTTTGTAACTTTTCCGACAAAAACACAAAATCTTAAATTTTTCAATGAAAAATGTAATATTTCGAATCAGATTAACTATTTCTAGGCTTCAAATCTACTGCTCTATTCATTTTTATCTGAAAAAAACTCAAAAAAGTTGGTCCAAAAACGAGAAAACAGCGAAAATCCGATTTCGTGGCGAGACCCGCAGAGGGCCTCTGACCGCAGTAATAGTATTTTCTTCTCTTTTTGGTTACATTAAACGATCAGAAACAAAAAAACTCAAACTCAATTACTCTTTTTTGTTTTTTGCGCTCTGCGCACCCCGTCATACCCCGTTATGATCATGACTTTGCGCAGAAAAAGAGCACAAAATTCATGATGTATGCTCGAAAAATTGGCAGCTGAGGAAGGGTCGAAGCAGATGGAAATTTTGGAGAAAAAAGTTGATCGAAAGTTCAAAAAACCAAATTTTAAGACTCTTCGCTTCTCAAACAATGGTGGACCGACGACCCCACCAAAATGGTGCCCCTCCCCGATATCTCCTCCTCTAAATTCTTCTTCCTTGGCGGATTTCTCAAATGGCATTACATCTTATCAATGGTCCTTATGCTATCTATCTTGTCTATCGAACGAGTCTTCGCTTGTTATTTTATCAATGATTATGAGAAGGAATCGAGGAATTGCTTGTTGTTTATGTTGATCTTCGGGTTTCAAAGTATCTGCTTCATTGCCACTGTCTGTTTCTTCTTCAATGCCGCACATTTCGTTGTTGGGTTGACGTTTATTGTCACACCGAACATTGTGGCTTTGGGAGTGAGTTGACGGAAAGGAAAATAAACTAACAAACCAGAAGTAAAAGTTTCCAGACCTTCTTCTACACCCGTCACTTCAATCGAAAAATCTCTCGTCAACTAGAAAACACTACGAATTCCCATGCCTACTTGCCAGCTAGATTTCAAGCTCGAGAAAACATCAGATGCTTCAAAATGATTGAAAAAGTTATTGTATCCGGCGTTTTTCTCATTTTATTCGCTTGTTCTGTCAATGTTGTCATGTTTTTGGAGATGACACCCAGATTGGATACACTGTGGAACTTGCTGTTTGAGAATGCCATCAATTTGTGAGTTGGTTTTCTGGTTTCCAGATGATTCTAAAAGTGCAAGAAGTTTGTCTTAACTTTTTCCATCAATCATCATATTACAGCGGTCAGGGGAAGTGGCCGGGTCTCGCCACGAAAACAGTGTTTTGCTGTTTTCTCGTTCCTGGTTCAATTTTCTTGAATTTTCTCTATAAAACGGATAGAAAATAGGATTTGGAAACTAAAAATACTCAATTTGATCAAATTTGGTTAGATTTTCATTGCGAACTACCCGTTTTTGTAACTTTTCCGCCAAAAACACAAAATCTTAAATTTTTCTATGAAAAATGTAATACTTTGGGTAAGATTAACTACCTATGCTTCAAATCTTCTGCTCTATCCATTTTTATTCGAAAAAACTCAAAAAATTGGTCCAAAAACAAGAAAACAACAAAAAACTGATTTCGTGGCGAGACCCGACGACAATTTGAGGCATGCGCCTTTAAGGTTACAGTAACCTTTTTATTCAATTTTTGAGCGATTTTGATAGTTTCGACGAGTTTTTTGTGAATCACAGAGTAATTCCACTAGATGAAACTAAAAAACTAAATTATCTTTTGATACGTATTCGTTTTTATCAAAAACGTTTGAGAAAATCGGTCCAAAAACGGGAGAACAGCAAAAAACCGATTTCGTGCCGAGACCCGCTGAGTGCCACTTCCCGTGACCGCAGTAATAGAAAATTCAAAAAAAAATTTTTTTTATCGCAACAGGTTTGAGGGGTTCTTCTAGGCAAAAAAAACGTACAAGTTATCACTGAAAACACTGCATTCCAGAAACCCTCTAATCATCTGTCCAACCCTCCTCTACTCGGTACAATCATGGCGAAACTACTCTTTATCTCATAGTTTATGCCGCAAATTTTATATGCAAAGATTCAACAAAGTCAGTTCAATATCGAGTGGAACCGAGGGCGGTCCTAGAAGAAACGAGCAGAGGGAGAAGGAGACCGATGCATATTTTGATCAGTTGAATGCCGCGTGGACTTGATTTTATAAAATTCGATTTATGTATTTATGCATGCATTCATTGAACTATTTCCTTCTAACCTCCCAACTATTTTTCAACTGTGAAAAATAGGTATCGGTCTCTTGTTGTTGACTAATTTTTGAAGATTTTGGAGTTGATGAATCGATATTTGTGATCTTCTGAATCCATTGTATCCTCTTTTTTAGTAATGCTTTGCTCCAAGTGCTCACAGAAAAGATACCAACTGGGCAGACGATTAGGGGGTTTCTGAAAAAAAAAACAAAGTTTTCCTTGATTTCCAGTATCTCACTTCAAAATTGAGAGAAAAATCTGAAATTTTTTCCACATTTTTCTGTCCTTTTTTGTGATCAACATAGTTTCAGATTTTTAGCTCAATTAGTAATTGAGAATGAGCAAAAAGAAACAAGAGCTGAAACACTTACAAATGTATACAATTCTCCATACAATTCACTAACAATGTCTCCAGTGACGGAAACCAATTGTAATTGAGCACAAAGATCAGGGAAATCGCTGTGAATATCATGATAAATCCACAAATCAGAAAACGGAATGTCAAGTTGAAACTCCTCACATTCTCCTTGGCTTGAAACCTGGCTGGTAGAGAGTAGGACTCGAGGTTTTTCATCGGGTTGAACTTGATTTCTTCGAATTTTCGAAGCATATTTAGATTGTATTGACGATTGAGGAAGAAAATCGCAACTGCCAGTAAATTGATGAAAACTGAAAATCCAATTGCAAATGCAAAGTGGACGAGGTTCCAGAAGCAGAGGCAGGTCATGATGATGACCATTCCTTGTTGGAAAACCAAGAGTAAACAGAGAATGTGATGGTGCGAGGTTTTTTCGTAGTTTCTGAACATTATTAGTTGGGTGAAAAGTGTGTTTCTTTTTGCTAAAAATCTCAAATTTGGACTTTGGTCAAATTGACCATATCTAATCCCAGAATCGAGAAATCACCGGAAACCGCCATCTTTTTTGGCGTTTGTAACACAAGAACAACACTTGAAAAACGCCTACCTAATAAACCAACTCGCGGCTGTTCTTTCCAATGCCACCATTAGCAAACACGAATCCATTATACAAATATAATACCAAGACAGAAACCCTCCGAGGAACAATGGCCATACTCTCTGAACATCAGGAAGCGGTGTCAT
>LR537779.1:0-143882 GCA_900883565.2 Caenorhabditis panamensis | reverse complement strand
AATAGAATCTTATGGATTTCAGAGCAAGATGCAGTTGGATGAGAATGAAGATCCAATGAAGCAGAGTGACAATGAGAATTTGGAAAATCATGAGCTCAAGAAGAATGGGATAAGCCACCAGAAAAAAGCCAAGCCGATGCGAGGTAGTAACAAGCTTATTCGTTCGGACACGGGAGTGGTTTCCAAATGTGTTTCTTCGGAAAAAGTAGAAGACTCCCCCAATTCCGTCGTGCAAAATGCGGATATGGTTTCCAACATTCTCAGAGACGTGAATATGTCTCTGAAAGTTGTTAAAGATAGGGCTCACCGAAAACAACTACTGCGCTGTAAAGGTTAGAGATTCGTTCTATTGATCTCGAAGAGGAATAATCTGTTTTAGAAATTCTGGGGAACAATGTTGATTCGAAGCTCCCAATGGAAGGAAATCAAATTGGACAGCATCCGTTTAGAGATGATGATTCCTGTGAGACAGATGAAAGTGACTCCGACTGTAGGAAAAAGTGTTGTTTGCTTGTACATCAAAAAAAACTTTCAGATGAGCCTCCTCAAACAACACATAAGTTGAAGTTTCTGTCGGAGAAACAGGTGGGGGAGCTGGTGGATATGGATCTGAATGGAGTTCCTATCAATGTTATCAAGAGAAGATTCGGACTTTCTTCCGATTCCGCCGTCGCCCGAATTGATATCAACAGGTGCTTGCAGTTCAGTTTTTATAATTAATCTGGGAAGTTTTCAGAATCGAACACCGCTTTTTGAATAAAAATTCCAATAAAAGAGAAGGACTCAAACTATTGGCGGAACGAACTGCTTTCTTGGTGAAGCACTTGGATGAAGTTCGCAAAGTGGATATTCATGAGAGAGACATCCAGAAGATTGGGCTCCAACAAGCCATTTGCTTTGGAATCAGAGATTTCAAGGTGTGTATTTCTGGGAAAAAAACAATAAAGTTTATATTTCAGGCATCTTCTTCATGGGTTAAAAGAGTCAAGAAAATGTGCAACTTGGTTAGCAGACACGTTGACATCCGAATGTCAAAACTTTCTAAGGACAGATCCCTAGAGATTGAAGAGAACGTCTCTGATTTCAAGAAGTTGGTGGCTCCCTACCTTGCTAAACATTATCCACCAGGAAAGGTTTGTTGTGAAATGAGATTCTAAACGATATTTTTACTATTCAGATCTATAATGTCGACCAGACTGCAATCAACAAAGAGTTAGTTCGCAATCGAACTCTTACCAAGAAAGGAACTCCGAAAGTGGTTCGTATGTGTCAGAGGGACAATGCTCTGACCCACAGCGTCACTGTTAACATCGCAATTTCTGCTTCCGGAAAGCTGCTAAGCAAGTGCTTCATCACCTTGCAGGAGCGAAACCCCCCGCAGTCGTTCCAAAGCATGGTGGCTCCCTTCACGGAACTGTATGTTACCTGTTCAAAGAGCGGAAAGATGGACACCGCCCTCGCCAACGAATGGTGCGAAGATCTCTTCCTTCCGGAAGTGCAAGATGGATCGGTTTTGATGCTCGATTCGTGGCCAGGATTCAAGCAGATGATGAATCTTCCATCGGCTGCTCGAAAGAAGCTCAAGTTTGTCGTTTTCCCACCAAAAACGACCAGCCAGCTGCAGCCTCTTGACCTCCACTTTAATCGTCAATGGAAGGCATTCCTCAAAGTCCTCGAGGAACACATCCGACAGCAGCACCCGTCTTTCATCATCGAGAAAAGAGTGAATTTCTTGAAAATTCTCAATTTTGCCTACAACCAGTTCAAGGCTCCGATCTACCAGCCGATGATTCGAGTGGGATTTGAGATCCTCGGAATCCTTCCACGATCAGGAGTGAACAGTGTGACTCCGGCTCAATATGCGCTCAACCCGAGAGTCACGGCTGGAAGACTCTGCAGTCAGTGCAGACAGTTTGCACTTGTGAGATGCTCGTATTGCCCAGTTCTGTTCTGTTTGACTTGTGCTCTTAACCATATTCACTAGAGCTTCCTTATGAACCTGTTTGTTGATGGGTCTTTTTTTGTTAAACATGTCCATGATCTGGTTCTGGTTTTGGTTATGTGTTAATTGTTTGTTGTTTTTCTTGTTATTAAAAGTTGAAATTTGTTGAAGAAAGTGTTGATTCTATCCGAAAACAGTCAAAACCGTCGGAAGGAACTTTAGGCTAGGAAAGATGAAAACAAAAGAAAACATGTAAACGAATAATAAGAAGGATGTCTCCTGTCTCTGAAAAAGAGATGGAAATGTGCGAAAACCAAACAAAATCAATGAAATGGACTTTGCAAATATTTTAATAACAAGAGTTGTTCCTCAACGTATACCTATACGTTGTGCAATGGACACAAGTGTCAGAAAATACAAAACTGATAAAATTGAAGTTTTTTCAAAAAATTTCCAACTTTTGGAGGCAAATCAAACTGTGTATATGTACAGTTTTTCTAGGTCTACAACATAAAACTAACCACTTTTTGCTCACTATCCGAAAACATTACTAAAATCTGGCTGGAAAGTGCATCGTATTCGTTGGACCGTAGAAGAAAAGTTTTGAACTGGGGTTATCCCGGTTTTTACTGAAACTAGTAACTCATTTGTGGAACAAAACGTATTATCGATTTGGTTTGATGAAAATAAGAAATGACGATTCTATAACAGTTTTAGCAAAAAAAGTGAAAATTCAAGAACAAAAAATGGATTTTTTGAGGGGTTCATATTGATTTCCCAGGGGGTATTCCTCTGCAAAATATGCTCAAAAATGTGTCCTGCGTTTTTTAAAAATAGTTTAGAAAAAAGCTAACGGTCAGTTTTTGAGAACAATTTTTTTGAGTTTTCCCTACAGTCACTAAAATTGTCATAAAAATTTGTTGACGCGTTCACAACAAAAGTTGTTAAGATCGTCTTGTAGACGAAGAAATTACCTACATTTTGAGTGTTTAAACATTGAAAGCCACGAAAAACGAACAAAGATACGATTTTTTGAAGTTGAAAGTCACATTTTTTTCGAAATTTCACACTTTCTTCCATAACTCGAGTCAAAAGTGTTTCACAGAACTCATGTTTTGGGATATATCTTAGTTTTTGATGCTCTTTCGAACGCACTTGGTCCCGTCCAGATCGGATCCGAGCATCTGGCACCCATTCCTTGTTAGCTTTCAAATCCTCCTGCCAACTTTCCTCTTGACGATTCCAGTGGGCCTCGTGCTAATCCTTCCTTTGCTAGATCTTAAGATCAGTTTGCAAACCGGGATAATGTTTGTCACCTACAGTTTCTATCCACCTTTGGACAGTTTTGCGACTATGATGATTATCAAGGAGTATCGATACAGTTTGATGGCGTTGTGGAAGGATCTTCGAAGCATTACAATCAAGGAAAGGGACTCGAAGATTGAATCGTCGGTGGAAATGAGTTGATCTCTTCACTTCTGTTCTCTGTTTTCTTCCTTGCCAAGTACAAAATTTGTCTGATATGTAAGACCAATGGGAAAACAACTAGTTCCTCGTCATATCCTCGTCATTCTCAATCCAATGCAGATCTACGAAATCTCCGCTATCCTCACCAAACTCGGATTCCTTGCTACTTTCCTTACCAACACCTTATTCATTGTTCTAACCCTCTGCTATTCTCGAAGAGTCACAGGAGCTTTTCGTAACCTTCTCGTAGCGTTTTCGGTGATCTGCATTACATTCTCAGCTGTTGAAATCATTGTTCAACCCTACATTCATAACTTCAATGGTGGAGCTGTGTATTTCAGTTTGGCAGTGGACAGCTACAGTTTCCTGCCCTTTGACTTTCAAATAGTCCTCACATTGGCTTATGCTTGCTGTTATGTTGCACAACTCGGTTTCATTGCTATCCAGTTCCTCTACCGATACTTCACAATCATCCAGCACCCAATGCAAAAGAGCTTTCAAGGATTGTACCAGGTTATCTGGGTGTTGTACTTCTTTGCAGTTGGTGGGGTCTATGGATTACTCCTTTACTATTTGCTGCCAATTGATGACTATACTGATGATTACATGAGAGTTGAAATGGAAGCAGTTTACTCTAGAAACCTATTGGGCATTCCTAGATCCATGGAGATACCCTATGATGGAAATGGGAGGATTCGATGGAATGTGGTGGCCTACTTTTGCTCTGGGTTCTTTGTGATTGTAAGTCAAGCCCATAAAGATCATTTGACTATCAAGTTCAGAACTCTCAATACCTAATCATCATCTTCTGCGCGGTGAAAATGCGAAAGTCAATCAACACCAAACTTGCCACATTATCCGCTCGAAATCAACGCCTCGAAAAGCAGTTTTTCAAAGCCCTAGCAGTCCAGATTATCCTGCCAACTTTCCTTATCACAATCCCAATTGGCCTTGCAATGTTCCTCCCGTTTTTGGACTTGAAGTTCAGTTTTCAATCCGGGATACTGTTCTTCTTATCAAGCTTGTACCCTTCTTTGGATATCATTGCGACAATGTGGATTGTGGATGAGTATAAGAATAGTATGAGAGGTGGGTTCTCTTAGACTTTTCGAGATCGCGATCTTCGTTTCAGCCCTTGGAAAGTCAATTGGTGTCGATATAACAACCAAGGTGGATACAAGTAGCAGAAATGGGATGAGTGTTGCTAGTGAAAACTGAACAATGATCTTCTCACTATGACTTCCTGTCTAGTTAGGCCCGCCCCTTCTTTATCAGTTGTTCCCCCAAAGATGCCCCGCTTCTTCGAACTCTCCTCTACCATCACCAAACTCGGTTTCTGCTTTACATTCATCATAAACCTAATCTTCATCAATATCACCCTATCCTACACCCGTGTGATCACAGGAACATATCGGAAAATGCTGGTAACATTTGCCACAACTTGCATTGTATTCTCCGCCATTGAAATCATTGTGCATCCCTACATTCACAACTTCAATGGGGGCCTGGTGTACTTCAGTTTGACCGAAAGTACCGGTGAATTTCAAACGTTCCTACGAATCAACCTGATTGTCTATTCTGCTTGTTATATCACCCAAATCGTTTTCATAGCTATGCAGTTCTTATTCCGCTACTTTATAGTGACCCAAAGCCGTTTTCTAGAAAGTTTCAAAGGTGTCAAACAGCTCTTTTGGGTTTTCTACTTGCTAGCAGTTGGCTTCATTTATGGCACATTGCTTTGTTTTTGCCTTCAAAGTGACGACTATTCAGAAGAGTATATGAGAGCGGAAATTGAAAAAGTCTACGGAAGGAACATAAAAGACACACCGAGAGTACTAGCAGTGGCTTATGAGAATGGTCAAGTTCGTCTAGGCATTGCCCTGTTTCTATCCTTTGGATCCTTCCTCATCGGGCTTCAATACGCCATCATTATCATATGTGCAGTAGAAATGAGGGATGCAATGAACACAAAGCTTCAGAACTTGTCAAGCAAGAATAGAAGGCTCGAAAAACAGTTTTTCAAAGCCCTTACTTTTCAAATCCTCCTGCCAACTGTTCTCTTAACGATTCCCGTGGGAATCGTACTAATCCTTCCATTGCTAGACCTCAAGATCAGTTTGGAGACTGGAGGGATGTTTGTCTTGTACAGTTTTTACCCTCCTTTGGACACAATTGCAACTATGATGATTATCAAGGAGTATCGGTATAGTTTGATGGTGTTGTGGAAGGATTTGAAAGGTGTCAAGATCAAGCAAAGAGGGTCACAAGCTGAGACTACGATTGAGATGAGTTGAACAGTGAAGTTACATCCTTTATTGTACAGTTGGAATGGTCAGTTCCTAGTCAAAGGTCACCCGAGAGTCTGTCAAGTATGTCAAGCAAAAAGAAAGAAGATAAGTTATCACGAAGAAGTTAGCAAAGTCTGCAAGTAGTAGCGCATCTGGCCTTTCTCTGAGCAGCAGTGTAGAAGGTGTTGGTGCAGAATCCATTGGTAGCCCAAGCAGAGCAAGAGGAGCTGGAATCAGCAGCATAAGAAGTGCAGGAACCAGATGATCCAGTAGTGGAAGAAGATCCAGAGCTCGAGGCAGTGGTAGATGGGCATCTTCCGCAGGTTCTTTGGCAGTAAGTGTTGACGAAATCTTGCATTCCAACGGTTTGACAGATGCTCAAGTCATTTCCACAGTTGGTGACAGCGTCGACGCATCCTCCCTGGTTGCAGAATCCGCAGGCGCTTGGGCAATCGGCGGCAATGATTGTTCTCCAGGCTGGGGAGTTGCATTGGGCGGTGGTGATTGTGGAGCAGGTGAGACGGGGGACTGAAACTTTTGCATAATGAGCTGAATAGAAATCTCGACTTACATTGAACATTCGGGCAGTTATAGGCATCGGTATTGCAGCAGTAGCCACAAGTCTTTGGGCAGGAAGCCAAGGCAGCGGTCTTCATGTCCTGGACGATTGCGGCAGGGGTAGCAGCGGCAGTGGTAAAGCAAGCCAATGGTCTTCCGGCGTTGTTTCCAGCAGCTGGGAGTCCAAGAGTGTCAGTTGTTGGGTAAAGGACAGCGCAAGCCGAATCAGAGATGGCGTTAGAGCAGATGACGGCTGATGGCGTCCAGACAAACTCAGTTCCATTGAAAGTGGTACAGTTGAGATCTCCGCCAATGGTGGCGCTGGAGAATGGGACGAAGACGAGAGCGAGAAGGAAGTACATGCTGAAGAACTGAGCTGCAGATGATGAGGACCATGAACCATTTGAGCTTATATACCCCGTTAAAACCTTGTTGGATCACCTGTCGCCCCATTGTTTCCATGCAATTTCTGTAACATGTAACAAACCGAGACTCGATGTTTGCCGTTAAACACAAACATTGAATCGTTTGGATGAATGGGTGGATTTTTGGAAATCTGATCTGATCTGCTCATTCAGGATTAGCAGAAGCATTAGCAGTCACTTCAATGGTTTATTCGCTTTAGTATCAACACCTATTACAATGGAGTGGTCGGTTCCAAGGTGAGTTAAGGGCACTGGGGAAGAAAGGGGAACTGGGCAAAACAAGTATAAATTAGGTATAGACATTGAAAAAATTAGCAGATCTTGCATGTAGATGCGCAATAGGACTTTCTTTGAGCACTGGTATAGAAGGTGTTGGTGCAGAAGCCGTTGGCAGACCAGTCGGCGCAGTGGGTGGAGCTATCAGCGTTGTAAGAGGTGCAGGAAGAAGAGGAAGATGAAGCAGTGGTAGAAGAGGAAGATGTAGAGGATGGGCATCTTCCGCAGGTTCTCTGGCAGTAGGTGTTAACGAAGTCTTGCATTCCAATGGTAGTGCAGATGGAGGTGTCAGTGGCGCAGTCAACAACAGCGTCAACGCATCCTCCAAGGTTACAGAATCCGCAGGCGCTTGGGCAATCAGCAGCAATGATGGATCTCCAAATGACAGAGTTGCATTGGGAAGAGGTGATCGTGGCGCAGTTGAGACGTGGGTAGGCGGCGTTGGCGCAGCTATAAGCATCGGTTTGACAGCAGAGTCCGCAAGTCTTTGGGCATGTTTCAAGAGCCGCTGTCTTCATGTCGGTGACAATAGCAGCAGGGGTAGCGGTGGCAGTCGTGTAGCAAGCCAATGGACGTTCAGCATCGGTTCCAGCAGATGGGTATCCGGCAGTGGTGTCTGGGTCGACGTAGAGAACTTCACAAGCGGCGTCCGAGATGGTGTTCGAGCAGGCAACCGCAGCGGGGGTGTAGACGAACTGGAAGATTGGGATGATCAGTAAAGTTTTTGAGGCCTCTAGACTAGATAAGAAAACGTGCCCCAATCTCTAGAACTCTTACCGAAGTTCCATTATAAGTCGTACAGTTGTAATCCCCAGTAATCGCTGCATTGGCGCCGAATGGAGCAAGAAGGATGGAGAAGATGAAGAGCATGTTTCAATCCGATGATGCTTTCTCCCCGAAATCTCCTCCCTTATATACATCACGCAGCGGTCAAAGACATCAAAATTTTGCACTCGCCCATTTGCCTAGTTTGTACCAGAACATGTAACAAAGACATGTCTGCTCTGTTCAAATAGGGATTTGGGTTAGTCATTAGGGAAATTGAAGAGGAGCAGGTGTTGTCATATCCTGGGAGGACTCTTAGCGGTCAAATTTGATGCTGAAGTATGGTAGAATGGTAGGAGACACGTGGCAGGTGCGCAAATTTGGTAATCTCTCCAGAAAAGGACAACTGGAAATGAAATGGAAAAGGCAAGGAGTATAAATGGATGGGAGAAGTCTTTGATCCATGTCACATTTCGTCCTTCAGTCTTTTCAGTCCTTTCCGTTTACTCAGTGACTTGTGACTTTCAGTCAATTTTCAGCCAGCCAATATATATTTTTAGGTGTCCTAGTCATGCTCTTTATCTTTTCCTTCCTTCTCGTCCCATTCACAGCTAACGCTGCCATTACTGGGGACTTGAACTGCACAACTTATAACGGAACTTCAGTAAGCATCTCTAGATCCTTTTCTAGATCCTCCTAACACTTCCAATCTTTCAGTTCGTGTACACCCCATCAGCCGTCGCCTGCTCCAACACTATCTCCGATGCTGCTTGTGAAGTTCTCTACGTTGACCCAGACACCACTGCCGGATACCCATCTGCTGGAACTGACGCTGAACGCCCATTGGCTTGCTACACAACTGCCACTGCTACCCCTGCTGCTATTGTCCAGGATATGAAGACCGCTGCCTTGGAAACTTGCGCCAAAACTTGTGGACTCTGCTGTCAAACCGATGCTTACAGTTGCGCAAATGCCGCCTACCCACGTCTTGACTGCAACACTATCACCACCTCTCAATGCAACTCTGTCATCTGGAGAACCATCATCGCTCAGGATTGCCCAAGCGCCTGCGGTCTGTGTAACGAGGGAGGATGCGTTGACGCTGTCACCAACTGCGCCACTGACATCTCCATCTGCACTACCATTGGAATGCAAGACTTCGTCAACGCCTACTGCCAAAAGACCTGCGGAAGATGTCCATCATCCACATCCTCTTCTTCCTCTACCACCGCTTCCTCCTCTTCTTCTTGCACCTCCTACAATGCTGACAGCTCTTCCCACTGCGCCGACTGGGCTGCCAATGGCTTCTGCACCAACACCTTCTACACCAGCGCTCAGAGAAAGTCCTATTGCGCCACGTCTTGCAAGATTTGCTAACTTCTCAATGTCTATGCTTAATTTATACTGCAATTCCTATTGTCTTTCTATTGATGGATCTGACCAGTCCAATACCAATACTAAATAAACAGCTCCCGAACGTTTATCCACTGTCTTTTTCGTTTCATTTTCAGTTTGCAAACTAGCAATTGGCTGTCCGAAAACAGCTTGTCAAACATTCGTTGGTAATGTTGGTAATGAATGAATGAGACTGATGTGTTTGGTTTTGACCAATGCAAAAATGGAAGAGAAGTATTGATTGATCTGATGGGAGAATGGAGACCGGAAACAAGGGTCTAGAAGGGGAGATATTAAGAAATCTATCACTCAAAGAATTGAGGTCATAAAAGTGGTTCAGTGTAATGAGACAGATAAAAGGAGGATATATAGACGGAACGGATCAATGTGGCCTCAAGACACCAACAAACAAGATCAGTAACAGATGGAATATTAGGAAATCTATAAGATTTCCCAAGAGCATAACTGAACGCTGGATTCTCAATGATGATTGGCAAAGACAGGGTCATATCCAAATGTTTTTCAGCACAAAGGAAAGCAGATCGAGGTCAGGTCAAGTCAAAGACCACTTTGAAACAATCGTCACAAAGAGAGACATTGTTCTGCCATGTACTTTCTCCCAAATGGCAAACATCCAAAAGAACGAGAACACACCAGTCCGATCTGATCCTAATTCCATTGTCTCATATCCTACCTCTAATCCCATTGCAGACAGAATAGTGCAAAGCGATACAAAAAGAGCGCAATGGTGTGAGGACAGAAAGCTGGGCAAATAGAGGAGAAGGGGTATATAAGGGAAATGTTTCGGGGCTGGAAACATCGAGCACTTTTACAAATCATCTCATCTACTCCTATCCTTCCAACCAATAAAAATGCTCTTCATCTTCTCCTTCCTTTTGGTTCCATTCACCAATGTCAACGCGGTGATCAGCGGTGACTTGAACTGTACCACTTATAACGGAACAGCGGTAAGCTTTACCTAGCATTATTCTAGCACTATGAAGTCATCTTCCAGTTCGTCTACACCCCATCAGCTGTGGCCTGCTCCAACACCATCTCCGACGCGGCTTGCCAGGTCCTGTACGCTGCCCCTGATACCGCCTACCCAGCCGCTGGAACCGATGCTGAAAGATCTTTGGCTTGCTACACTACCGCGACCGCTACCCCTGCTGCTATCGTCCAGGACATGAAGACCGCTGCCCTTGAATCTTGCGCCAAGACCTGTGGACTCTGCTGTCAAACCGATGCCTACAGCTGCGCCAACGCCGCCTACCCACGTCTCACATGCTCCACGATCACCACTGCTCAATGCAACTCTGTCGCCTGGAGAACCATCATCGCTCAGGATTGCCCAAGCGCCTGCGGTCTGTGTAACGAGGGAGGATGCGTTGACGCTGTCACCAACTGCGCCAATGACGTCTCCATCTGCACCACTGTCGGCATGCAAGACTTTGTCAACTCTTACTGCCAAAAGACCTGCGGAAGATGCCCATCTACCACTGCTGCTAGCTCTAGCTCTACCACTGCTTCCTCTTCTTCATCTTGCACTTCTTACACCGCTGACTCTTCTACTGCTTGCGCCGCCTGGGCTGCCAATGGCTTCTGCACCAACACCTTCTACACCACCGCCCAACGCAAGGCCAGATGCGCTACCACTTGCAAGCTCTGCTAATCTGCTCGGAATCTCTTCTATTTATATCCAATACCCTATTCTATTCTTTCAAGACAGACTCTTTTCCCGGGTGACCTGAATTATGGAACTGACCATTCCAGTGACAACTTTTTGCATAGAAATGTTCTTTCGAAGGTGTCGTTTTTTCCAATAAACCTTTTTTCTATCAATTTGTTGTAGTGCTAGCTTGAAAAGAGACTAACCTGAAGACATCATGAAGCTTCAAGAATCAGGGATCCGATCCCCAAGAGAGGTTGAGCTGCTTGGAAGTTGGGTGGATGAATCATCATCTGAAACAACAAAAATAGAGTGTTTGCATCACAAAGTTTGAGCTATGGTGCCTTTACAAGATGGCTAGTAACTGCTAGGGGCTTATAGACAACCGGGAAACACACTAGATATCACAAAAAAGTCATTTGAGATTTGAAGAGGGTATGGGAAAACCCTGGGAAAAAGCAAGAGAAGATTGGAAGCTGGATACAGGGTCCGAAAGGTCAAGGAAACTTGGGAGACTTCAAGAATAGATCACTGGAAGATTTTCAGTATCTCTATCAGCTCTTACTATAATGAAATGACCTATTTTCCAAGTCTCCATTACAAAAAAAGACGTCAAAACTAAGTCACCACTCGGTGCAACGTGCTAACTATCAAAATGAGGGTGTGAATTGTGAATATTCCCGTTTCGCCAGCTAAACCAACAACTTCGAATTAGTGTACACCTAGACTGTTTCCCCTTCTACCATGGAATCATTTTTCCTATTTTCCACCTACAAAACCATTGTTCTCAAACGACTATTTGCACCTGTATAAACGGTCGAAAGATGAAAGAGTGTAGCGGAGGTAGAGAGGCGTTTCGTTTCGTTACTGTTTCAAAGTAACAGAAGAAACAGATGTGCAAAGAGGGGAATGTGGTATATAAGGAAGGGTTTGAGCCGGGATTAGCACCAAACCATCGTTTCATCCTTCCAATCAACTATGATTGCTCTCATCTCCCTAGTCTTCGCTTTCTTGGCTCCACAAGCGTCAGCGATTATTAGTGGAGACTTGAACTGTACTAGTTATAACGGAACAGCGGTGAGCTTTATCTAGCCGCATCTTGACATTACAAAGTCAACTTTCAGTTCGTCTACACCCCATCAGCCGTGGCTTGCTCCAACGCCATCGCCGACTCCTCTTGCCAGGTTCTCTACCCTGCTCCAGTCGCCGCTGACGGATACCCAGTGGCTAATGGAAACGCTCAGAGACCTTTGGCTTGCTACACAACCGCCACTGCTACCCCTGCTGCTGTTGTCCAGGACATGAAGAACGCTGCCCTTTCTAGCTGCGCCAAGACCTGCGGACTCTGCTGTCAAACCGATGCCTACAACTGCGCCAATGTCGCCTATCCACGTCTCACATGCTCCACGATCACCACTGCTCAATGCAACTCGGTCGCCTGGAGAACCATCATCGCTACCGATTGCCCAAGCGCTTGCGGATTCTGCAATGACGGAGGATGCGTTGACGCTGTCACCAACTGCGGAACAGATTTGAGCATCTGCCAGAACATCGGCATGCAAGATTTCGTCAACCAGTACTGCCAAAAGACTTGCGGAAGATGCCCATCTACTACTACCTCTTCTTCTAACACCTCTACTGGATCTTCAGGATCTTGCACATCTTACTCTGCTGATTCTAGCACCGCTTGCTCCGCCTGGGCTACCAATGGCTTCTGCACCAACACCTTCTACACCTACGCTCAACGCAAGGCCAGATGCGCTACTACTTGCAGACTCTGCTAAATGATCCTTTCCTACTTCTTCTTCTTTTGACACTCTTTTGACACCCCACCCACCCCTGTGCATACTTATCTATTACTGGAGCTGACCACTCTAGAGACTCTAGAACACAATAAATGACCATTCCCAGAGAGACTTACATTCATTTCAAAATCCTCGACAAGCAGACAATTCGACCTCACCATCCACCTAAACACAGCGCGACACAAAATGAGCCTTCGTACCGGGACAAGATACATCCCCACCTGAACACACAAACCGGCCCATACAACAAACCCCTTTGTTGCCCATCTCAAACTACGTCTGCGCCTACACAACATGGTTTGACATGAGAAACATGGAATTGGAAAACAACGTACAGGGAAAGCTGAGCAAACTGAAGAGCTTGCTGATCTTATGGCCGGTTTGGGGTATAAAAAGGAATGGAGGCTTTGGGAAACTCATCAGCTAGTTCTTCCAGCTCTTCAGTTCATCTAGAACAATGATTGCACTCATCTCTCTTGTCTTTGCCTTCTTGGCTCCAGAGACTAGTGCTCTTATCACCGGTGACTACAACTGTACTAGATACAACGGATCGCATGTAAGAGCCTCATTCTCATCTAGATAATCATATCCTTCTTCCAGTTCATCTACACCCCATCAGCCGTGGCCTGCTCCAACTTCATCGCCGACTCTTCTTGCGCTGTTCTCTTCCCCGATCCAGATACCGCTGATGGCTTCCCATCTGCTGACGGACTCCAGGAGAGACCACTTGCCTGCTACACCACCGCTGATGCCACCCCAGCCGGTGTTGTCCAGGATATCAAGAACGCTGCCTTGGCCAGTTGCCCAAAGACCTGCGGACTCTGCTGCCAAACTGACGGATACAACTGCCCAAATGTCGCCTATCCACGTCTCAACTGCCAAACCATCACTCTCTCTCAATGCAACTCTGTCACCTGGAGAACCATCATCGCCACCGATTGCCCAAGCGCCTGCGGATTCTGCAACCAGGGAGGATGCGTCGATGCTGTCACCAACTGCGGAAACGATCTCTCCATCTGCAACACCGTCGGCATGCAGACATTCGTCAACACCTACTGCCAGAGAACTTGCGGACGATGCGCTTCTACCACTGCCTCGAGCTCAGTGACATCCACCTCCTCCACCTGCACTTCTTACATCGCTGACTCCTCCACTAACTGCGCTGCCTGGGCTGCCAACGGCTTCTGCACCAACACTTTCTACACCTACGCTCAAAGAAGATCCAGATGCGCTACGACTTGCAGACTCTGCTAGATCCAATTTCTAACTTATACACCTTCCCCGTTGCTTTCTGACCCCTCTTTCAAGACACCCCTGTGCATACTTATTATTATTTTGGAATTGACCACTCCAACCGACTAGAGTAATAAAGTATCATCTTCCGCATTACCTGGCTCCTGAGTCCTGAATCCTGAATCGGTGACATTGTCTTGATGTTCCAGAAGTCCAGGTTGTGAAGACGTCGGAGGGGAACAATCTGAAATCAGAAAGTCCGCAAAATGTCTCATTAGAATACCAACTCACCTTCACTTTCCATATCCAATACCAGGAGAGAGTAAGAGGAAAGTGAACTGACTGAAAAAGTCTTACTGAAGTCCCCTGAGTTCCCTCAACCTCGAAACCTCCCCAAACTCGGGGGTACAGAGCACCAGGCAAAGACGCGAAAGCGAAGTTTAGAGTCCCAGGGGCTTCCTACTGTAACCGTAACCCCCTCTTACTCTCTCCTTCCGCCTATTGTTGTGAGGTTCCATGGGTCCAGACGGCGGTGGTGTACTCCAGAGGACGTCTTGGCTTTGGGATCCTGTCCTAGACTGCTTGATTGCTCCTGATGACGTGGCTTGTTGCTCCCAGAAGCCTTCAGAAGACGTTCGAGTTTTTGAAGATCCACAGGGTTCCTGTCGTGGTTGCGTGTTGGTAGACGTTCTGAAATTGAAACATCATCAAATGGCCTCAAAGAACAACCAACTAACCTTCCAGATCCAGAATCAAGACCAGAAGAGAGTAAGAGGAGGGTGAACTGACTATAAGAGTCCTATTGAAGTCCCCTGGGTGTTCCCTCAACCTCGAAACGTCCCCGGTCGTGGGGGTCAGGGGCCAAAGCGACGACATGAAAGCGAGGTTGAGAGTCCCAGGGGCTTCCTACTAATACAAGTGACCCTCTCTTACTCTCTCCACCTGTCGCCATTGTTGTTCCCGAAGTTCCGCGAGACTTGTCGAAGGTTTTGCGGCTCCAGAAGATCCAGTAGAGGTGTGGGCGGTGGCGAGTGACTTGAGGGAGCGTCCTTTGGAGGTGTTACGCTGAAAAAACAGAAAATCGGTAAGAAAAACGAGTGGAAACGGTAGATAAGAAACGATGAAAAGGAAGAGACAAATTAGAAAATCGATAAGCGAGGACAGAACAGTAACCACTTGACCCAGGCCAATGCAATGGAGTTAGATCGTATGCCGCAAGTGTGCTAATGAGATAGAGATAGATCAAAGAAGGTTGGCAAGAGGGCGCACTTGCATACCTCGCTCCTCAACATGGTGTACTACTCGAGGAGGAGCTGTCACACGTAGAGTACGACGCTCCAAGTGGTCCGCTACGACTGCAGATCCCGAAAGTTATACATCTCAGGATCGGACTATCAGAGCTACAGTAATCAAGCTTCAAACACAGACACAATTTGACCGTTCTCTACCCATCTAGACACTCTTCACTCTCCTCCTAGCGGTTTTCCGTCACCAAATGAATGCTCTCTACATGTACCAAAAGCTGATCCAATACACTCAATGTTTCCATACAACAAACCCCTTTGTTGCAAATCCCCATCTCAAACTACACGATGTCTCTGCGCCTACACATAACAGTACAACATGTTGTACATGGCCATGTACAGACAGGCTGTGTAAACTGATCTCTCGAGGGTATAAAAGGGGGAAGAAGAGCTAGGAAAAGACATCAGCTCATTCTAGCAGCTCTTCAGTAGCCTCCTAGAACCGCACCGTAGACAATGATTGCACTCATCTCGATCCTCGCCGCTTTCTTGGCTCCAGAGACTAGTGCTCTTATTACTGGAGACTACAACTGTACTAGATACAACGGATCGCATGTAAGCATCTCAAAGAGATTGAGATAATCATAACCATCTCCTTCTTCCAGTTCATCTACACCCCATCAGCCGTGGCTTGCTCCAACGTCATCGCCGATTCATCCTGCGCTGTTCTCTTCCCAGATCCAGACACCGCTGATGGTTTCCCATCCGCTGACGGACTTCAGGAGAGACCATTGGCTTGCTACACAACCGCCACAGCTACCCCTGCTGGAGTTGTCCAAGACATCAAAAACGCCGCCTTGAGCAGTTGCCCAAGAACCTGCGGACTCTGCTGCCAGACCGATGGATACAACTGCCCAAATGTCGCCTATCCACGTCTCAACTGCCAAACCATCACTCTCTCCCAATGCAACTCTGTCACCTGGAGAACCATCATCGCTGCTGATTGCCCAAGCGCCTGCGGATTCTGCAACCAGGGAGGATGCGTCGATGCTGTCACCAACTGTGGAAACGACTTGAGCATCTGCAACACCGTCGGTATGCAGACATTCGTCAACACCTACTGCCAAAGAACTTGCGGAAGATGCGCTTCCTCTACCACCGCCTCTAGCTCAGTGACCTCATCTTCCACCTGCACTAGCTACATTGCTGACTCCTCTACCAACTGCGCTGCCTGGGCTAACAACGGCTTCTGCACCAACACTTTCTACACCTACGCTCAGAGAAGAGCCAGATGCGCTACGACTTGCAGACTCTGCTAGATGCTGATCGAATGACTTGACAACACACCTATTTTATTTATTGATGGATCTGACCACTCCAAAATAATAAAAACTTTCTCACACAACTCACTCTTTCAAAAAAGATTCGAAGAACAGAAAGAAAAACTCGTCAAATTTAGCAAAACTGTAATTAGCAAATGCGCATGAGCATAGCCAAAAGAATGCGCCTGGCAGCTGGGTATACAGTATTTTCCAATCTCGCAACGCTCAGTTGAATGCTCAGTTGAATAAACCATTCTTTCATCGTGCGAATAATAGCCCGCATACTTCTAAACTACATCCCACCCATTGTCTTCTATGCCCCTTTCAATTGTTCAACAGTTCATTAGACTATCGCGCAGATGTGTCAATTTTCACGCCTAGACACGAAGGGGTATAAAAGGATTATCGGGTGTAGCAGTCCACCATCAAATCATCCTATCAGCTCATCATACATAGCTTAGAATGATCGCTCTCATTTCTGTCCTCTTCGCCTTCTTGGCTCCTCAATCTCAAGCTCTCATTAGTGGAGACTTGAACTGCACTAGCTTTAATGGATCTCATGTAAACTATCATCCCGAGCGCCCAAAACCATAAAACTTGATTTCAGTGGGTCTACACCCCGGCTGCTGTCTCTTGTACCAACGCCGTCGCCGACTCCTCCTGCGCTGTTCTCTACCCTGCTCCTGTCCCAGCTGACGGATTCCCAGTCGCTGGAGGAATCGCAGAAAGACCAAGAGCTTGTTACACTACCGCTGCTGCCACCCCTGCTGCAATTGTTCAAGATATGAAGAGCGCGGCGTTGGGAAGTTGCGCAAAGACTTGTGGGCTCTGCTGTCAGACTGATGCTTACAGTTGCAAGAATGTTGATTGTAAGGGAAACAGGGCTTCAAATGAGTTAGAACTTTGTGATTACAGTCCCCAGAATCCCCTGCAACACCATCACAACCTCCCAATGCAACTCGGTGGCCTGGAGAACCATCATCGCTCAAGATTGCCCAGCCGCCTGTGGACTCTGTGGACAGGGAGGATGCGTTGATGCTGTCACCAACTGTGGAAACGATTTGAGCATCTGTCAGAACATTGGAATGCAGAGCTTTGTGAACACCTACTGCCAAAAGACCTGCGGAAGATGTCCATCTACCACTACCTCCGGATATAACAATGGAGGAGGAAGCTGCACCTCGTACAACGCTGATTCTAGCACTGCTTGCTCTGCTTGGGCTTCCAATGGATTCTGCCAGAACACCTTCTACACTTATGCTCAACGCAAGGCTAGGTGTGCTACTACATGCAGGCTTTGCTAGATGTCTCTAGCTAGCTATAACTATGTAACTATTATCTTTGACAAACTTATGACATAGGGCTTTCACACCTCTCTTGGATCTGACCAATCCTCCAATAAACTTATCTTATCAATTTCAACTAAAAAACAACATACCTTTGACAAAACGACCTCTCACGACCATCACAAAAAGCCAAAATGAGCATGGTTCACTCTAGATCTACAACCATTCAAAACCACCGCAAGCTGTCCAAACATTTTACACTACACACCTTCCTTCACACAATGATTTTCGAAAAGGAGAACGACCTAAACCAGCGAAATCATGTCTGATGCACGTTTGTAACAGTGAGATACATAGCCTGATCAAATGAAACTACACATTGTAGACAATTGTAGACAGATGAGCAAATGGAAGGGATCTTTGAAGGCCTATGCCCAAGGGGTATAAAAGGACAATGGGTTTTTGAAAAAGCATCAACCAATTCGGTTTAGCAATACAACAATGTTCACTACTCTTTCCCTTACCGTTTTCCTTGCTCTCGGAGCCCCAGCATTGGGAGCGATTACCGGAGACTTGAACTGCACCCAATTCGTAGATGGCGCTTGGCAATACACCCCGGCTGCGGTGGCTTGCGAGGATGCCATCAACAGTGCGTCTTGTCAAATCCTATACAAAGAAGGAGAGACTGATGCTGGATGGCCGGTTGCTGGAGGAGATGCCGAGAGACCATTTGCATGCTACTCTACTGCAGATGCTGCTCCTGCTCCAATTGTCCCAGACATGAAGACCGCGTCTCTTGCGAACTGCGCAAAGACTTGTGGCTTCTGCTGTCAAACCCCTGCCTACAGTTGCTCGAATGTTCAATGTAAGCTGGACAGTCTAGACCAAAACTAAGCATAGCTAACTTTTACAGTCCCCCGTCTCAACTGCCAGACCATCACGCGCTCCCAATGCAACTCTGTCACCTGGAGAACCATCATCGCTCAAGATTGCCCAAGCGCCTGCGGATTCTGCAATGAGGGAGGATGCGTTGACGCTGTCACCAACTGCGCCACAGATCTCTCTATCTGCCAGAACATTGGAATGCAAGACTTTGTCAACGCCTACTGCCAAAAGACCTGCGCTAGATGCCCATCTACCACTGCTAGCTCTGGATCTGTTACAACTGCTACTTCCTCTACTTGTACGTCTTACATTGCTGATTCTACGACCTCCTGCGCTTCCTGGGCTGCCAATGGCTTCTGCACCAACACCTTCTACACCGCTGCTCAGAGAAGAGCCAGATGTGCTACTACTTGCAGAATCTGCTAGAATCATTCTTCACTGTTTTATGATCCTATTTATTACTTCTCATGACACTGCACTCTTTCAGACAACACATAGGGACTGACCATCCCAAGTTTTCACTATCAGAAATCAGAAATAAAGCGTTTGTGACTAAAGAAAAGAACTAACCTCTACAACATCAGAATACTAGGATCACCATCTCCGACGAGTGCGTGAATACCAAATGAATCCAATCCTTCCCAAATCATCCCTTCCACACCTTCCCTCCACCTGATCAAACACAACCAGACTACACCCCATCCCGCTATACACCCTAGCACAATCAAAAGACCACACATGATGCACTGGTTCATACTATGAGTGTTTCTTTTTCGCGCGTTTTCAAACCTGATCAAACACGAAACAGTGCATTTCTTTGTAGTTTAGCAAAGCGAGATGAGCTTAATGAATGGAAAACAGGTGTGTAAATTGGTACGGATTAGCGCTATAAAAGTCAAGTCTTTCGTGGGAATTAGCATCATTCAGTGTCTTCAGTTTTCTCCTCTGGAAATGCAAGCCTTCTCTTCTCTTGTGGTCTTCTGCGCCTTGGCAACTGGTGTCTATGGAACAATCACCAATGACTTGAACTGCACTGCCGGTGGAGCGTATACGGCTGGAGCTGTCAACTGCGACGACATCATGTCTACGGCTACATGTCAGAAACTGTTCCCTCTGGCTTCTGGAACAACCACCTGGCCTGCTGTTGATGCGGTTACAGACCGTCCACTTTTGTGCTACACCACTCTCACTGCTACGCCATTCACCATGGATCCAACTTTGAAAGCCATGGCCATTGCCAATTGCCCAAAGACCTGCGGATACTGCTGCCAAACCGATGCCTATGATTGCAAGAACGTTGACTGTAAGTCTCTCAAAGTTTTATGAATAGGTTCTAACTGATTTTTTCAGTCCCTCGTCTGAAGTGTGACTCAATCACTGCCTCCCAATGCAAGTCCCCAGCCTGGAGAAACATCATCGCCGCCGATTGCCCGAACGCCTGTGGATTCTGCGGACAGGGAGGATGCGTGGACGCTGTCACCAACTGCGCCACCGATCTCTCCATCTGCATGAACATTGGAATGCAAGAATTCGTCAACACTTACTGCCAAAAGACCTGCGCTAGATGCCCATCTACCACCGCTTCCTCTATTACCACTGGATCTTCCGGAGGTGGCTCCTGTACATCTTACCTCGCCGATTCTAGCTCGGCTTGCGCTTCCTGGGCTGCTAATGGATTCTGCCAGAACACTTTCTACACTTATGATCAACGCAAGACCAGATGCGCTACGACATGCAGACTCTGCTAGATTACAATGTTCTTTCTTTGACCTGCTCAGACTCTCATTTTCTTTCTTTCTTTTGTCCAAGACATTCTTTCACTACTTCTGGATCTGACCAATCCACGAAATAAAGCGACTTATTTCTAGTGCAACACTATACACCCTGGTTTAAGCAAAAGACCAACTATCCCTTTCAATCCACATGTTCAAACAACGAGATTGATACTCTTCGTAGTTTGAGGGCTCATAACAGGTGTGCAAATCTAGAGGTGTAAAGAGAGCTAGGTGGCCAAATATAACCAGCAATTATCACTAGGAGAAAGGAAAACACGCTTCCTTTTCCTTCCCCCCCCCCCCCAGTTTCGCTTTCTGTTATGACTACATCCATATCCACCTGTATAGCGGATGGCTCCTACTTTGCAACTCCCGATTTCCTTCACATTACCGCTCACATTATGACTGCTATCGGAACCCCAATCCATGTTTTTGGTGCCTGGGTGATACTCTTCCGCACCCCAGGATCCATGGCTTCTGTCAAATGGCCATTGCTCAATTTACACTTCTGGAGTTCTCTATTTGACACCATTCTTTGTTTGCTATCAACCCCGGTTGCCCTATTCCCCGCCATCGCTATGTACTTCATGGGAGCCTTAACCTATTTTGGAGTTCCTGATTGGTTGCAATGTCACATTCTCCTGACTGCTGTGGGGATAGTGATAGTGGCAATGATCACTGTTTATGAGAATCGCTACTTTATGGTGACTTTTGTGGCAAAGACTGGGTTCTGGGCGAGATGGAGGTGTTATTTTTTGACTGGAGCTTATTTCATTGGAGCGACTTTCCTGATCCCGTTTACTGCAACAATCCCAAATCAGAACCTGGTGTTGGAGTATGTTTTCCAGCGCATTCCATGCCTTACAATCCCTAAAGATCGAATCTTTGTCTACACCTTCAACCTATCATTGGCATTCTTTGTTTGCCTTTTCCTTCTTATCACTGCGTTTCTGATAATCGGGATCTTCATCTTTTTAACAATCCGAAATCTTCTAAAAAACACTAAAAATGGCTGGCAGTCCAAGAAAACGCTGCGACTCCAGAAGAAGTTCTTGTTTTGCTTAGTGGTTCAAACCTCTGTTCCAGTGGTGGTAGTGCTAAGCCCGATAAGTTATCTGGGGTTTTCGATAGTTAAGAATTATTATAATCAAGGTAACTTTTGATCCGGGGCTTCTAAACATGTGCTTTCAGCCTATAACAACTTCACCGTCCTCTTATTCTCATCTCATGGACTATTTTCAACTGTTGCTATGCTTCTGATACATCAACCGTATAGAGCGGCTACTTTGGAAGTTCTAAGAAGTTTTACGAAGAGATCTAGAGTTGCTCATATTCAGTGAAAACATAGTAGCGCCTAATTAGGCTCACAAGACACCAAGAACCTCAAGAAAAACAGCTCCCTAGAGTCACAACACAACACATTCCATGTTACAATGGCTACTACCTGCTCCCTTGGCACTGAAACTTTCTACTTTTCAACTCCAGATTTCCTCTCCAAAAGTCTAATCCTCTCTTGTATCCTTGGACTATTCATACATACTCTCGGCTTCTGGCTAATCCTCTTCAGGACCCCTAACGCAATGTACTGCATGAAATACCCCATGCTAAACCTCAAGTTCTGGAACTTCCTACTAGACTTTATCATCTGTGTCTTGGTAGCTCCATTCCCCTTGTTTCCGTTTGTTGGTGGGTATCCAATGGGTGTGCTACACAAATGGGGGATTCCAACTGTTTATCAAACGCATTTTGCCGTCACTGTGTTTTGTAGTAAGTTTGCAAAACAAAACTAGAGATCTGACCACTTGAATTTCAGTTTTGTTAGTCGCAATTATGACTGTTTACGAACACCAGTACTTCTTGTTATCTAGCAAGAATGACAGCTTCTGGAGAACCTGGAGACACTGGTTTCTAGGTGGATACCATGTTTTTATGGCTACTATGATGATACCGTTCACTGCAACTCTTCCTCCCAATGATGATCTAGTTGACATGGTGTTTGAGGCCCTTCCCTGCCTTTCCCTTACTGTTGATCGAAGCCTGGTGTTCATTTACACCTCTAACACTTCTGGATGCTTCTTTTTCAGTATCGCGTTGTTTGGTAGCACTATACTTGTCACCAATACATTCATCATTTTGACGGTTAAAAATCTCTTCAAGAATAGCCAGCTACAATCTCAAAAAACCTTGAAGCTACAGAAGAAGTTTTTGCTCCGGTTAATGATCCAGACGTCAATTCCAGCAGTGGTTTTGGTAGCTCCTGGAGTTTACTGGTATTATACAATAAGTATAGGGATTTATAATCAAGCTATCAACAACCTAAACGTCCTCTTGTTCTCCATGCATGGGATGATTTCAACATTGGCAATGATCTCGATTCATCAACCTTATCGGATTGCAACTGCTAACATGTTTTGTAGATGTTTTACAAGTTCAAAAACAGAGTCTAAAGCTTCAATAAATGTTTTATAAGTCGACACTTGATTTGATTTTTTGACCACGGAAAAGCTGTACAAACAAAAGAGCCAGTGGGCGGATGAGAAGGACGTCTCGAAAGGAAAGGATCAATGATCCCTGTCAAAAATTTGAATTCGTGATGATTTGTAAAGACAAACACTCTTCCTCCACCCACCTACAGTACCCATGCATGCATAATTTCACAGGATCCCGCTTTGTTGATCTGCATTTTTATTATGAAACAACTGGTCATTGGTCCACTGGTCATTTCAAAACATGTCCTCAACAAAACGATCTGATCTTCAAGGAATACGAGGCCTTGCTATCTTATCAGTACTTGGATTTCACTTCTACCCAGACCACTTTCCAAATGGGTATCTTGGAGTTGATCAGTGAGCCTAAACCCTAAACCCACAAAAAGGGACCCCTTCCTTGTGTTTTTCAGATTCTTCGTTCTTTCCGGATTTCTCATGCAAATGTTACTGGACAAATCCAAAAACAAGAGCCCTTTTTCTTTGATACTAACCTTCCACTCTAGAAGGTTCCGAAGAATCCTGCCACTTTACCTATTCTTCATTTGTGTCTCCTTGACTTTCCTCTACAATGCCTTCCCAAGTTCCTCTGTTGAAACCAATCTGGAATCTGCCTCTCGCGCCCTGGTTTTTGTGTCAAATAGACCAAAAACAGGAGCAGAGGACTATTTTCAAATGCTCTCAATTGCAATCGACATCTTCACTCATACCTGGTCGTTGTCAGTTGAGGTTCAATTCTATCTAATGGTTCCTTTTGTGTTTCTCTTGACTGCTCAACTTCCCAGGAATGCTCAAATAATGATGCACATGATAATAGGTACAGTAACCATAAACCCCGATCTTCAAAGTTTGTTTCGATTTAGGCTTGTTATCCTTCTCATTTCACTCTATTTCCTCTACTTCAACAGTAGCTTTCAATAGTGTTTTCGCAAGGATTTGGCAGTTTTCAATCGGAATGACTGCTTTCATTCTCTCAACGTGTCTGGAAGATGTAACGGGTTACTGTATTCTAAAGCAGGCAGAGCAAGAAGAAGAGGAAGGATCTAATGAGAAATTCATCTTAGACTTGGAGCTTCAAAACCGAAGTTTGAAAGTTGAAAAGAAGAATCATTTGATGATCCAATTGTGCAAAGGCTTCACAGTTTTATCAGTGATAAGTATCACAAACTTTCCTGTTTTGATTCCAGCGGTTTTCGTGAGGTTTGCAAGACTCATAACCTTCCAATACTCTTTATTCCAGGCCCTTTATCACTGTTTGTACTGCACTGATAATCCTAATCTCTCATGAAGATTTTCTTCTGTCAAATAGAGTTTTGACCTATATCGGTGATATTTCCTACTCCTTGTACCTGATCCATTGGCCTGTTTATGCATACTGGAAGCTAACGGGTGGCAGTGTTTCAGAGCTCTTGATCTATCTGATAGCCTCTATCATCTTATCAGTAATCATCTATGAGACCTTTGAGAAATGGTACCTTCAACTTTCTTCAACAAGCATTGGAGTTCTCGTGTCATTTTTGTTCCTTCTCAATGTTCTGCTGATCGACAAAGACAAATTTGAACTGGGAAAAGTGTCTTGGCGTAATGATACTGATACCCTGGACCATCTAACCGATTCAAAGACCTTTGAAGACGCAGCAAGGCTAAACTATCTCTGGAGCGTCAACGATAACAAGAACTTGTTCACACCTTCTTGTGTCTATGAAGGAGTTGATACACCGTTGGGATGGTGTAGACACAAGGTACAGGGCCTAACCGGAAAGTACAAGCTTGCAATCTTCGGCAACAGTTGGACTGCAAATCATGCCACTTTGTTCTACCAGGAGTGTGGCTATAAAGCAAAGAGTATCCTTCAAGGATCTGCTTATGGTAAGTACATGAATGAGTGTTAGAGCTGATTTACGTCTTATTGCAGCTTGCGAACCCCTCTACCCCACATGGCACAAGGAAGTTTGTGAGGCAAACTTTACGGATTTTGAAGAACGGATCAAAGCGGAGAAACCGGATTATGGGTTCATAGTGACCAGGTTTATGACAGTCGGCCAGGAACCGCTTGCGAATGAAACAAGTCTAGATGTGGATCCAATTTATCAAACAATGCTGTCTCAAACTTTGAAACTGATCGAGAACATCCAAATCAAGCTGTTCATCCTTGACGCCATTCCCAGGCTTTGGGCGGAAAAGATTGATAAGATAGTTCCAATGCTCAAAAGCCAAATGACTCCAAAGCAGATTGATGAAGAACTCGTGGAATTGGCGGGATTTGACATTGCTAGGAAGCGACAAGCCCAACTTGTAAAAGACTGTGGGGCTAAATGTGAACTCATCGATTATGTACCGACGTTTTTTAACACAACTACGGGAACTTTTCGTTATTTTGACGAACGCGGGTTCTCCTATTACACAGCAGCTACTCACTTGTCACCGCATGGTTTAGAGCATGTTAGGCATGTTTGGAGGGCGGTTTGTGATAGGTTATAGAGTTAATAAAGATGAGATGTCTCGCTTGTAACAAACACGCGACTAATGAGCTTCTCTTCTTCTGTCTAGCCTAGCTCATAACAATGTCTACTACCTGTTCATCCGACCCTCTTCTTTTTTCCACTCCAGAATTTCTATATTTCACTTTACTAATCACATCTATCATCGGAACCTTGATCCATGTCCTCGGCGCCTGGTTAATCCTCTTCCGTACCCCAAAAAACATGTCTTCAATCAAGTTTCCTATGCTAAACTTGAAGTTTTGGAGCTTCCTCCTTGATTTCACTATTGCCGTGTTGACAGCTCCCTTCCCCCTTTTCCCATTCCTCGGTGGCTATTCAATGGGTGTTCTTCACACTTTGAAAGTGCCGGATTCCTGGCAAATGCACCTGATTATCACTTTGTGTTCTATTCTTATCATCGCCATTTTGACGGTTTATGAAAACCAGTACTACATCCTCTCTAATAGTGCAGGAAGTGGATGGGAAGCTAAAAGACGTTGGTTTCTGGGTGCTTGTTATGTTGTCGCGGGGTGTTTTATGATCCCTATCACTGCAACAATGTCAGAAGAGACAGCAGAAGTTGAGAGGATGTTTGAACAGCTTCCTTGCTTGGCTTTATCCATTGAAAAGTCCAGGATCTTCGTCTATTCCTCTACTACCTCATTCGCTTTCATCGCTCCATGTATCCTACTTGCTGTTAGTATATCGTTAAACTTAACTTTTATCGCTTTAACTATCAAACACCTTTTCAAAAACACCCAACACCAATCTGCAAAGACCCTGAAGCTCCAGAGAAAGTTCATGTTCCGGCTGACGATTCAAACTTCCATCCCAGCGGTGGCGGTTTTCATTCCCTTGTATCATTGGCTTTATACTATCGTTCAAGGCATACATAATCAAACTAATAACAACTTGATTGTCATCTTGGTTTCAATGCATGGAACTCTGCTAACTGTTGCTATGATCTTCATTCATCAACCGTATAGGATCGCAGTTTTCAAAATGTGTTGCAGATGTCCTATACGATCTAAAACAGAGTCTAAGGCTTCTGTAAATGTTCTATAAAAAGTCTTGCTTCTCCCGACAGATCCACAAAAGCAGACGTCAATCCTGGTTCCCAGAAAGCACCCAGTAACTTTCCCACAGCCCACAATCGCGAAATCATTGTTATGCAATGCCTCTGACATGTCTCCTCTCCGATTCCTTCTTCTCCACCCCAGAATTCATCTATGAAGCTCTAAACATCATGAGCATTATCGGAGCTCCTATTCACATCTTTGGAACCTATGTGATCATCTTCAAGTCTCCAAACAACTTGAGCTCAATCAAATGGCCAATGCTAAATTTGCAGTTTTGGAGTTCCACGTTGGATTTCTTGATCAGCGTCCTTGTAACTCCTGTTGCACTGTTCCCCTCTATTGCTGGGTACTCAATGGGAGTTCTTTATAAGCTGGGGGTCCCGGATTTTATACAAATGCACTTGATGATAACGTTCATTGGATTGGTTCTTCTCTCCATTCTCACCGTTTATGAAAACCAGTACTTTCTGTTATCCATCAAATCTGGGTCCTGGGCTCATTGGAGGACCTCTTTTCTCATTGGATACTACATTCTAATGTCTACTTTTTTGATCCCATTCACTGCAACTATCCCTAATCAGGACCATGCTGTAGATGAGGTGTTTCAAAGGCTCTGGTGCCTCCAAGGGATCCTCGACAAATCTCGAGTCTTCGTTTACACCTTGAGATTCTCCGCTGCATTCTTTGCATGTGGTTTCCTATACACCACCACCATTCTTCTAACTCTCGGATTCATTATTTTGACGCTGCGAATCTTGTTGAATAACAAAAACACTGGCACCACCTATTCCAAGAAAACACTAAAGCTCCAGAAGAAATTTCTCACAGGCCTAATTATCCAAACAAGTGTTCCTGTGATCGTTATGATTTTTCCGCTTTGCTATCTGGTCTGGACTGTTTATTTTGGGCTTTATTATCAAGCTTACAACAACTTTACAATGTTGGTGCTTTCTAGTCATGGCCTGTTGTCTAAGATTGCAATGTTGGTGGTTCATGAACCTTATCGGAAAGCTGCGGTGACATGTTTTGTTACATGTTCAAGGAGACCGGAATCGAGAGTTTCTGATACTTTGAAAATTTGATCTTCTGAGAATAAACCCCTCACTGTTAGAACATGAAAAACGGATTCTCGATATTTGAAAACCAGCTAAACAAACAAAACACCACAAACAACAAATTAGTATGCACATCTACTGATCTGTCAGAGCCACATAACCCACATGCAACGATCTAGCAAACGATCTGATCTTCAAGGAATTCGAGGCCTTGCTATCTTATCAGTACTTGGATTTCACTTTAACCCGGACTACTTTCCAAATGGGTACCTTGGAGTTGATCAGTAAGTAATAAACCCTCGAAAAGTGACCCATTCCTTGTGTTTTTCAGATTCTTCGTTCTGTCCGGGTTTCTCATGCAAATGTTACTCATTCAATCCAAAGACAAGAGCCCTTTCTCCTTGATACTGAAGTTCTATTCCAGAAGGTTCCGAAGAATCCTTCCACTTTACCTACTCTTCATTTTTGTCTCCCTAACTTTTCTCTACAATGCCTTCCCAAGTTCCTCTGTTGAATCCAATAGGGAATCTGCTTCCCGGGCCCTGGTTTTTGTGTCAAATCGACAAAAAACAGGTGCAGAGGACTATTTTCAAATGCTCTCCATTGCAATCGACATTTTCACTCATACCTGGTCGCTGTCAGTTGAGGTCCAATTCTATCTTATAGTTCCCTTTGTGTTTCTCTTGACTGCTCAACTTTCAAAGAACGCTCAAATCACGGTCCACATTATGATAGGTACAGAATCCATGAACCCCAGTCTTCAAAGTTTCGATTTAGGTTTGTTATCCTTCTCGTTTCACTCTTTCTCCCCGTCTACAATGGCTTTCAATAGTGTTTTTGCAAGGATTTGGCAGTTTGAACTTGGTAAAACAAGCTATGTATTCAGTTTATCAACATCAGGATCTTTCAGGAATGATAATCTACGGCGTGTCTCTCAATTTTGATAAGAAAACAAGCCTAGATCCTTTGGAAACTGAAGCATCTGAAGAAAAGAAGGCATTGCTCTTGGAATCTTGCACGGATCCAGATCTTGATTCAGAGGATCAGCAAGTTCCAGACAATAAGGACATCCTCAAGACAGTTCAAACCATTCTAAAAGTATGTAAGTACTCCGTTATCTTATCAGTGATAAGCGTCCTTTTCTTCACAAGGATTCTGGATGCTCAATTTTCGAGGTAATAAACTTGAACATAAACTTCCTAGTTTCCTATTGTTTTCAGACCCTTTATTACCATATCCACCTCTCTGATAATTCTAATCCCTTATCAAGCTCTAATTCTAACAAATCGATTCCTAACTTACATTGGTGACATTTCCTACTCCTTGTACCTGATCCACTGGCCGATATTTGCTTATTGGAAACTAACGGGTGAGAGTCAAGTTGGTTAGTGATAAGGCTCACTGTGGCTTTTATCAGTTTGTTTCAGAGCTCTTCATCTATCTGTTAGCCTCTATCATCTTATCAGTAATTGTTTATGAGACCTTTGAGAAATGGTACCTTCAACTCTCTTCTACGAACATTGTAGTCTTGGTGTCTTTTTTGTTCCTGGCTAACGTTCTTATGATCAACAAGGACTATTTGCAAGCTTATTATCACCACCTAATTAGCAAAAAGCTCACAATCAATTTGCTAGACCCTGTAACCAATTCAATGACAATGAAAGACGCAGAAAGGCTCAACTATCTCTGGAACATCAATGATAACAAGAACTTGTTTGCTCCAACTTGTGATTATGAAAACCCAGAGACGATTCCTGTTGGGTGGTGTAGGCATAAGGTACAGGGCCTTACTGGAAAGTACAAACTAGCAATCTTCGGAAACAGTTGGACAGCCAATCATGCCACTTTGTTCTATGAGGAATGTGGCTATAAAGCGAGGAGTATTCTTCAAGGGGCAGCTTATGCTTGCGAACCCCTCTACCCCACCAAAAACAAGATGGGTTGTGAGAAGAACTTCACTGATTTTGATGAACGAATCAGGGAGGAGAAGCCGGATTTTGGGTTTATATTGACTAGGTTTGTCACAATTGGAGAGCCCCCAAACTTCAATGAACCGGAGGATTTGATCTATGAAACAATGCTCAATCAAACGTTGAAACTTGCCTCTAACATCAAATACAAGTTGTTTATTCTTGACGCAATTCCAAGGCTTTATAGTGACAAGGTTGATAAGATTGTTCCAATGCTTCAAAGCAACATATCTCCAGTGGAAATTGATGTAAGTTACTCCCCGTTTTGTTAGATTCAACCTAGATATTTCAGAAAGTGCTCATTGACATGGAAGGCTATCAAATCGCCCGGAGCCGTTATCACAAGCTCATAAAAGACTGTGGTTCAAAATGCCAACTCATCAGTTATCTCCCATCTTTCTACAACCTTTCCAGTCACACCTTTCGCTATTTTGACCCCCTTGGGTTTTCATATTTCACATCAACAATCCACTTGTCCCCACATGGTCTAGAGCATGTTAGACCAGTGTGGAAGGAGATTTGTAAAAGGTTGTAATGATATGAATCAGACCAGCGTTTTTTAATCTTCTGAACTGAACCAATTCCACCGCTTTTAGCGCCTTCTCGGGGGAGTATGTGTTTTCCTTCTTTTCTCTCAAAGTGAAATATCGCAATGTAACCAGGTATTAAAAATCTAGCCTAGTTACTGCTGTCTATCTAGCTTGAAGAAAGGAAATTGGAGCTTTTGAGTATCTAGTGCACCCAATTACATGTTCACCAATGGAAGCGCTTGCTCCAGTTCTAATTACCCTGAATTCCTGCAATCCGAGGATTTCCTCCGAACCGCTCTACACATTCAAACCACCTTGGGTCTTCCTATTCATCTCTTCGGTGCTTTTTCTATTCTCTTCAAGACTCCGAAACAAATGTCAAATATGAAGTGGGCAATGCTAAATTTACATCTTTGGAGTGTCTTTTTTGATTTGTCTGTTGGATTTTTGTTCATCCCGTATCTCCAGATTCCAGCAATAGCTGGGGTTGGAATTGGGATTCTCACTGATTGGGGAGTGTTTTTGGGGGATCAGGCGTACTTTGGAATGAGTGTTCTTGGAGCTGTAACTGTCTCCGTCGCCTGCCTCTTTGAGACCCGATTCTTCCACCTATACGCTGAAAGATCCCGATGGAAATACCTCCGCCGACCTTGGCTATTTGCAAACTACCTCTTGGCGTTTACCTACTTGATACCCAGTTATCTAACCTTCCCAAACCAAATATCTGCAAGACTGGAACTCAAAGCTTACATTCCCTGTCTCCCAGATTTCCTATACACCGATCGGTTCTTCATTGTCACTGTTCGCCGAGGCAGGGTTGCCGGGAACATTGGTGTAGTCATGCTTCCGATTCCCGCGGAAAGTTTCTTCTTTGTCTTTCTAATTTATTGGAATCTCCGTGAAATGACAAAGCTTGGAAGGCTTTCTGAAAGCACCTTGAAGCTTCAAAGACGATTCCTAACAGCTCTCATCTTTCAAGTTACAATTCCAGTGGCGACTCTTCTATTTCCAGTGCTATACTGCCAATATGCGATCCTTATGTACTATTACAATCAGGGGTTTAACAATGTTGCAATGATCATTATTTCAATGCATGGAACGGTTTCTTCAGTGGCAATGATTATGTTTCACAAGCCTTATCGGGAAGTGTTGTTTGGCTACTTTTGGGTGCCACAGAGGAAGATTAAGGAGATTGCTCCAAAAGTTAGTCACGTCACTCTTTCCTAATGGTTTTTGAAAGTAAGAGAGTAACCTAAAATCATAGAAAGCTCACGTTTTAGGTCTCCAGATCGCAATCTTGTTTCTCCACAATCTCTCCACCATGTCGAGCTCCAACTGCTCCAACTCTACCTTCCCTGAATTCTTGCAATCCGAGCGATTCTTCCTTTACACCCTACACGTCCTCTCCACCTTGGGCCTTCCAATCCATCTCTTCGGCGCTTACTGTATTCTCTTCAAAACCCCATCACAAATGTCACAAATGAAGTGGGCAATGTTCACTTTACATCTTTGGAGTGTCTACTTCGATTTGACGCTGGGTTTTCTCTCCGCACCGTTTCTCCTGATTCCCGCTCTAGCAGGTGTTGGACTAGGGGTTCTAGGGGATCTGGGAGTGGATATGAAGGATCAAACGTTCTTCGGAATGAGTTTTCTTGGAGGTATGAGCCACTATCGATCAGTTAAAAAGCCCTATCTTTCAGCGGTAATTGTCTCCGTGGTGTTCCTCTTTGAAACCCGATTCTACTATCATTACGCAGAAGACTCGTTTTGGAAGTATGTCAGGAGATCTTGGGTAGTTGCACACTACCTTATATCCTTCACTTATCTCATACCAACCTATCTAATGATCCCTGAACAAACATCTGCAAAGATCGAGATGCATAACTATATAAGAGGAGTCATATTTGAAGATTTTTATTTTCCGAGTGAAAAAGGGGTATTTGCGCTGAAAAATACTAAAATTTTGCCTTCTGTGAAGCTCATGAAATCGGACAAAAATCTACTTGTTTTCACAAAAAGTTTAGTAGAATTCAGGGCAAGTGGAAATAAGTGACCAGAAATACTGGATTTTGAAAAACGTGGACCATTTATTCTTATCAGTGAAAAAGGGATACAGTAGAAATCGGATGATGGAAAATCTGCTATTTTTATCAGTCAATCAGGAATGAAGAAAACAGCAGAAACACAATAGTTGAGATTCTACTAGAGTTCTAAGCAGCAGAAATGAACAAGGGAAAGCAGAATTTGGAAGATTTGAAATCTGCTGTTCTTATCAGTTATCAGGAAATGAACATGAACAGTAGAAACAGGATGATGATAAATCTGCTGGCTTTTCAGAAAATGAAAAAGGCAAGAAACAGCAGGAAGTGGAAGATGAAGAATCTGCTATCCGAGACTCATGCACAAAAACGAAGATGGAGAAACTGGAAACGTGGACGTCGCGATCTCGTGAACATCTCAGGAAGGCTCTTGCACAAAGAAGTAGGAGTAGAGTTGCGGGAACAGGGAGTGACGAGATGAAACATTGGAAGACTGAACTGGTCACCTGAAAAAAACTGATCAATCTTTCCGAATTCTCCTCCAGAATCACACACTGTGATGGTTCGGCGCGTTCTATTTGACCTTCGGGTTCTTGGGGGTTATTCCCAGTTTGATGTTTTGTGTCTTCAAGAACTCGGCTACGGTGCCTCTTGAATCCTCGTCCGGGTCTGTAGCCACTCCAAAAACAGGCGGAACCGATCGCAGCTGCTTCAAAAGCAATTTGAACGCTTCAAATATGTCATTTAGTAGCAGAGTTATCCTCTGTGAGGCTCACATTTTTTACCATATCCTTGACATTCTCTCTCGTAACTGGAGACATTGCTATCCGACATAAATCCCCCAGCAGATTGACAAATCGCCATGCATTTGTCTCTGACTCCCGTCTCCGGTTTGATTATGTCAGGCAGAAACGAAGAAACGTCGAAATCTTTCTGGAAGTACTTTTTTACAGGCACTGTTGCAAGTTTTCACCTTGAAAACAGGGAACTGTTGTTTTCCTGACTTCTCAAACAGATCATCAGTTTCAATGTAAGGAGCCACGCTCCAGGTGACAGTGGAATCAGGACGATTCTTGGTCAAGATGATTTGGTGGTTTGTGAACAGGTGATCATATGGAAGAGCATGCTGTTTCAGCGGGGAGAAGTCATAGATCGTGGTGTTCCGCATGACTTTCTTTACGGATGGAATAGACTCCAAGAAGCCGCAGTAATCTTAACAACAAGATATTGCCGAAACGCAAGTCAAATACCGTCGGGATCCATCAAATCGTCTTTGATACTTTTCGCATTGCGAGAGATAACACCGAAATGAGAATCCACACTGTTATGCGTGTGCCCGACGGTTGCATAAAGAAGAGCAATCTCAAAAACGCTTTGTAAACTGTTAGAATTGAAAGGTTCACCTGGTGAATGCTAGGGATGTGATGCATCAGGAAGCTGAAACAAGCAATCACTTCATACGATTTGTTTGCTCTGCAGTTGTCGAAGGCGATGTAGATGGTACTCGGCATTCTCTTGAGCTGAAACTGCGGGTATGAGTATGAACTGAATGTTGTGTGAACCGTGGTCAAGGCATCTAAAAGCAACGAACAATAGTACGAGGAATTTCCAGAGAACTTCCACGCCAATTCCAGATAGTCGAGGTTTGTGTTCAAATTTCCGTCTGAAAGAGTGACAATAGTTCTGCTTGTTAGCTCTGCTTACTGGAGCAATGAGCCAACTGTACTCCTGTCAGGGACATCGGAATCCTTTGACCGTCTCCGATCGCCTTCGGACGCGTGTTCATGATAGGCAGTTTGCTACTGTTGCTGCTCATGGCGTCACATTTCAACACGATGAGATCAGAGTCATCCCTCCGGCTTATCGCGCAAAGCCCCTCTACAATAGCTCTTTCCTTTCTGAAATAGGAGTTTTGTTTGAACTGCTTGCATTAGGTAGAATTTACGAGATAGTTGTCGTATGTTTCTTTAGTAGACCGGCGATTTTTGCTTTCTCCTCCTTGTTCTTGCTCAGCTTGTAAGATCTTTGCAGCCCGGAACACGTGTTGCAGCGGACGAGAGAATCGGTCTGAAACTCTGAGAAAGTGAACATAAAAGAAAGAACTGGCATGCCTTTCTCTTTCTGATTCTCAGCCCCAGCCGTCGTCGCATGGAAGAGATTTTCAAACTTTTTGCCGTTTTTATCAACTCTCTGAACTTTTATATTAGGAATGGAGTCTAGTTAGCGTTGAACCTGTTCGAGAACGAAGGAGGCAGCAGTATCCCTCCCGTGGGACAAAACTGAGCGTGCTGGTGAATGACGTCTAGTCCATTTGAGATGTTCGAAATTGTCTTCGTGTTCCATGTTCTACCCACTAACTTGTCACCGATATCACCTCCCAATAAGTGTACCAAGCTAAAAGCATTTACTTGACTGAGATGAACACTGGAAACTGACGTATGCAGACTGGTTCCCAGAATTCGAGACAAAGTGAGACCACACATCTGAACTTTGTTCTCCGTCACCCAAACAGTCTTATCCGACGACAAAAACAGCCTCCGAACCTTAATACATAGTTTTCTAGTATTGAGAAGAGCCTGATTTCAAACTTTCTCTTTATCCTCTTTGCCAAGTGGTGTCGCAAACTGCAGGAACTTGTCTCTAATCAACATAACGTCGATTCTTCTCAGGAAGATGGTGCATTTGGACGAACAACACTCCGAGTACACAATGGATTCCGCAGAGTGTCTGTGTGCTGGCATAGTCCAATGACTGCAGAAAAGCTCCTCCGACTGGATCAGTTCATCCAAAGTCTGAGTATGTAACACGTGTTTCGCGATGTTTTCACTGTTTTACCGTTTTTTCCATTGCCGCGTTGCTTTGGGGGTGTTGCAGAGTGCTCTTTCAAAACCAGACACGTCACCAATAACAGGTATTTGAGGAAACTGATAGCAGGGTATCAGCAAACTGATTACATGGTATCAGCAAACTGATTACATGGTATCAGCAAACTGATAACCGCCTATCAGTTATTATCAGGAGCTTCCAACGCTTATCAGCCCCCTTATCGGACGTTATCAGTCACCAGGAACACGTCAGCTCATATCAGTCACTTATCAGTAAACTGCTACACGTCACCGGTAAGCAGTTGTTCCTCGGCAGTTGTTCCTCGACATTGACAGTTCAATAGTTACAAAATGTGGACAAAGAAATTTGACAAAGTGCAGCTTATCACGCGCAATGTCCCGATCCGAAGATTGAAACAGGAGTGGAAAAAGTCGTCGTTGGTGGTTGTTTTCAACTCTACTTTCCTTCAAAAGAAGCGCTTCAAAAACGAGGTAAGTTCCTTTGGTGAAAGTGTAGTCATTTAACTAATCTCAGCATAAATTTACCGATGATACAACGGGAATCGATATTTTTGCGGACGATGATGGGAAGTGTTATTTGACAAACGTGGATCTCCCGGGCATCAATCTGAATATCGAGCTTCTCGGTTTGAGAGTGGAAGATGATGATGCGCTGTTTTACATTGGGGAGAATGTTATCAAGGGACCGAAGAAGTGCGTCGATCCATTGGTCCTCACAACCACTTTCTTCGAAGTTCTGTTCGGAACTGAAGCTGTCGCTCCTCCGATGCCACTCAAACGGATTCATGATGAGTTGGAGAACGATCAATCAAGCATTCCCTCATCTCCAAAAGTAATTTCCAGTAGGAGTGTTCCTCTCAATGGCATGTTTCAGCGACTTCGTCCGGAAGAAGACGAAAACGTCCTCGACGACATTTCCACCCCGCTTGCTTCATCCGATGAGATAGAAGATGTTTCTGAGAGTATTTCGCCGTGTGAAACTTCTTCTCCGAAAAAGATTTCTTCCACGAAACTCGACGAGAAAATTGCCGGCAACGTTGAAATCGAAAGATACAGGGCAATGTTCCACCGCCTGGTTTATGGAGATATCGTTGCTACCAAGGAAGTGGAGATCAGCAGCAAGTATCTGGCTCGTGATGGTGGTGAAGACAACGAGAGCTCTCTCAATCACTTCAAAGATCGTATTGCCAATGGATCTTCTCTAGCCATCGAACAGATCACCTGCTACAAGAAAGAGTAGGATTCAATATTTAGAGCTTTCTTATTCTTCTTTGGATTACAGTTCGTCCTATATAGTTGTTGACGGAAAGAAAAGAGCCGCGGCATTGGCTACCTCTCCTCATCGGCTGATATCCATCGCGACAATTGACGAGAAAGATCAGAAGCTGTTTCTTGTCGGACAACAGATTAAGAAGCTCATTTTTGTCTCTGTCGATGCTCTCCAGGCTGTGGGTCTCTTTAACTTGACTAACTGTACTTGATGAGTTCAGATCAATCTGCTGCGTGACTCATTTGTTTTCATGGAGCTGAATCCCGACACTGTAGCAGCGTGGCCAAGCCAGACAAAGCAGCGCGTCTTCGAGCCGTTCTGCAAGAAGTACAGCATTGATTTCGTGAAGGTTGCGTCTACTACTCCTCTTTTCGATGCTGTCAACAAGCTCTCCCACATGCGATCCTTGATAACTGCCAATTTGATTGCCATTGTTGTCCGCAAGTATCGTGTTAACAGTGTGAAAACTGTTGATGTGTTGTCGAAGGTTGAGGTTGGATACGAGAAGTCCCTTTTCAAGGTAAATGCCTCAAAGTAATCGGATGTTACTTTGGTTTTACAGGAGTTAGCTAAAGTGGAGGTCGATGTTTATCATCTGCTCCGAGCCAAGAAAGTTCCGGAGGATATTCTAGTTCGTTTCGTCACGGATCACGGAGAGGAGGAGCATTTCAAAGCCTTCATAAAGTAACGGAACCTATAATTATCACTTTGAATTGTGTATTCAGAAGTGAGCACCTTCGTTCTAATCAGAAGATTGCCAAGTACTCCACTTTGATTTCCAAGTATAATGAATTCGTCGCCAAGATCAAAAAGCTCCTGGAGCCCCCGAGTCCGGCAACCCGAGATCGTGTGGTAGATGTTTCCGAGATGATCTGCAACTTTGATGTCTTTCTCGTGGATTCTACGGTAATCTGGCTGTAGTGGACGCATCATGTCGTTTTTTCCAGAATCACAAGGTGTTTGAAAACGTTGGTCATATCAAGAATGGTATCATCCTTTTGTTTGGCCATCAACAAGTCGACTCCAGCAGCAATCACACTCTGATATTGCCTGTGAATCTGGTCACTGAAGATGAGACAGAATGTAAACCTATAACCCTCGATTATCTCTCAAAACTTGAATTCTAGGCCTGAACAATTCGGTTAAATTCTCTTTGTACCTGGTCACCGATGGTGAAGTCATGCCTGTTTCCGACGCACGTGAAGCCTTCAGTGCCTGCTCTATTCCGTATGCTCAGTTCATTATGATGGAGTGGATTATCAAACTGATTTCTTCCTTCTCCACTGTCTACTGCGATTTGCCGACTTTTTCTCAAGGTGAGCAGAGAAAACGGCTTCCAAACTAAGCAGATTTTCAGTATTTGTCGATTCAATACTCCTCAAGTGTGACAAAGTGGCCATGCAAGAGCCTTCCTGAGATGTTCACGAGATCGCGACGTCCACGTTTCCAGTTTCTCCATCTTCGTTTTTGTGCATGAGTCTCGGATAGCAGATTCTTCATCTTCCACTTCCTGCTGTTTCTTGCCTTTTTCATTTTCTGAAAAGCCAGCAGATTTATCATCATCCTGTTTCTACTGTTCATGTTCATTTCCTGATAACTGATAAGAACAGCAGATTTCAAATCTTCCAAATTCTGTTTTCCCTTGTTCATTTCTGCTGCTTAGAACTCTAGTAGAATCTCAACTATTGTGTTTCTGCTGTTTTCTTCATTTTTGATTTGCTGATAAGAATAGCAGATTTTCCATCATCCGATTTCTACTGTATCCCGTTGAACTGATAAGAATAAATGGTCCACGTTTTTAGTATTTTGTCTCGAAAACTGATCATGGGAATTGTAAAAGCAAAAAACCAGCAGTAATGGAAACAAAGTGGACATTTGTTCTGAATTCTACTAATAAAAACGACGAATGTGAAGGAAAACGGGGAAAACAGGCAAGATGCCGTCATTCTGCTAAAATGGCAGCAGATTTTTTAACACTTAAGGAAAAAGCCCTCGGAAAAAAAAAATCTTCAAATTTGACCCCTCTTATATCCCTTGCCTTCCGGATTTCCTCTATGAAGAGAGATTCTTGGTGGTATCTGTTAGAAGATTTGGCGTTGCAATGAACATCTCTATCATCGTCATCTTTATCCCACTGGAAGCTCTAACCTTTGTCCTATTAATCTATTGGAATATGCGAAAGATGAAGAAACTCGCTCGACTATCCGAGGCGACGCTAAAGCTTCAAAGAAAGTTCCTCACCGCTCTAATCCTCCAAGTCGCCTTCCCAGTCTTCGTCGGTCTCGGACCCATCTACTACTACGAGTTTTCAATTGTTTCGAGGTATTACAATCAGGGATTCAATAACCTTGCTATGATCGTGTTATCAACTCATGGAACTGTGTCTTCAGTGGCTACGGTGTTGCTTCATAAACCTTATAGGGACTTTTGTTTGTTTGAGGTGTTTCATTTGAAAAGGGCGGTGGTTAAAGAGAGAACGAATAGAGTTAGTTCAAAGGCTCCGAATGTTTGATTTGAATGAAGTTGTTCAAGAAAAACGCGCTAACATATTATTAAAAACCTCGCGCCTTTTCCTTCCCCCACTCTAGTTCTTTTGGCCGATCTTACTACATTCAATGTCCAACTGCACCTCTTCCAACTTCCCCGAATTCCTACAATCCGAGACATTCTTCCAATACACCTTACACATCTTCTCCTCCCTTGTAATCCCTATCCATGTCTTTGGAGCTTATTGTATTCTCTTCAAGACCCCATCTCAAATGTCTGATATGAAGTGGGCAATGCTAAACGTGCATTTTTGGAGTGTTGGAATGGATTGGACCGTGGGATTTCTCCTGGTTCCTTTTCTCCAGCTTCCTGCACTTGCTGGTGATGGCTTAGGACTTCTAAGCTTTCTGAAAGTGGATCTAAGAGATCAAACTTATTTTGGAATGAGCTTTCTAGCTGGAGTCATTGTTTCAGTGCTTTGCCTCTTTGAAACGCGATTCTTCTACCTGTATGCTGAAAACTCAAGATGGAAATACCTCCGACGACCTTGGCTCGCTGCAAACTACCTCTTAGCGTTTTCCTACATGATACCAAGCTATCTAATGATCCCAGAACAATCTTCTGCAAAGCTCGCAGTTCACTCTTATATCCCCTGTCTCCCAGACTTCCTCTTTGAAGATCGGTTCTTGGTGGTAGCAGTTCGCAGACTCTACGTTGCTATCAATGTCGGTGTAGTTGTTATTCCAATACCCGCCGAAGCTTTCTCTTTTGTTCTTCTGATCTATTGGAATATGAGAAAGATGAAAAAACTTGCAAGACTATCCGAGAAGACCTTGAAACTTCAAAGAAAGTTCCTCCAATCCCTGATCCTTCAATGCACCCTTCCAGTGCTCACCGGTCTTGCTCCGATCTTTTACTACGAGTTTGCGATTGTCGCGAGGTATTACAATCAGGGTTTCAATAATGTTGCAATGATAATCATTTCAATGCATGGAGCGGTTTCTTCAGTGGCTACGATTCTGCTTCATAAACCTTATCGGGAAGTGCTTCTGAAGTTTCTAAGGGTTCAGAGGAATAAGGTGAAGGAGATAACTGCGAAAGTTAGTGCTACTGTTAACTAATATTGATTCTTCTCACTTCGTATAAGCTTCCAAACCATGAATTAAAGTCCCCCCCCCTCCCCTACCGCTTCGTCGAGACTCGCAAAACCGCAGCAAACAAACCAATCTCGTCAGAACTCTAAAATGCCCGACTGCTCTACTAGCACCTATCCGGAATTCATGCAATCCGAGCAATTCCTCAAAACCACCCTACACATTTTGACCTCTCTAGGCCTTCCGATCCATGCCTTTGGTGCGTTTTGTATTCTCACAAAGTCCCCACCTCAAATGGCAGAGATGAAATGGGCAATGCTAAATTTGCTGGTTTGGAGTGTCATATTTGATGTCATTTTGGGGTTCTTCCTGATCCCCTTTATCCAGATTCCTGCTCTGGGGGGTGTTGGACTAGGAATCCTAACGGATTTCAAGATGAATCTAGGGAATCAGACGTTTCTTGGGATGGCTGCTCTTGGAGGTTTGTTAGTGTAATCTTGTGTTTTAGACCTTTAAAATGATTCATAATTCCAGGACTAATCGTCTCTGTGACCATCCTATTTGAAACTAGATTCTACCTCCTCTACGCAAGTCACACTGAATGGAGCTTTTACCGTCGATTTTGGATAGTTTTCAACTACTTTTTGGGCTTCTTTTATCTCTTCCCAACCTATAAAGATTACCCAGAACAAGTGCAAGGGAAGAAGGAACTCTTTGAGTATATCCCCTGCCTCCCAGAGTTTCTGTTGGATGATCGGTTCTTCATTGTCACAGTGCATCGCGGAAGAGTTGCGATGAACATTGGGGTTTTGGTGATTCCAGTTCCGTTGGAAGCGATTCTCTTTGTTTTTATGATCTATTGGAATATGCGAAAGATGAAGAAGATGTCTAGACTCTCCGAAAAGACCCTACAACTTCAAAAACGCTTTCTCCGCTCTTTAATCCTCCAGGTCACCCTTCCAGTTATCATTCTCCTCGTGCCGATTTACCTCTATGAGTATGCAATCCTCTCTTTTCATTATAATCAGGGAATCAATAACTTTGGAATCATCATCATTTCAATTCATGGCACCGTATCTTCTATCGCTATGATTTTACTTCACAAACCTTATCGGGAAACGTTCTTTTGGTACTTCAGAGTGCGCAGAGCACCGAGAGAGCAAGCTCCGCGGATTAGTCAAGTTGTTGATACCAGGCTATAGATTTCTGATGTGTTAGGCGGGACTGCACCATGTGTTTAACCAAAAACTTCTCTCTCTAAACAACTATGCTAGACTAAGTTGTTCTGTTATCTTGATGTCCAACTGCTCCAGCTCTGACTTCCCAGAATTCATACAATCTGAAACATTCTTCATTACTTCCCTACACATCCTCACGTCCCTTGGCGTTTCTATTCATATCTTCGGTGCCTACTGTATACTTCGAAAATCCACGGTTCAAATGTCCGGAATGAAGTGGGCAATGCTGAATCTACATCTTTGGAGTGTCTTTTTCGATATCGGTATTGGATTTCTCTTTAGCCCCTTCATCCAACTCCCAGCTCTCGCGGGTGTTGGATTGGGGGCCTTATCAATTTTTGGACTGTCTTTAGCAGAACAAACGTACTTTGGAATGTCCCTTTTGGCAGCTGTAATGGTCAGTGTTGCTTGCCTTTTTGAGACCCGATTCTTCATCCTCTATGCTACAACCTCCACCTGGAAGTCGTTTCGAAGGCCTTGGCTTGCGGCAAATTACTTCTTGGCCTTTGTTTTCTGCCTTCCATCCTATCTGATGATCCCTGAGCAGAAATCTGCAAAGATAGAGCTCTTGGCGTATATCCCCTGCCTTCCGGACTTTATGTACCATGACAGATACTTTGTTGTAACCGTTCATAGAACCTTCGCAGTTCTCAATATCCTCGCCATGATCCTTCCGGTGTTCAGTGGGATTGGAATTTTTGTTTTGTTGATCTATTGGAACATGCGACAGATGAAGAAACTCGCAAGACTCTCCGACAAGACCCTGAAGCTTCAAAGACTCTTCCTCCGCGCCTTGATCCTCCAGGTCACCCTTCCAGTTACCATGCTTATTGCTCCGATTATGTACTACTTGTACTCTTTACACTTTCACTATTACAATCAAGGATTTAACAATGTCATAATGATCTTCATTTCAATGCATGGGACCTGTTCTTCAGTGGCTACTATTCTGATTCATAAGCCGTATCGGGAGGCTTTGGTGCGGATGGTAAAGAAGCCGAAAGAAGAGGTTTTGTCGATAATTAATGTTAGTGTTACGGTGAAGTGAATGAAGTTTTGCACTCAAAACGTGTTTTCCGCAGACACGCCCCGGTCCCAGGTACACGCGTAACCATGAATTAAAATTTGGCATTTTGTCGGAGCCCAGACTCCAAACAGCTTCTAACAAACCAGAAACCTAGTCCAAATGTCCAACTGCTCGAGCTCTAACTTCCCCGAGTTCATACAATCCGAAGCCTACTTCTCCACATCCTTACACATTTTGACCTCCCTTTCCCTCCCAATCCATCTCTTCAGTGCCTATTGTATACTGTTCAAATCCCCCGCTCAAATGTCCGATATGAAGTGGGCAATGTTCAATTTACACTGCTGGAGTGTCGCATTTGATATCAGTCTTGGATTTTTGTACATCCCCTATCTCCAGTTGCCAGCAATTGGTGGTGTGGGATTGGGGGTGTTGACGAAGATGGGTGTTGGTTTGGGGGAACAGGCGTATTTTGGCATGTGTATGTTGGGAAGTGAGTTTTCTTTAATGCAACCTGTAATCTAATCGATCTCCTATGTTCCAGCAGTCATTGTCTCCGTCGCTTGTCTCTTCGAAACCCGGTACTACCTCCTCTACGCTGAGTACTCGATTTGGAAGTGTATCCGCCGACCCTGGCTTGCTGCAAATTACCTTTTAGCCTTCACCTACATGCTACCAATGTATCTAACATTCCCGGATCAAAAGACTGGGAAGGAGGAGCTCATGCTTTATATCCCCTGCCTCCCAGACTTCCTCTATGAAGATCGCTACTTCATTGTCACCGTTCATAGAACTTGGACTGTCCTTAACATCGGCGTTCTTGTGCTGCCAGTCCCTTCTGAAAGCTTTTTCTTTGTCATTTTGATTCATAGAAACATGGCAAAGATGAAGAAACTCGCCCGACTTTCTGAGAAAACCCTCAAGCTTCAAAAGACCTTCCTTCGCGCCTTGATCCTTCAGGTCACGTTGCCGGTTATCAACATAATCACCCCGATCTTCTACTACCTTTACTCAGTGCACTTTAACTATTACAATCAGGGCTTTAACAATATCACTATGACGATTATTTTGATGCATGGCACTGTGTCTTCCATTGCGACAATCTTGATTCATCAGCCTTATCGGGAAGCTTTGTTCCAGCTACTTGGGGTCAAAAAGAAGGTGAATGTTCAACCTGAGATCTCTGCGATTGTTAGTAATATCACTGTGACTTGATACATTTGCTTTTTGGTGTCGTTCTTTGTAAAAAAATGAAGCTTCACCTGTCTCTCATGGTCCAAAGATTGCTAGCCTTCCACCTGACCCCCAGTCAATCATTTTTTGTCTTTGTTAACATCAGAATTCTACATGCCCAACTGCTCCATCTCGACCACTCCAGAGTTCCTCCAATCCGAGTTCTTCCTCCAAACCTCTATGTATCTAATTACCACTTTTGGTTTACCAATTCACATCTTTGGTGCTTACTGTATCCTTCTCAAGACTCCAGAAAGGATGTCTGATATGAAGTGGGCGATGTTAAACTTACACCTTTGGAGTTCTGGCTATGATATCAGTCTAGGATACCTGCTAATTCCATTTCTAATGTACCCGGCTACCGCCGGAACTTCTTTGGGTGTTCTCACAGATTTAGGATGCCCTTTACCCTTTCAAATTGTTATTGGAGCTGCAGTTTTGGCATCTGTCATTGTATCAGTGACATGTCTCTTTGAGACACGGTACTTCTATTTGTATGCGGAGAATTCAAACTGGAGATTGTTCCGGAAACCATGGCTCTTGGTCAATTACCTCTTGGCGTTCACCTACTCCATTCCTACTTGTCTAATGATCCCAGAACAATTAGAAGCAAAACTTTACTTCAAAACAGCTATTCCATGCCTCTCTGACTTCCTCTTCGATGATAGAGTGTTGGTGTTATCAGTTCACAATATGGAAATTGCAACAAACGTTGCCCTCGTTGTCTTCCCAATTCAATTGCAAAGTTTTCTATTCATAATCTTGATATATCGGAACATGAAAAATCTGGAAACACTCTCAAAACTATCCAAAAAGACGCTAGACCTACAGAGAAAGTTCCTAAAAGCTTTGATCCTTCAAGTCACCATCCCAGTGGCGATCGTCAGTGGACCTATGATCTATAATGGATATGCTGGAATCACAATTCATTACAATCAGGGGTTTAACAATGTTGCAACGCTTGTTATGTCAATTCATGGCACCGTTTCTACTGTGGTGATGATTCTGGTTCAGAAACCGTACCGGGAAGTGGTGATGCGATGTTTGAAGGTTTCAAGGGCGCAGACTAAGATTCGTAATGTTAGCAATGTAACTTTGACATGATCTGGTTTTTGGTTTCTGTTTTTGTAAGAAAAAATGAAACTTCACCTGTCTCCCAAAGATTGTTCACCAGCCTTCCACCTGATCCCACATTGTCATTCTCATTTTGACATTGATCAAAAAGCATGTCCAACTGCTCCAGCTCCACTTACCCAGAGTTCTTACAACCCGAGTCCTTCCTCCGAACCTCTCTGCACATTCTTACCACCTTGGGCCTTCCGATCCACCTCTTTGGTGCCTACTGTATACTCTTCAAGACCCCGAAACAAATGTTGGATATGAAGTGGACGATGCTGAACTTACAACTTTGGAGTTTTGGCTTTGATATCAGTGTTGGCTTTCTGTTCCTACCATTTGTAACTTTTCCCGCAATGGCTGGAGTTGGACTGGGCCTTCTATCGGATCTCGGAGTGCCTATAAAGTTTCAAACGTTCATTGGAGTGTCAAGTTTGAGTGCTGTAATAGTCTCTGTCACATGTCTCTTTGAAACCCGCTACTTTTACTTATACGCTCGAAACTCTACATGGAAGTATATCCGAAAGTATTGGCTTGTTGCTAACTACATTCTGGCGTTCACCTACCTTACCCCATCACTGCTAACAGTTCCAGACCAAAAGGAAGCAAAGCTGTTTGAAATTCTCTTGATACCCTGTCTACCGGAGGCTATTCTAGAAGATCGTTACTTTGTCGCAACAATCTGGCGTCATTGGGTTGTACTAAACGTTGCTATTCTAGTTATCCCAGTATTCATCGAATGCTTTACTTTTGTGTTCCTCATTTATCGAAACATGCGAAGGATGTCTGTATCTGCAAGACTATCAAAAAAGACGCTAGACCTTCAAAGAAACTTTCTCACAGCTTTGATACTCCAAGTGGCCCTTCCAGTTCTTATAATCTGCGCTCCTCTTTACTACTTCTGGTATTCAATGTTTACTTATTACTACAATCAAGGATTCAACAATGTTGCAACCATCATCATTTCCCTGCATGGCACAATGTCTTCACTTGCTATGATTCTGATACATAAGCCATATCGGGAAGTGTTGAAGTTGAAAGGGAGCAAATCGGGAAAAAAGACAGCAGGGAAGATCAGTGTTAGCATTGTGACCATGCATTGACTGTGTATCGTTTAATGTTGGTTTGATCCGGATCTCCGCACTTTCGGCAGCAAATCGCGCTTCTCCGGCAGCTGGAATAACAGAAAAGCTCAAATCAAACCCAAATCAAACTACTTCTCCTGGTTTTTCTGCCCGGATGAGTGTATCTTTTGAAATTCCATTCCCACATGTTTGCGTTTCGGTCTGGCGTTAGCACCTGTTCAAATCAACGAGTGAAACCAAAGTATGCACTGAAATCTGTGAGCCCACTCTTTCGTCCGGGGGGTCTACTATAAAAGAGCACCCTAACGACTGGATCCTCACTCAATTGGCTCTCAACACAGCCTACCTAATCTAGCAAAATGTTGTGGACTCTTGTCTTCCTCTCAACTGCCTTGGCTGCAATCGAATCCGACTTCAACTGCACCACCTACACCACCGAATTCGTCTGGGCTCCCTCTGCAACCACCTGCTCCAATGTTCTCTCTGATGCGGCTTGCAGTGTTCTGTATGTTGGAGACAGTGGAGTTTACCCAGCCCCCGGAGCCAATACCCTTCGTACCGCCGCTTGCTACACTCTTGGAGCTGACGGAGATCCGATTGACGCTGGAATGAAGAAGGTGGCTATTGAGAACTGCCCGAAACATTGTGGATACTGCTGTCAGACTACTGCCTATAACTGCAAGAATGTTCAGTGTAAGTTTCTCTGATCTTGAACCAAGTTTCTAAGAGATCCTTTCAGTCCCTCGTCTCAAGTGTGAAACCATCACTGCCGCTCAATGCCTGTCTGCCACCTGGAGAACAATCATCGCCGCTGATTGCCCAAATGCCTGCGGTTTCTGTAACGAGGGAGGATGCGTCGATGGAGTCCTGGATTGCGCCAATGACATCTCAATCTGTAACGCCGTTGGCATGCAAGACTTTGTGAACCAGTACTGCCAAAAGACCTGTCAGAGATGCGCTTCCTCCACCACCGCCGCTTCTGCCGCCACCACTTGCACCAGCTACATCCCGAACTCCTCGACTGCTTGTGCTTCCTGGGCCGCTAATGGTTTCTGCACCAACACCTTCTACACAGTGGCTCAAAGAAGAGCCTATTGTGCTACGACTTGCAGACTCTGCTAACTTCTCCACGACTTGACAAGACAGATGCCATTCCATTCTTGAAACCATGACAAACTGCTAGATTAGCCACTTTGATTGATAGAGATTATCACTGCTTTTAGTTTCTTGACTGACCATCTTGAAATGAAGATTTTCTCCTTCAAAATCTGTTATAACACCGAAAACACAAACTTCAAGACCAGTCATTCCCGAACGGTCGAAAGTTCACTGGGAACACTGTTCGAATCCTCACGTACACTCGCCCGAATACAGTGCCGTTTGTGACTAGACAAAATTTGCATAAACCTCTCCGCCTAGAAAGTCAGACATCTATAAAAAGGAGGTGTTCAGTTCGTCAAACATCGCATTCAAAAAATGGATCCGAGATGGATTGCGCTTGGAGTTGCTACTATTCTTGGGATGAATATTGCGATTTCTGTATTGGTGAACATGGCTTATTCGAAGGTCGAGACAATCGAGGATGTTGTAAGAGGTAAGATTTTGGCCCTTAAGCCTTCTTATGCTCTAAACTTTATCCTGAATCTTTCAGCTCCTCCAGACCCCCCAGGTGACACTATTCAATCCTTCCTGAACGCTGAAAACATCCGAAAACATCTCCGCGCTATCACAAAGAAAGGACATGTCTCTGGAACCTCTAACAACCTAGAAGTCGCCCAATACCTCCGAAACGAAATGATCAGTCAAGGTTTAGAAGGGGTACACTTCAATGCGTACGATGTCCTGCTCTCTTACCCTGATTGGAAGACCCCAAACACCTTGGAAATCCTTTCTGAGAACGGTACAACCCTTCATAAAACCTCTGGTAGAAGTCCTGCAATCATCAAAGAGGAACAGACAGATCATGAAGCTGAACTTCAATGGTTTGCCTACTCAGCCAATGGAGTTGTGGAAGGAGATGTTGTGTATGTCAATGGCGCGTCTCACAAGGATTTCGAGCATCTTATATCTCTTGGAATCACGCTGAAAGACAAGATCTTCTTAGCAAGACATACCGGCGTGTTCCGTGCCAATATTGCGCAGAATGCGGTGCATTACGGAGCGAAAGGGTGTCTAGTGTACTCGGACCCAGTTCAAGTGGCTAGTTGGGGTACCGGGCCGAGTAAGTATCAAAAGGTTGAGGACTGATTATGATGATTTCCTTGTTCAGATGAAACCTTCTCCAGTACGGATAAAATGCCTCCAAACGCTGTGCAACGCGGGACCCTGTTACTTGGAACCGGGGATCCCAGAACCCCTGCTTTCCCATCCATCAAGGGACTTCATAGAGAGAAGGACGAAGAGCAATTGTACGCTGAAAAACGGATCCCGACGATTCCAGTCTTACCGATCCCATATAACGAGGCTCAGAAGCTGTTCGAAAGAATGAATGGAGAAGAGGTGGTTGCAGGGTTCCGGGGAAAACTCGAAGTGACCTATCGATATGGCCCAGGTCTCATTGACAATCAGAAGATTCGATTGACAGTTCACGCTAGAAATGAGGAAAGGACGATCCAGAATGTTATGGGGTACATCAAAGGACATGAAGAATCCGAAAAGCTCGTAGTTATCGGAAACCATTATGATGCTTGGACCTATGGAGCAATTGACCCGAACAGTGGAACCGCGACTCTTCTAGAAGTCTCTAGAGCCCTCAAGGCCTATCAAAACAGCACTGGATGGGTCCCAGCGCGCTCTATTCTCTTCGCTCATTGGGATACAGAGGAATATGGACTAATGGGATCTACAGAGTTTGCAGAAGAGTTCCGAGTCCAGCTAATGTCCCGAGCAGTGGCCCTAATCAATGTGGACGTGATAGCAGGCAACCAAACCCTGCACACTTTAGCGAGCCCTGTTGTTGCTAATGTGTTACGGGAAGTCGCTGGAGATACAGTGCATCCAAACGCCTTTGAACGGGAGAACGGAAGAAACACAATTCTGGACTCTTGGAAGCATTTTACTGCTGAAAAACGAAAGGAGAGAGGGCAATCTGGTAACAAGAGAAAAACCTCGTATTGCGGATTACCGGCTGGTGGTAGTGATCAAACGGCCTTTTTTGATTATCTAGGAGTTCCGGTGATCTGGTTCATGCCAACTTCCTTGGATGCGTATCCAGCATACCCACTGTATCATACAATCTATGAAACGCCTTATTTAACGGAGCATATTTTGGATCCAGAGTTCAAGATGCACAAAACAATTGCAGAAATGGTTATCAAAATGGCTGTGAAGTTTACAGACGCCCAGATCCTACCCTATGAGTAAGACGTGATCTTTTACCGAAAAACCGACCATTTTTTCAGCCTTCAAGAGTTCATGGATGATGTGGAAGCTGAGTATCTTCCAGCGTTGGCCGATAGCTTTTATGAAGCGCAAGATGCTTCTAAAGATCAATACTTTGCTTTGGGTCTTGAGCAATTCAACTTCCTCAAGCAAACAGTGCAAGATCTCTCTGATAAAGTGCATCAGAGAAATGCCACAAAGTTAGCGGAACTTCCACTGATAAAGAGGATTGATGAGAATCGACGACTTATGGAGTATGTTCTCCTTCTATCCTTTATCATAACCTTTGACATAAATTCAGATTCGAAAAATGCTTCCTAAACCCACAAGGCTCCCCTGGACACCCTGAAGCGAGGCACCTTCTCTATCACCCAAGTTCTAAGGACTGGTACAAAGGAGGTGTGATGCAACAGGTTCACAACGTGATTGGAGAGATATCATCTACATCTGATGAGAAAAAGCTAAAGAATCTGGAGAAGAAGCTTGCTATGGAGATCTCAAAAGTCAGTTTTGGATTCATCTGTGCAACACATTCATTGGACAGTTTACCGGGAGTCTAGTTTATGTAATTTTCTTTATTTACAATTTGCATTGAGTTCAAAAGATTAATTTTTTGTTTTAATAAATGTGACCTATACGAGCATCGATGACGCAGGAGCTGCAACTCGTTTTGTTTGCTTCACAAAGATCTTTGCGAAAAACTTTCGATATGGTGGGAAAAAGAGTATCAATCCGAGAATGTTGATTGATGAGTGACTAGTAAACCATCCTAAAAGGATGTGAGTGATCGCTGGAAATATCGATTTGTAGGTTCTAAAAAAGTGACAGGGGATCGCTTTACACTGTACATGGTCCATTTCCATTGTTATAAACAGTGCAACGATACCAGGGGGACATATGCATCCAAGAGAAGTGATCAGTTGAACAATAAGGCATTGCACGGCTTCTTTATGCTTTTCATGAGTTGTTGCAGAGATTTTGAAGCGGAGTTCACGCATCAGAATGAAGATATCAGTCATAAAAACTGTGAACATCAATGAATAGAGCACACCACCGGCCAGAACAGCATACGCGAAGATTTTGCATAACAGGTTGTACTCGTAAACGTCAAACGTAGATGGTAGCGACTTGAAATCTGCTAGGTATTGGGGATAGTTAGTTTCGATTAACTTCCATTGTTTGTCTTTTGGCATTATCAGGTATTGAGGAATAATGAAAACAACGATAGAAGTTAGGACAACACCAAAGTAGGCAAGACGCTCTAACCAAACTGGTGCGGCTCTTTTTTTCCGTAGAACTCTAGCTATGCCTTGATGCTTTTTCGCAACGCAAGCTATCAATGTCTCTACTTCTTTGAGGCATAAGAAAATTCCAATGGTCTAAAACACAAATGCGCTACATTTCAAGAAGATTCCAAGCAGAAATCAAACCACTTGATGACGAAGAGGTACTCCAAAAACAGAGCCTAAAATTCCGACTGGATACCCGGCGAGCAATGGAAGCAATTGGACCGGTTGCGCGAGAAAAGATATATGAAAGTCTAATAATGTGCACGTGAGCTAAAAACCAATATCAACTTAAATTAGCGAACAAAGTCATCTACCTGAAAACTAAACAGATAGTATCGGAAAAACCCCATTTTTGCATTCTGCCAGAACAGTAAATAGAAGCCTAGAATATTGAGAATAGTGGAGGTGACGCTCACAAAATGGTAGAAGTTTATGAGCCGGTGAGGAACCGAAAAGTCTATTTCGGTCATTTCTCTTCACCTGAAAGTTGAATCCGGTTGACTGGGTAACACTTCAGGAGCAATTGCCATACGAGAACAGGTGGTTTTTTCTAAGATTTAGTACCGCCTCTTTTGCGCCAGGACGTCAGAAAAATACTGACGACATCCCCACTACCCCTGCACGCTTTTGTTGTTGAAAAGTTGTTAGTTCAAATGTTTTATTTTTCTTTATCAATAAATGAGACCTATACTAACATCGATGACGCAGCAGCAGCGACCCTTTTCGTTTGTCTGGAAGTTTTGAAATGGGAGAGACATGAAGAAATCATTACAAACTTTACGAAGATCCCTGCAAAAAACTTTCGATACGGGGGAAAAAAGAGTATCAATCCGATAATGTTGATTGATGAGTGACTAGTAAACCAGCCTATTAGTATGTGGGTGATTGCTGAAAACATTGACATCTAGGTTCTAAAAAAGTGCCATGGGTTTGGTTTACACTGTACATGGTCCATTTCCATTGTTATAAACAGTGCAACGATACCAGGGGGACATATGCATCCAAGAGAAGTGATCAGTTGAACAATAAGGCATTGCACGGCTTCTTTATGCTTTTCATGAGTTGTTGCAGAGATTTTGAAGCGGAGTTCACGCATCAGAATGAAGATATCAGTCATAAAAACTGTGAACATCAATGAATAGAGCACACCACCGGCCAGAACAGCATACGCGAAGATTTTGCATAACAGGTTGTACTCGTAAACGTCAAACGTAGATGGTAGCGACTTGAAACTGGCCAGGTATTGGGGATAGTTGGCTTCCAGAAACTTCCATTGTTCTTCTTTTGGCATTATCAGGTATTGAGGAAAAATGATAATAACAATAGAAGTTGAGGCAATACCGATGTAGGCAATAACCTCTAACCATGCAGGTGCTGCTCTTTTTTTCCGCAGAACTCTAGCAATGACTTGATGCTTCTTTGCGAAACAAATTATCAACGTCTCTATTTCTTTGAGGCATAAGAACATTGCAATGGTCTGAAATACGAATGCGCTATATTTCAAGAAGGCTCCAAGCAGAACTCATGCCGCTTGATGACGAAGAGGTACTCCAAAAACAGAACCTAAAATTCCAACTGGATACCCGGCGAGTAATGGAAGCAATATGACCAATTGCATGAGGAAGGACATATGGAAGTCTAATAATGTGCACGTAATCTAAAAATCAATATCAACTCAAATTAGCTAACAAAGTCACCTACTTGAAAACTAAACAAATAGTAGCGGAAAGAACCCATTTTTGCGTTCTGCCAGAACAATAAATAAAAGCCCAGAACGTTGAGAATAGTGGAGGTGACGCTCACTAAATGGTAGAAGTTTATGAGTCGGGTAGGAACCGAAAAGTCTATTTCGGACATTTCTCTCCAACTGAAGGTGCAACCCGAATGACTGGATAACATTTCAGGAGCGTTTGCAATCAAGAACAGGTGGTTTTTGATACATTTAGCACCGCCTTTTTTGCGTCCGGACGTCAGAAAAGAACTTCCCACTACCCCTGCACGCTTTTGCTTTGCTCTGAAACCCGAAGGTACAAATGAGGTGAACACCCCTTGTGCCACTCGGTGAACAGAAACCATCCAAAATCAGCATAAACCCCCTCTTTTCGGCGGTCTGACCGTACACATAAAAAATGGTATTAGTGACGACAACATCACGCTGTTCAGGTGGTCGAACATCGCAGGGAAAATTGAAAAAAAGTGCGAAACATTCATTGACATTTCAAGACACAACTGAATGCACTGCCACAATCGCTGTACGCTTTCTTCCCATTCTCAGCATCCTCAAGAAAAACCGTCTATAAGGCGGGAAGAACATGATCAGACAGATGACATTAATCGAAGAATGAGTGGCAAACCAGCAAAGGAGGATCTCGGAGATAACTGAAAACGCATTGTTAAGTTTGTAACTGACATCTTCCTGGTGCTACTCACATTGCTGATGTCCAACATTTCCCAAAACTACGATCACAAAGATACAAGGAGGTCCTAGACATAACACAGAAGTGGCGAGTTGGACCATCAGGCTTTTGACGGCTTCTTGATGTTTTTGGAAAGTAGATGCAGCGATTTTGACTTTTAGCTCGTTCATCAGGATAAAAATATCAATGATAAAGAGCAGAAAAAGAAAGAATATCCCAATGCCACCTAACAAAATGACTAGCATGCATAACTTCATACTCAAGGACTCTTCGTAGATGTCAAAGTGAGAGAGGAGCTTGATTTGGGATAGATATTCAGGGTACTTTTGTTCAATGTAATACAATTGTTGATCCTTTGGAACCTTGAGGTATTGCGGCCAGATTACCACTCCCAATGAGAACACAACAAATAATATGTAAGCCATGCCCTCCAGCCACGTTGGAGCTGCCCGTCTTTTCTGGAGGATTCTCGCGATGGATTGATGCTTTTTTGCAAAGCAAATAGTCAAACTGCTCAATTCCCAGAACCCGAAAAGCACCGCCATTGTAAAGGAGTAATGAAGGGAGACATTGAAGACAGTTGCCAATATTCCCACGGAGTATCCAGCAAGCAAGGGGTACAATGGGACAGGTTGCATTAGAAACGTCAAATGGATGTCTACCATGGTGCAGAACACCTAAAAATGACTGGTAACTTTCAACGATCAAAACAAGGGATTACCCTACCTGAAAGCTAAGCAAGTAGTACTTGTAAAAGCCTATTTTCCCATTCTCCCAGAGCAATAAGTAAATTCCTAGAGAGTTCAAAAATATAGATATGAAGCCAAGAACATGATAACAGGTTATAAGCCAAGACGGGACTTCAAAGTCTATCTCGGTCATTCTCTGCGAACTGTGATTTCTGTGGCATGCTATGTACAACGTGAAAAGAAACAATCCTATTTTCGAAGTGAACGTCAAGCAGGTGAAGTTTTTGTGACGATCAAGAGTGTAGTTAGAGCAAAATAGAAGACGGGATCAAAAAGTCAATAAAGCACAGTGTTTCATTTCTTTACATCATGCAACCAGTTTATAAATCTTCAAGAACCTTTTCAAAACACTACTGAAGACACTGCCACAATCGCTGTACGTTTTCTTTCCTTTCTCAGAATCCTCAAGAAAAACCGTCTATAAGGCGGGAAGAACATGATCAGACAGACAACATTGATCGAAGAATGAGTGGCAAACCAGCAAAGAAGGATCTCGGAGATAACTGAAAAAATACAGATTGATAGTTTTATGATAAGTTTGCGTTGCTACTCACATTGCTGATGCCCAACATTTCCTAAAACCACGATCACAAAGATACAAGGAGGTCCAAGGCATAACACAGAAGTGGCGAGTTGGACCATGAGGCTTTTGACGGCTTCTTGATGTTTTTGGAAAGTAGATGCGGCAATTTTGATTTTCAGTTCGTTCATCAGGATGAAAATATCAATGATAAAGAGAAGAAATGAAGCAGATATCCCAATGCCACCCAACAAAATGACTAACATGCATAACTTCATACTCAAGGACTCTTCGTAGATGTCAAAGTGAGAGAGGAGCTTGATTTGGGATAGATATTCTGGGTACTTTTGAGCTATGTAACCCATTTGTTGATCCTTTGGGACTTTCAGGTATTGCGGCCAGATTACCACTCCCAACGAGAACACAAAGAACCCTATGTAAGCCATGACCTCCAGCCACGTTGGAGCTGCTCTTTTCTTTTGAAGGATTCTAGCGATAGATTGATGTTTTTTCGCAAAGCAAATGGTCAAACTGCTCAATTCCCAGAACCCGAAAAGCATCGCCATTGTCAAGGAGTAATGAATCGAGACATTGAAAACAGTTGCCAAGATCCCCACGGAATATCCAGCAAGCATTGGGTACAATGGGACGGGTTGCATTAGAAACGTCAAGTGGATGTCTACCATGGTACAAAACACCTGAAAGACTTGTCACTTTCTGAAGATGGAAACTAGAGGTTACCTTACCTGAAAGCTAAGCAAATAGTACTTGTAGAAACCCATTTTCCCATTCTCCCAGAGTAGTAAGTAAATACCCAGGGAGTTCAAGACAAGAGACACAAAGCCAATTACATGATAACAGTTTATGAGCCAAGACGGGACTTCAAAGTCTATCTCGGTCATTTTTTAGTGGACTGATTGGTGTTTTGACACGCTAAATGGGGTTGAATAGTTGGTGACATTTTGTACGTAACAAGTCAGGTGAAACTTTATGACAACGCAAAAATGTGATCTGTGCTAAGATCAGGTGTCTTTAGAAAGGTCTACCACAAACTTCAGTGACTATTTCTATAGCACAATTGCTGTTACTGGTCCTGAAAGCTTCACCAAAGATGATCTGAAAACTGTTTTGTTATTAGATCAAAAAAATGAAAACACCCACTCACTTTTTGATAAGGCGCAGAAAAAACCGTCGGGAAGAACCATATCAAACACACAATGTTTAGGGAAGAATGGCTAGCGAACACGCAGAGCAAGATTTCAGAAATCACTTGTAAATGACTGACACCAGTGAGTAAAAAGCCCACAAAGAGACAAGGAAGAGCCAGGCACAACGTTGAGGTGGCTGCCTGAACCATGAGACACTTCAGGGCGTTGTGATGTTTCTCGTAAGTTGCTGTGGAGATCCGAAGCTTCAGTTCAAACATCAATCGGAAGATGTCAAATGTGAAGATGAGGAACTGAAGGAATAGGAAAACTCCAATCATCGTCAAACAGATTATAAGAGCCAGAGATGTTGTGGTCATTGGGTAGATTATAAAGTTTGGTAGGGATTGAAAGTGCTCAATATACTCGGGGAAATTTGCGAGGACATAGCTCCATTCCTCCTCTTTAGTTAACTTTATCATTTGCATCCATCCAACAGCAATAAACAAAACGACGGCTAGCACAATGAAAAAGGAGATTTCCAGCCAAAGTGCGGCTACTCGTTTTTGCACCATTCTCGCGATGATTTGATGCTTTTTCGCAAAACACACGGTGAGACAATTCAATTGCAATATTGCTAACATTAAAGTAAGGGATAAAGAGTAATGGAGCGACACACCAAACAGAGACCATAAGACTCCCAGAGAAAACCCAGAGTAACATGGATACAGTGGTACAAACTGCATTAGGAAAGTTATGCAGATGTCGGTGAGAGTTGAGAAAACCTGAAAACCCCATAGTTGAAATTATCGGCTAAAGGTTTAGGAACCTGAAAAACCAACAAGTAATACCGGAATTGACCCATTTTCTCATTTTGCCATAACAAGAGATAAATGCCGAGAGAGTTTAGAACAATGGAGATTGATCCTATCAAGCGATAACTAGTGATTAGCCAGGTTGGAGTGGAGAAGTCTAATTCAGTCATAACTTGAGCAAGTGACGAATCGAAAACAAAACGCCTGAGACTTTAAAAACAGGTGTTTTGGGTGAAGTTTGAAGCTTTACTTTGAGTTCTTGGAAGTCTAAAGTTGAGACGATGTGTCAGCAATCTTTGCAATCTTTGAACTTATGTTCAAAACACTATTGCCGTTGCTGGTCCTGAAATCTTCACCAAAGACGATCTGAACCATGCTTTGTTATTAGATCAAAACGAAAACTCACTTTTTGATAACGCGCAAGAAAAACCTTCGATAAGGAGGGAAGAACCATATCAAACAGATAATGTTTAGAGAAGAGTGACCTGAGAACACGCAGATCAAGATTTCCGCAATCACTTGTATATGACTGACACCAACGAGTAAAAGCACCACAAACAAACAAGGAGGTCCTAGACACAACGCCGAGGTGCCTGCCTGAACCATAAGACACTTGAGGGCATTGTGATGCTTTTCGTAGGTTGCTGTAGAGATCCGAAGCTTCAGTTCATACATCAAACGGAAGATGTCAATTGTGAAGATGAGGAAAAAGAAGAAGAGAAGGATTCCGCCAGAGAGCATGAAAAGTATCAAGGCAACAGTTTCCGGCGTCATTTGATAGATTAGAAAGTTGGATAGGGCTCGGAAATTCTCCAGGAGCTCTGGGAAACTTTCCGTGATATAGACCAACTGCTCTTCTTCAGTCAGCTTCACCATTTGTAACCAGATAATCACAATACACCAAACAACCAGCAAAAACAGAACAAATGAGATTTGCAGATACAAAGGAGCAACTCTTTTCTGCACTATCCTTGCAATGATTTGATGCTTTTTCGCAAAACACACTGTGAGAATTTCGAATTGCAATATCGCTATCATAAGGGTAAGAGATAAAGAGTAATGGAGGGATAGACCAAACAGAGACCAAAAGGCGCCCATAGAGAACCCAGCGTATAACGGATAAAGTGGTACGGGCTGCATTAGAAAGGTTATGCTGACATCTGCAAGAGCAGAGAAGATCTGAAAACTTCCTAGTTGAAATGAAACGATCAAACAAAAGCGAAGGAACCTGAAAAACCAGCAAGTAATACCGGATTTCACCCATTTTCTCATTTTGCCATAACAAGAGATAAATGCCGAGGGAGTTTAGAACAATGGAGATCGATCCGATCAAGTGATAACTAGTGATTAGCCAGGTTGGGGTGGAGAAGTCTATTTCGCTCATATCCAACTGGAAAACAAGTGACGAAGCCTGCGGGTTGGACAGGTGAGAAACGCTTGTTTTGCTTTGAAGTTTGATTCGTTTCTTGGAAATTCTTGGAAGTTAGGCAGCTAAAGATGTTTCAGTGTGTTTTGATTTGACATTTTCAATTGAAAAAAACAACAGATGACGCTGCAACTGCGGCACGTTTTGACTTCTTCATGATCCGCACAAAAAACCGTCGAAATGGCGGGAAGAAAATGATCAAGCAAATGACATTGGTGGAGGAGTGACTGACAACCCAGCATATCAAAATGTTTCCAAACACTGAACCCGAAATCTAACTTTCTACGTCTCAAATCAGGTGGTTCTTAAGCTGAGCATGACTGAAACCACCCAGAAGCACGACTGCAAACAGGCAAGGAGGTATAACGCAAAAAACTGTGCAGGCTAATTGAACCATCAAGCTACGAACTGCGTCTTGATGTTTCTCGTAGGTGGATGCAGAGATTCGGGTCTTTATTTCTGCCAGTGAGATAAGAGAGAGGCCCACTCCACCAGTAAGTACACAAATGGTCATGACTAACATTGAAAAAGATGGGAGATATAGGTCGAAATATCGAAGCGATTGAAAATGGGGCAGTAGTTTTGGATTTGTCTGAAACCCTCTATGTATCATCAAAATAGAACTGAGAATCTCTACTTCTTGAATATAACTTCATTGTTCCGTCTTTGTCAGGTATAAATTATCAAACCAAACAACTACAGTAACACAAGACGATATGCAGAAAAAGTAGCGAACGTAATCAAAAAAGCGAGGAATCACTCTTTTGTGAAGGACATTGGCGATTGCCTGGTGTTTTTCGTAAAAACAAGTAACCAAACTGAGCGCTTCCAGCAGACCGATTATGATAATGTGTCGAGCTGAAAAATACTAGTGTAAACCTACATAGAACACTTTCTGATCACTGACAAACTGATAATGAAATGAAACGTCAAAAACATCGCCTAGGATGCCAAGTGTATATCCGGAAATGAATGGGAATAAAGTGACAGGTTGCATGAGAAATGTTACATAAATATCTACCAGTAAACAGCAAACCTGAATTTCAACAAGAAAGTCGAAAAGATTATATATGATACATTGATTACCTGAAAACTGAGCAAATAGTACTTGAACGATCCCATTTGTCCCGTTTGAAATATCATCAAATAGAAGCAGAACGCATTGAGAATCGTTGAGATGCAACTGATAAAGTGATAGTATTGAAGGATCCATGTAGGAGTGGAGAAGTCAATGTCGTCCATACTTTGAAATGATGAAGTAACACGTGTCCAATCCTATTTCGGAAGTAAATTTCGAGCAGGTGAAGTTTTAATGAAACACAACGGATGAGACTGCAAATGTGACGCGTTTTGTTTGTCTGAAACTTTAGCTCTCATCATATTGTTTCCGCAAATCTTCGAAGTCAACCCACTTTCTGAAAATCCTCACGAAAAACCGTTGATAAGGAGGGAAAAACACCATGAGACTGATGACATTGATTGAGGAGTGAGTAGCGAAAAGGCACAGAAGGATTTCCGAGATAACTAAAGATCTATTTTTCAACCAACCCAAAGATTCAATGCTTACACTGCTGATGCTCAAAACCACCTACAACCACTATCACAAAGATACAAGGAGGTCCAAGGCATAACACTGAAGTGGCGAGTTGGACCATTAGGCTTTTGACTGCTTCTTGATGTTTCTGATAGGTTGACGCGGAAATCCGGAGTTTTAGGGCTTTCATCAAGTAGAAAATGTGAAATATGTAACCCAGAAATACTAGGAATAACACGATTCCCCCGAGGAAGATTCCAATTTTCAGTAGTTGACTACTCAACCCATTTGGGTAAATCTCCCAGTTAGCAATGTTCTGGATGCTGTAAAGGTATTCCGGGGCGGTCTAAACTTTTCAGGTTTTTTATGGAGCATCAAACTATACTGTTACTCTGTTAATATACCCCAATTGCTCCGATTTCGGAATTCTAAGGTAATGCGGCCAGGAAACTATAGCAACAACAGTGATGCCACACAAAATGTAAGCGAACGCTTCCAACCAAAGAGGGGCCGCTGGTTTGTGGAGGATTCGAGAAATCATTTGATCCTTTTTTGCAAAACAAACAACCAAAGATTCAAGTTCCATGACTCCTAAAGCCATGGCGAACATCTGAAAGAAGAGGGATCTCTAAAGCTAAAGAGAACCCTAACCAATTGATAATGCACCGGGACAAACACCCAAGTTGTCAAGATCCCCAACGAATACCCTGCTTGCAAGGGATACAAAGGAACCGGTTGCATGAGAAAAGTCAAGTGGATGTCTATCAAAGTGCAGAAAACCTGAACTCTAAGTTTCAGTGTGTCTTTTGGGTAAGAAAATGGTACCTGAAAACTGAGCAAGTAATACCGAAAAAAGCCCATTTTTCCATCTTGCCAGATCAAGAGATAGATGCCTAGGGAGTTGAGGAAGATCGCAGGGACGCCTATCAAGTGATAAGTGTTGATTAGCCAAGTAGGATAGGAGAAGTCAACTTGGGGCATACTCTGAGATTTGAAGGCAGAAATGGAAAACTTTGACGCAGCTTTTTCTTGACATTTTTGACTGATCTGAGTTGACCAAAAGACAGGTGGAATAGAAGAATAGGTGTGTCGTTGTGCGCAACAAACTTCAGCTTCAAAAAGTAAGTCGAAACTTGGTTTTCAACTGATTTGTATGCAGTTTGTACACATCTGATAAGCCTGAAATTTAGACTCTTATCAGTTGGTCGAAATGCACTGTCTAAAGTCATTGTCATTCTCGTTGAGTTGACTACAATTTACTTTCTTTTTCAATCATTTTGATGGTCAAAATGATTCTTTCCCTTCTTCTTTGTCTCATCCCCCTAAAACTTGCCAATTCCCAATCTCAATACGCCCTAGACACTGTTGCATCTGTGGACTCTAACGCAGTACAATGCCTTCATCAAAACCGCTACTCTACCATCTTTGTGCAGCTTATTAGCTATGGAGACACGAACAAATATGGAATTACTAGTATGCAGGTTATCACTAATGATACAAACAGCAATCCCCTGAAGTTTGGAGGAACTTGGATGCCTTATGTTGAGAAGGGGAATGTGGAGCATTTGGCGGCGCAGCAAGTGGATCGGTTGGTGAAGGCGATGAAGGTGGCTAATGTTGATGTGAAGACGCATTACATTCAGGTAAAAGAGAAACGAAGTCCTAACAATCCTGCCCTGTTTCCAGGTCACCAAAGACATGTACAGTTGGCGAACCATCGATGAAAACGTGCGTTACCTCAACTCCATGCTTTCCCGTGGCCTCTTTCACAACTTGAACATGGGTATCTACACCAGCCTCTCGGATTGGGCGGAACTCACTGGAAACTTGAAGAATCTAACGGCACAAGTCCCGTTGTGGTATATCAATGTGAATGGGATAGGTGTCACTGGAGAAACACAACCGAATTATAACGATTTTATTGGTTTTGGACCGTTTAGTAAGGTGGATGTGGTTATGAAGAGGTTTGCATCCACAGAAGAGGTGTGTGGGTTGAATGTGAATCGGAATGTTTATTGAATGAAGTGTTATTCAAAAAACTACTGATGAAACGGCAATGGCGATCCGTTTTGGCTTTTTGAAAATTGAAATCCTGACGAAAAACTTTCGATAAGGCGGGAAAAACAGTATCAAACCAATATTGTTGATCGAGGAGTGACTCACAATCCAGGCGATTAGGATTTCCGAGATCACTGTAATCAAAAGCTCAACTTGTCAATAGTCATACTTTCTTACTTACACTGCTTATGACTGAAATCCCACAAAGTAACGATCACAATCATGCACAGAGGTCCAAAGGCTAAAGTTGCAATTGCAAGTTGAACCATTAGGCTCAACACCGCTTCTTGATGTTTCTTGAAGTTCGCCCTAGACATTCGAATCTTCACTTCACGCATCATAAAGAACATGTCAATGTTTAGAAGGAGAAGACCAAAGAAGAGAATGACTCCATTACACAGAGCAAAAACCAGGAAATACGAAAATCCTTGGGTCATGTTATAGATTTCAAAGTTTGGAAGCATCTGGAACTGGGACATGTAGTCAGGTGCAGTCTGAAATGAATAGGATCATCAGGTCAAATAGCTAGAGCCAACTTTTTGGATGTATATCCATTGCTCATCTTTCGACATGCATACGTACTGAGGCCAAACTGCTACAATGATACACGTGGAAACTGCAAAGGTGTACCAGACGCCGAAAAACCATGAAGGAGCGACATGTTTGTTAATGATCACTCCAATTGATTGGTGTTTTTTCAAGAAGCAGGTTATAAAACTTTCCACTTCGATTACTCCTATGGTTATAGCGGTGACTAGCGCGGCATGGAATGACATGTTGAACCATTTGGAGAGCAGGCCAACATGATAGCCACTGATCAATGGTAAAAGTGATACAGGTTGAGTTAAAAAGGTTAGATGGATGTCTAGAAGAACGGCAGTAACTTGGAAAGCTAGCAAGTAATACTTTAAAGTCCCCATTTTCTCGTTCTCCCATAGCAATAGGTAAAAGCCCAGGGCGTTTAGAAACAGAGAAGTGACACCGATAAAGTGATAATAGTTTATGAGCCAGGTAGGGACGGAGAAGTCGATCTCCTCCATTGCTCAGGAAGTGAGCAAAAGTTTTGTCACTTGTGGAAAGAAGCTGATCTTCAGCAGGTGGAACTAAACAATCTCCTACAAAAAACACCTGGAACAGGGATATGCGTAAGCAAACTGAAAATAGCTCAGAAAGCGATTGATGACGCGGCCACTGCTATCGGTTCTGGTCTAAAACACATTCATCTAGATCTCTGCTTTTAAGGACAACTTACTTTCTGATAAATCTCAGGAAAAACCTTCGATAAGGCGGGAAAAACAGAATCAAACCGATATTGTTCACAGTGGAATGACTCACTATCCAGGCAATCAGAAGTTCGGAGATGACTGAACATTGATAGTTGAGTTTGAAGGCTTCTAGATTTAGCTAACTTACATTGTCTATGACTGAAATCAAAAATGAGGACTACCAAAAACAAACAAGGAGATGCTAGTATTCCTATTGCAATGATAAGTTGGATCAGCAAGCACCGAATCGCGTCTCTATGTTTCTGGTAGTTTAAGGTTGGGATCTGCCTTTTTACTTCAATCATAAAGTAAAAAATGTCAATGTTGAGAGAAAGGACAATAATCGAAATAGTGACACCAGCAATGAGCACATAAACCATGAAAAAAGTATGTATCGGTGTAATGTTAACATCATAAATTACAAAGTTCGGGAGCATTTGAAACTTTGTCAGATATTCCGGGGCGTTCTGAAATACGTAACAACATAGGTGATCAGTTCGTAAACTAAACCTTCTGGATGTACTCCCATTGTTGATCTTTTGACAATTGTGTAAACTGTGCAAACAGAACTATACTAATACTAGAAGCTATGGTAGTACTAAAAAACAAGATAGTCCACCGTTTGGAAACGACATGCTTCGAGAGAACATCAGCGATTGACTGGTGTTTTATGAAGAAGCAAAAGATAAAAGTATTGAGTTCCAACAGGCCTATGGTTAAAGCGATTGTATTTAGGAAGTGGTCTGACACGTTGAAGCTTGAGAGAAGTCCAACATGATAATTAGCAACCAATGGGTACAGTGGGATACCCTGGTATAAGAGGGCTAGATGAACATCTAGAAGTGCGGCGAAGATCTGGAAGTCTAAGGATAAGAAAGCAATTGATGAATCACACTCCCAAACCTGATACGTTAATAAGTAGTATCGAAAGTTCCCCATCTGCCGGGCCTCCCACATCAGTAGGTAAAAGCCCAAGGCATTGAGAAGTAGAGAAGTGACACCGATGAAGTGGTAATAGGTTATCAGCCAGGTAGGAACAGAGAAATCGATCTCTTCCATTTTCAGAAAGTGAGACAAAGTTTTGTAACTTGTGGAAAGAACCCGATCTTGAGCAGGTGGGACGAAACTAACGCCTCCAACAAAACACCTGTAACAGGGAAATGCGAAAGCAGAGTAAAAACAGCTCAAAAAACGATCGATGACGCGGCCATTGCTATCGGTTCTGGCCTGAAGCACATTCAACTAGATTTCTGGCATTAAGGACCACTTACTTCCTGATAAACCTCAGGAAAAATCTTCGATAAGGTGGGCAAAAGAGTATCAAACCTATATTGTTTACCGTAGAATGGCTGACTATCCAGGCAATCAGAAGTTCGGAGATGACTGAACTTGATAGTTGAGCTTGAAGGCTTCTAGATTAAGCTATCTTACATTGTCTGTGACTGAAATCGAAAACCATAATTCCCGGAAATATACAAGCACATGCTAGAATTGCCATCGCAATGATCAGTTGGACCAGTAAGCACCGAATCGCGTCTTGATGTTTCTGGTAGTTCATTGTTGAGATCTGCGTTTTTACTTCAATCATAAAGTAAAATATATCAATGTTGAGAAGAAGGACAATAGTAGAGATTGTGGCACCACCGATGATAACGTAAACCGAGAAAGCAATAATTATCGGTGTAACATCATAAATGCCAAAGTTCGGGAGCATTTGGAACTTTGTCAGATATTCCGGGGCGGTCTGAAATACATAACTACATAGGTGAGCAGTTGGCAAAGTGAACCTTCTGGATGTACTCCCATTGTTGATCTTTTGACAAGTGTGTATACGGTAAAAACACAACGCAACTAATGATAGAAGCTATGTGAATACTATAAGATAAGTAAGTCGATCGTTTGGAAACGACATGCTTTGAGAGAACTTCAGCGATTGCCTGGTGTTTTATGAAGAAGCACAAGGCCAAACTATTGACTACCAACATGGATATGTATATAGTGATATCAAAGAGAAAATATGGTGACACGTTGAAGTTTGAGAAAAGTCCAACATTATAGTTAGCAACCAATGGGTACAGTGGGATTGGCTGGTATACGACGGATAGATGAACGTCCAAAAGTGCGGCAAAGATCTGGAAGTTCAAGGATAAGAAAGCAATTGATAAATCACACTGCAAACCTGATAAGTTAACAGATAATACCGAAAGTTTCCCATTTGCCGGGCCTCCCACATCAGTAGGTAAAAGCCCAAGGCATTGAGAAGTAGAGAAGTGAATCCGATAAAGTGATAATAGGTTATCAGCCAGGTAGGGACAGAGAAATCGATCTCTTCCATTGCTCAGAAAGTTGACAGTAGAATGCAATGCACCTCAATTGTGCATGAAGCGAAAGAACAGGTGGAAACGTTGATCCACCTGGAATAGGGTAGTGCGCCAGCGAGAAGTTACAAAATCAAAGTAAACTTCGTTTTCAATTTGAAAATATCTCAAAGAACAATCGATGATGTGGCCATTGCTATCCGTTTTGAAAAGAACCCGATCTCGAGCAGGTGGAACAAAACTAACTCCTACACAAAACCCCTGGAACAAGGAAATGCGTAAGCAGATAGAAACTTGCTCAGAAAACAATCGATGACGCTGCCAGAGCTACCCGTTTTGGTCTGAAACACATTCATCCAGATTTCCAGCTTTTAGGACGACTCACTTCTTGAAAACCCTAATGAAAAACCTTCGATAAGGTGGGAAAAACAGCATCAAAGCGATATTGGTCACTGAGGAATGACTAACAGTCCAGGCGATTAGAAGTTCGGAGATCACTGAAATCGAAAGCCGTAGTCCTAGCAAACAGTTTCAATTTTTTACATTGTTTATGACTGAAATCCCATAGCATAATCATCACAATAATGCATAAAGACCCGATAGCAGCCGCTGCTATGACAAGTTGAACCATCAAGCAGAGAATGGCTTCTTGATGTTTCTTGTAGTTAGTCGGGGATATTCGCATCTTCACTTTACTCATCATGAGAAAAATGTCAGTGATTAGAGTGAGAAACACAACAGTAACAGCGACTCCGTTAAGCAGAACGTAGCCTAAAAAGTATGAAGATCCCTGGGAGATATCGTAGATGTCGAAATTCGGGAGCATCTGGTATTTGAACATGTATTCAGGAGCGGTCTGAAATAGTTGAGTCATCATGTGTCACGTGGCAAGGTAAACCTTCCGGATATACAACCACTGTTGATCTTTTGACATTTGTAAATACTGTGGCCATACTGCTACAATGATACAAGCAACTACGGCATAAATGTACCCGAAGCCGGTAAACCACCAAGGAGCTACATGCTTCAAAAGGATATTTGCAATTGACTGGTGTTTTTTGAAGAAACAGAAATTAAAAATTTCTATATCCACTACTCCAATGGTTATCGCTGCGACTAGTGCAGTGTGAAATGACACGTTGAACCATTGTGAGAGTGGACCAACATGAAACCCGCTTATCAAAGGTAGAAGGGGTATAGGTTGAGTTAGGAAGGTGAGATGGATGTCTAGTAGAACGCCGAAAACTTGAAAAGCTAATAAGTAATACTTGAAGACGCCCATTTTGTCATTCTCCCAAATCAGTAGATAAGAGCCCAAGGCGTTTAGAAACAGAGAAGTGACACCGATAAAGTGATAATAGTTTATGAGCCAGGTAGGGACAGAGAAGTCGATTTCATCCATGTTTTAGAGAATGAGAAAAGCGCAATGTTTTGTCACTTGTGCATAGAACCAGAAAACAGACAGGTGATAAAATAGGAACCACCTGGAATTGGAAAGTAAGCGTCCATGGTTTGCTTTTGAACACCAGATCCCTTCTTTTTTCCTTTTTGAAACTGCGAACAAGAATTCAAACTATTCCCACTAATAGTGTTAGGTGTCTACCCCCTGCAGCTGTGTAAACTGTCAAAGTTCGGTGGATATAAAGATGACCATGGATCACCAAATTGGTTACTTTACACAGATGCTACCAATCCTCACATTCACTATCTTTATTGGCCTAAAACTCGCCTTCGCCGATGACGCCTGCATCGAAAACGGCAAGTGGGCGCCCAGTGCTGCAAACTGTGACAATGAGTACACCGATGAGTCTTGTCGAGTCCTGTTCCCCGGGACCTTACCTATCATTCCTGGTCAACCCGCAGACCGCTTTATTGGGTGTACAAATGCAAGGAATTATGAGGATAACACCTATCCAAATCCCAGTGATACACAACGGGAGACTGCAGTGTGGTATTGCCCGAACAAGTGTGGATATTGTTGTTTGACAGAAGCGTACAAGTGTGAGAATTGGGAAGCACCCACTGACTACAACTGCAACACCCCCGAAGCCCTTGCTGCATGTGCCGCTGTCACTCCAACCCTCTGCGAGTCCTCTACAGAAAACCGTCAAACCTACGCAAAATGCTGCCCTCAAAAGTGTGGATTCTGTACGATGAATGGATGCATTGACGCAATGGCATCCTGCAAAAACTCCCCAAGCATATGTACCTTCCCATCTATGGCCAATTTCGTGCAACAGTACTGTCAAAGAACTTGCGGGCTTTGTGAGCCATGCAAATACAAACCGGATAGCAGAAACAATTGCGTGTTTATGAAGGAACAGCAGGGATTTTGTGACAATCCGAATTACCCGAAACTCATGATCAAGAGGAATTGTGCGACGACTTGTAAAGTTTGTTAGAAGTGATAAAGATGAGAATAAAGCTATCAGAAAACCACTGAAGATGCCACAATTGTGATTCGTTTAGATTGTCTAAAACTTTTGTTTGTCTCCAGGAACCTTAAAACAGACAAACTTTTTGAAAATCCTCACGAAAAAGTGTCGATATGGAGGGAAAAACACAATGAGACTGATAGTGTTGACAGAAGAGTGGGTGGTAAACCAGCAAAGCAGGATTTCAGCGATGAATTGCTGATGACTCAAATTCGTCAAAAGCACGGCAATAAACAGACAAGGTGCTCCAAGGGCCAAGGCAGCAGTCATAGCTTGTACCAACAAGCAGCGCACTGCGTCTTGATGTTTCTGATAGGTAGATGTAGAGATTTTGGTTTTCACCTCTTTCATAAGACAAAACGTGTCTGTTATAAACGCTAGAAATAGGGATAATACGGTGACACCGCAAAGAAGAATGAATAAGAGGAGAAGTTGGATTTCAAAGGAGGATTTGTAGATGTCAAAGCGGGGTAAGACTTGAAACATTGCAAGGTGTTTTGGGTAGTTCTGAAGTTGAATTGAGATCCAGAACTTGTTGATTAGGAAAAGTAAACTTACACTTCTAATATACTCAATTTGATCCTCTGGGGACATGTGTAAAAACTGCATCCATAAAATGACAATGAGAAGACAAGAGATTCCACTAGTGTAACCGATACACTGAAACCATGTCGGAATGACTCGTTTTTGAAGTATCTTCGCAATTGAGACATGTTTTTTCATGAAGCAAAGCAGCAAACTTTGCACTAACAAGATTGCCACCGCCAACCCGAATGTTAATGAATAATGTATGGAAATCCCAAAAAACGAATCCAGAATTCCTACTGTAAATCCGGCGAGGAATGGGTATAATGGGACGGGTTGCATTAGAAATGTCAAGAAAACGTCTAAAATTGTATAGAGAACCTGAAAACGGAAGGTTTTGGAGTCTAAAAGAGGAAAAATCAATAGTCACCTGAAAGGCAAGCAAGTAAAACCGAAAGAAACCCATTTTCCCATTTTGCCAAATCAACAAATAGAGGCTCAAGACGTTTAGAAATGTGGAAACGGTGCCAATAGTGTGATAGAAAACAATGAGCCAGTTGGGAGTGGAAAAACTAACATCGTCCATGTCGAAAAAAAAAGGAAATCTATACTTTTCGTGATGTTTTATACAGGTGAAAACAAGTAAACGTAAAACACCTGGTCAAAAAGTTACACGAATAGGAAGACTTCTTTGACTCGATTCCACCTTGTGATTCATCAATCTTCTAATCGGCGCTTCCAAAAGGTTCCGAAAACTTGGAAGAATCAAGATAATAGCCAAAGGATCCAAAAAGGGAAAAGTTGACATGGCGATTCCCGAAGCATACTGTAGCCATCTTCCTCCATCGATTGCAAAAACCGGTTGATACCAAGAAAAGAAGCAAGGCGAAAAGCTAGCGATAGTTGGTGTCAATGTTTGAACGACCAGGGCTTGAATTAGCTGGGTTTGTTGTCTCCTTCGAACCATGCTCATGAAAATTGACTTTTTCTTGAGCTCCGATAGAGTTTGTTGGCCGATAATCAAAAGGAATGATAAAGAGTAAAGGGACACAATAGACAGGGTACCGATCCCTAACCAAGAGTCATGGATAAACAGATCATCTGCTTCCTGGTACTGCGCAATGATAATGTTCATGTTTAGCGTGTCAATCCCGTAGTATTCCAGCATAGACTCTCTCAAGTACATCCGCCGCTCTATGTGATACCCAGAAGACAAAAAACCGCCCACAAACGTCCAAAAAGACATGTGACATCCGCAGTAAAGCACAGAGAAGGTGATGCCAAAGGGGAGAAAGTGTTTTTGAAGGAAGTGACCACTGAAAAGGAATAGATGTGATGAATCTGTGACGTTAACATTGTTTACCAAACTAGAGCCATATAACGGTACATAAAATGAGCATGAAGAACTGAATAGGTTCCAGTGATATAACTGCATCGGAAAGCCAATAGGTATCTTCCAAAGTCTGATGGCTGCAAAGTTCGTTCGAATTCAAAGATCCAGTGCAAGCTTACCGTTTCAAAGTACCCATCCACAACAAAAATGGAAAATGCGTATCGATAGTCAAAGATGCAGATAGGAACCAACAAGTCACAGAGAGAACACGACATGTTGAAAATGGAAAAGTAGAACAAGAGGTACTTGTACGTTCCTAACTGCAGTTTTGTGTCCTTGACAATGATGTAAATGAACATGGGATTCACGATAAAGGCACAGATAGCGAAGAACTTGGGAATGGCGCTATGCGCCCAGCCGATGTACATTTTGAGCTTCTGATACAGCTCATGTGTCTGATGGTCTAGACTCATATTGTAGACTCATTTTAGAGAGACAGAAGATAATTTCCGGTAGCTTTCATTGTCATTATAGTCTGTGACGCCTCTTTTGCAGACCACTAGCAAATCGTGATAGTTTGACTGATCCTCCCAGATTCCACTCTCCGATTTGTCAGTTGCCTAATCATTTTATCCAAGAGGTTCCGAAAACTTGGTAAGATTATAATGATAGCTAGAGGGTCCAAAAACGGAAAAGTGGACATGGCGATTCCTGAAGCATACTGTAGCCATCTTCCTCCATCGATCCCGAAAACCGGTTGATACCAGGAAAAAAAGCAGGGGGAAAAGCTAGCAATAGTTGGTGTCAATGTCTGGACTACCAGGGCCTTGATCAACTGGGTCTGTTGTCTTTTAGTGGTTGCACTCATAAGGGACGCTTGTTTTTGAAGCTCTTGAACTGTGAGGTACCCCAGAATCAGTAGGAGAGATAACGAGGCTAGAGAGACGATGGAAAGTAGTCCAATTCCTATCCAAGAGTTCCAGATGAATTCCGGGTCTGCTTCCCAATACTGCGCAATGATAATGTTCATGTCCAAGGTGTCGATTCCGTAGTACTCCAGCATAGACTCTCTCAGGTACATCCGCCTTTCCACGTGATAACCTGATGAAAGGAAGCCAGCCTGTAATCAAAGAGAGTTCCGGTTAACAGAGAGATCAGTTTCACCAACTACCCCGGTCCAAAACATCATATGACAGATGCAATAAAGCACAGAAGAGATGAGGCCAAAGGGGAAGAAGTAGGTTTTCAGAAATACATCGCAAACAAGGATCATATAGCGATAGGCAAAATGGGCATGCAAAACTGCATAGGTTCCAGTGATATAGCTACATCGAAAGGCCAATAGGTATCTTCCAAAGTCAGATGGCTGAAACTTTCTATTTCTGATCCAATGGGTCCAGTGCACACTTACAGTCTCAAAGTACCCATCAACGACAAAAATGGAAAATGCATATCGATAATCAAAGATGCAAATGGGAACCAACAAGTCACACAAAGAACATGACATGTTGAAAATGGAAAAGTAGAACAAAAGGTACTTGTACATGCCTAACTGCAGTTTTGTGTCTTTTAGAATGATGTAAATGAACATGGGATTCACGATGAATGCACTGATAGCGAAGAACTTGGGAATGGCGCTATGCGCCCAGCCAATGTACATTTTGGGGGTGACTGGGTGATGTGTCGAATGGAATCTTGTGCTTAGTTGTTAGACAGAAGATAATTTCCGGGGAATAGTTGGCACTGTAGTCTGTGATGACGAACGAAAAGGATCCGCCCCTTTTTGCAAACAAGACATGTAATTTCCGGGGGCCCCCACTCATTTGTTATGTTATCAATGGACAACTCTGACACCTTCTATACAATCTACTCTCGTTTCGCCGTGTTATCAGCTGTTATCACTAACTCTCTATTGATCCATTTGATCCTCTGGAAGTCCCCTAGATCCCTTGGAGCATATAAGTACTTGATGATCTACATAGCGGTCTTTGAAATGTTGTACGCATTTGATGACTTTTTCCTGAAAGGCGAAGTGGTCACAAAAGGAACGTTTTGGCTGGCAATTTGCAATCCAACTACTTCCCTTCTATCAGAAACTCTTGTGCTTCCTGCACTCATATTCTGGATGTTCTGCTGTGGACTATCTCTTGGAAATTTTGCTGTACACTTTGTCTTCCGATACCTTGTTGTTAAAGGGAACAAGAAATGGACTACAAATTGTGGACTTCGCATTTTTCTCTGGATTGGAGCTGCTCTGACATTCGAGGTTGCATGGATGCTTTGTATAGTTATTTTCGAGCACAGGGAACCTCAAAAAGACGCGTTCATTGAGAAGGAGATAGCAAGAGGTCAAAACACCCCTGTGGTGTATTTTGGCTTCAGTTTCTATGCGGAAAATGGGAACCCGAGTTTCTGGAACTTGACAGGAATCTTTCTGAACGCATTGCTAGCTGTGATCTCGTTTATCACTATGGCCTACTTTGGCCTCAAATGCTACAAGGCTTTGGAAACCATGACAATCAACTCCTCAAAGTCCAGTTATCTCAAAAACATTCAAGGCCAGTTGTTCTTTGCGCTTGTTGGCCAAACCCTGTTCCCAGTTGTTCTTATGCATTTCCCATGTGCTCTGGTGATTTTTGGGCCTCTCATCAGTGAATCTCTGTTTTGTTTGAACACAGAAATCTGCGGAGTAATACTAACCTACACTATCACCTTATTCCCTGTTATTGACCCTTTGCCAAGTCTACTGATTATCAAGCCTTATAGGAAAGCTATCATTGGTGAGTGAAATATGGACCAAAACCCTAATGAAATTGATTTTAGACTTTTTGAAAATCAGCTCAAATTTTGCAACATCATCAAAGCAAGCTTTCAGGATCGAAAAACATTTCTAGCAATACTTCTTCATTCAGTTTCTGTGATTGTAAGCCAACAATGAACATTTAGTAGATACATTTAGATTCGTATTGGAGGATTTTGACACCTTCGTCATCCAGCATGACCAAAGTAGTATATGGGGTTCCCTGAATCTTTTTCCACTTTGACTTTTTGCAAAATGTCACTTTATTCCAATTTCTAAGAAGTCTGTGCAAATGTCTTCGGTCGTATCCAATTGGGAGAGTAATGTTGATGTAGAACTCGTAGTCGGTTATCTGCATGCTCTTCTGAAAGTTGTATGTAGATTATATGGTTAGTTACAGTAGCTCTAATAACTCACCTCAATAAGAATCAACATTTCCTGTGTTTCAAGGGGATAATTATACATGATTATCTCTCGCATATGTAGAAAATTCGCAAAGGGTACCGAAGGTCCAGACACCGCCCCGCCTTTCGCATTCTTCCACTGCTCTGTGGCGAGCACTTCTTCAAGTTGCGCACTTTCGTTTTTCAGAGCAATCCGTTCCAGACTGCCTGGTTGCAAGTATGGAAGGATTTGTAGTGTTTCACTTTGATTCACTAAGAACCAGCAGTGGAACTGTTTAACGGTAAGCTTTCGTGGCAAGCTTTCTAACACCGAATGTATGCTATCTAACATTAGCTTTTTGTTTTTTGCAAACTGCTCAAATGAGTAGTCTAATCGTTGGCCAGGACCATGAATACATAACATATTCTCATATAACTCATTAGTCAAGTCGTAGAATAGTTCAAATGATCCGATACTGCAGTTTTCACGCTTTACAAACTTTGCGAAATCAGCAATTGCCTTCTCAATATGATCTGTTCCCTCTATGCATGTCACGTAGTGCACACCAATCGGCTTACGAACAGCCACGTCTCCCCGCCAATCCAGGGTGTTTCCAGATTTCATTTTTGAGACCTTGCATCCAGTTTCGTGAGCAGAATACTCTAGAAAGGTTTCGTCGTAAGCTATTGACACTTTTTTGTCTCCTAGGAAAATATGAAGCCTCTCTACATGAGGCTTTATGAAAAGTTTCAACAAAGATGTATCATGGAGGTTTTGAAGTTCTTTGGAGCATTTTCGGAGGAGCAATCTGAAAATGGTTTGATTTCAGAAATCTGGAATGAAACTGTATATTACTTACTGTTGGTTGCGATCCGAATACTGCAAAATTTTCTGTTTTACATGCCATGGCATTGCGGAGAAAACGGGAGCAATTTTGGTGGGCATTCTTGGGAGAGGAGAACGACGAGACTGACGGAGGGGAATGGTGAATCGACTCTCTTCAATGTATGCATCTGTTCTGTGTATCTAATCCATCATCACAGTCTGTAATTGTCTGCTACAATTCATCGTTTTTTGTGAGTGCTAATTGTTCTTGTTGTAAAGAACCTGCCAATGTTTAGATGACAGCTGAAGGGTCACGGACAGTCGATCTGAGCAGACACAATGAACACAAATGAACAGACACAAAAATGAGTAGAGATTTATTCAATTGTTTGTTTCTATCTTTGAGACAATCGTTCGCAATAACTCCCTTCCCATGGCACCGGGCAGATACATTCAATTCGATTAGAACCAACTGCCAGGGTTCCGTTATGAAGGCAGGAGATTGGGGTGCATCTGAACTTTCCAAGATTCGAGGCGCACGGTTTTATCAGCTCATTGCAAATCGGTCCCTTGAAATTTTCATCGCAGACACACTTCCCGGAAACCACAGAAGCATGAACTCGAAATTTCTTGCATTTGTACTTTTCATACTCCTGATTAGCAGAAGTAGAGACCAAGATCCATCTGTTACACTCTTCCAATCCACCATCCATTATTCCCAAGCCTAAGAGGGTCTGATTTCCACAGGATCCAATGGGAATGTCACTAGAAAAACAGTCAAAGATTCAGGTTGTCAATTTGCAACTTACCTCAATTTGACCAGGATCTTCGGACGGTCCGCAATCACTGTCGCAGAAAAGAGGAGCAGTGTAAGAAAAACCGCGGTCATTTTTGAATGAAGGTGCTTTGAGAATAGACGAATAGACAAAAGAAACGCAGAAAGAACAAAAAACCAACAAAACCGTGTGGTGACTGTTGGCCAAATAGACCGCCCGACCAAAAGATCACAAGTTCAAAACCATCAGAACACAACAGATGATGCGACGATTCTGATTTGTTTTGGTGCTCTGAAACACGAAATTACTTTTAGAACGATCCAAAAAGTATACTTCTTGCAAAGAACCCTTGAGAAAAACTTGCGGTATGGCGGGAAAAAGACGATCAACCCGATATTGTTCACAGTGGAGTGACTGACAAACCAGCAGAAGAGGATCTCCGCGATAACTTAAAATTCTCAATTTTTATTTTAAATTGGCAAAACTTACTCTGTTGATGATCAATATTCATCAGTACTCCTCCAACAAACATCGCTGGTGGTCCGATACACAAAGCTGAAGTACAGGCTTGAACCACCAAGCAACGAATTGCTTCGTGGTGTTTTTGATAGGTTACGGTAGAAATCCTGGTTCGCAATTCAACCATCAATCGAAAAGTATCAAGAATGCAGAATAAGAAAACAGAGAACAACACTGATCCACCAAAAAGGGAGACTACCATCAATGCATAGAGCACCGGGGTAAATTTGTAGATGTCAAAGCTAGGAAGGCTTTGAAAGTGCGTAAGGTATTCTGGGTAACTCTCTTGAATAAACTCCCATTGCTCTTGTTTTGACAGGTGTTCATTTTGCATTCCGAGAAAGATAACTATAGATGATGAAATTGCTACAAAATAGAACAGGTGAGGTAACCATCTCGGTCCAATTCTCCTAGCTAGAATGGCCGCTATCAATTGGTGTCTTTTATAGAAGCAAAATGTCAAGATTTCCAGTGCAGTGATTGCTAGGAGCAGTCCAATAGTCTAAACGTTCCTATTTCAATTTGAAACTCTCAAATTTCTTACCAATGAGTAATGCAAAGAGACCCCAAAAACCACATCCAAACCTCCCACTGTATACCCAGCAATAATAGGGTAAAGAGGGACGGGTTGCATCAAAACTGTCAAATGAAAGTCTAGAATAGCACACACCACCTGAAACTTTAATCTAGATCAATACAGAGCTCATGCGCACCTGAAAACTCAGCAAGTAAAACCGGAAAGAGCCCATTTTCTCGTTTTGCCACATCAATAGGTAGAAGCCTAGAGTGTTGAGAATAATGGAAGTGAAGCCAGTGAGGTGGTAATAGTTTATTAGCCAGTTAGGGGTTGAGAAATCAATGTTGGGGGGCATTTTTAGACGTTTAGGGGTCGGAGAGCAAAGTTTTCACTTTTTCACTATACGGCAACTACACATGCGGACAGGTGAAAGTTGCAGGATTCAACACATCAGAGTTCTAAATGTGGGTTTCTGATAAGCAGTTTTGTTATGTTGATGAGTCACAATTGATGGTTCTCGATTCCTACTTCTTGCAGAAAGCCGTCTTGAAAAACTTTCGATACGGAGGGAAAAAGACGAACAAGCCAATGTTGTTGATTGTAGAGTGACTCACAAACCAGCAAAAGAGGATTTCCGCGATTTCTAAAAGCTTTTTTGAGATTTTCTAATCAAAATCCTGTTGTTTTACTTACTTTGTTGATTATCAATCTTCATCAAAATGCCTCCCATTAGCAGAAAAGGCGCTCCAATGCAAAGAGCAGAAGTGCAGGCTTGAACCAGTAAACATCGAATTGCAGATTGATGTTTTTTATAAGTTACTGTAGAGATTTTTGCCTTCAACTCCATCATCATTCTTACAGTGTCGATTATGGAGAATAGAAAGATAAAGAAGAGGAAGAAAACACTAATAAGACCAAACAACAGCATGGTATAAAAGACAGAAGTGAGCTTGTAGATGTTGAAGTTTGAAGGAAGGCTGTGAAATCGGATCAGGTATTCTGGGTAGGATTCCTTGATGTACTCCCATTGCTCTTCTTTCGACAAACGCTGTTTTTCATTTCCCACCACAATAGAAACGTTGCTGATTACTGCAACACCCAAAAACAGATAAGACAGGAACGAGGGAGCAACGCGTTTTTTCAAAACTTGAGCCAACAATTGATGCTTGGTGTAAAAGCAGAAGATCAAGACTTGCAACAGAATGCATATTAGAAGAAGCGCGACTTCATAGGAGTAATGCGTAGGGACTCCGAAAACCACATCTAACACTCCTACGGTGTATCCAGCGGTGATAGGGTATAACGGGACAGGTTGCATCAGAATGGTCAAATGAATGTCGAGAACAGCACATACTACCTGAACATAGAATCTGTACACTCTAATCATTGATATAAAGACCTGAAAATTGAGCAAATAGTATCGGAAAGGACCCATTTTCCCATTCTGCCACATCAATAGGTAGAAGCCCAGGATGTTGAGAATAATAGAAGTAACACCAGTAAAGTGGTAAAAGGCTATCAGCCAGATTGGAGTGGTAAAGTCTACCTCCGACATTACATTCAAAAGTTACACAATAGCTACGAAAAACAAGACAGGCGTTCACAATAACGCTCGTTATGGGTCAGGTGGAAGGCTTGTTTTCAGACTGAACATTGCGCCTGATTAACCTAAACCCGTCATAACATAACATAACATAACAAGGTAAAAAGTTCCTTCCTGTAGGGGTAAATTTCTCTCTTTGTCTGTGAAATGACGCAAAATGCAAAAATGGTGTTTGTGTAATTCGCAATGAAAAGCAAACTAGTTTCGGTCAAATCAAGTATTTCCATGTTTCAAACCCTTTTTTCTATATGATTTTTCTGTATGATATGACAAAACACCGAAAAAATCGGTTTGAAATCGAGAAAACACCAAAAAACCGATTTCGTGGCGAGACCCGCTGAGTGCCACTTCGCATGATCGACAGTCAGAATCCTTTCGTTGAAGCGCCAACCATAATCGATAGTTTTCGATTCCTAAAAGTGAACTTTTATCGCTTCAAATCCTTCAAATCACCCACCTACTTCTTGCAAAAAACCACCTTGAAGAACTTCCGATACGGTGGGAAAAAGACGATCAATCCAATGTTGTTGATTGTAGAATGACTCACAAACCAGCAAATCAAGATTTCCGCGATCTCTAGAAAGCTCGAAATCGTCTAGCTAATTGTGAGATCTATCCAATTCACGTACTCTGTTGATTATCAATCTTTATCAAAATGCCTCCCATAAACAGAAACGGCGCTCCAATGCAAAGAGCAGAAGTGCAGGCTTGAACCAGTAAACATCGAATTGCGGATTGATGTTTTTGATAGGTTACTGTAGAGATTTTCGCCTTTAACTCTATCATCAATCTTACAGTGTCGATTATGGAGAATAGAAAGATGAAAAACAAGAAGGAAACACTGATCACAGCGAAAAACAGCATGGTATAAAAAACAGAAGTCAGCTTGTAGATATTGAAGTTGGAAAGGCTTTGAAATCGAGTCAGGTATTCTGGATAAACCTCCTTGATGTACTCCCATTGCTCTTCTTTCGACAAACGCTGGTTTTCATTTCCCACAACAACAGTAACATTGCTAATGATTGCAACACCAAAGTACAGGTAAGACAGGAATAATGGAGCAACTCGTTTTCTCAAAACTTGAGCCAACAATTGATGTTTTGTATAGAAGCAGAAGATCAGAACTTGCAAGAGAATGCCTATTAGAAGAAGAGCGACTTCAAACGAGTAATGCGTAGGGACTCCAAAAACCACAGTTAGCACTCCTACAGTAAATCCAGCATTGATAGGGTATAACGGGACAGGTTGCATCAAAATGGTCAAATGAATATCGAGAACAGCACATACTACCTGAAATTTAGGATCGTTGTATCCTAGTTGATAAAGCAGAGACCTGAAAACTGAGCAAATAGTACCGGAAAGGTCCCATTTTCCCGTTTTGCCACATCAATAGGTAGAAGCCCAGGATGTTGAGAATGATAGAAGTGACACCGGTAAAGTCATAGAAAGTAATGAGCCAGATTGGAGTGGTAAATTCTATCTCAGACATTCGAAAGTTACAAAATAGCCACGGAAAACAAGACAGGCGTTCACAATAGCCTTGTCTTTGGGCCAGGTGAAATGCTTGTTTTCAGACTGAACATTGCACCTGATTAACCTAAACCCGTCATAACACAACATAACATAACAAGGTAAAAAGTTCCTTCCTGTTTGTCAAAAGTCTGTTAGATCTTTTCAAGGCCCGCAAACTAATGAATCGACTAATTTGATTTGGGATTGATAAGAAAAAGGACATGGTGGAAACATGGTAGACACGTGCTAAAGAGGTCAGAGAATGTTCAAGGAAACAAGGGCCTTTTTGGGTTTGATCTTTGATGTTTCTACAGTGAACAGGACCATCTTTTAGGTGTGTCTGAATACTTTTCAGACACCTACACTTTCCCAAACCCACGTGACTAATTGAGTTACGTAAGTTGGTCACCCGCGGTCAGACAACCGGGCTAACAAAAAACAAAGAAAAGCGCTATATAACAAGAATCTTTCTGACGCCTGAAAACCTATTTTCTGAATCTATTTCCTTATTTTCGCCTTTTGCTCATAGTCAACCAAATGCCAGAGCCAAAACCCACCATCTTCCTCTTCAACCCAGACTCTGAACTTTTGATCATTGGAATCGTCTACGTGGTTTTGAGTGTCATGGTGTTTCCTATATACGTGGTTTTGATCTATGTGAGTTTTCGGGTTGTTTTTATGGTTTTATCCCATTCTTATGTCTATTCAGACCCTCCACATTAGAAGTGAATTCCGAGAGAACATCTCTTACAAACTGATAAACCTACTCAACATTTGCGACTTCTTCCAAGCTTTCTGTCATTGTATCTCTGGCCTCTTCCTCATTTTTCCAGTGTTCCGGGAGAGAAATGATGTTTTTGTTCGTATAATCGGCTGCACCGCCAACACTCTCTGGCTTGCCAATCTCATTCTCATGGTTATCCTGGCGTTCACAAGAATCGGCATCGCCTATTTCAAAGCGAAACCCACGAAATGGAGTCTGTGGCAGAGAATCTCTCTGGCTACTGGATCTGCCTATATCTTCTTTGTCTGGTTCGCAGCATGCATCACCCAGAACTTCCAGCTAACCGGAGCAAGCTGGTCTTATGACATGACAGTGGAGTACACAGATGTCTTTGTGAGGTTGGAGTTTCTCCTCTGTTTTCCGGCACTTACTATCAGTTTCTCTTCGTATATCTTGATCATTTGGAGCATTTACAAAAAGAAACAGTATGCCCACAATTCTCCATCTCTCCGCACAGAAATCGGGATCCTGATCCAAGCTACAGTTCTCACTGCCTACATGACCATTTTGGTTACACTCTGGCACAACGCAGAGTCCTGGTTTCAAATGACCAATATCACCCTGGCAGTTCTGAACGTTCTCTGGATACTTTACCCTCATTTGAACTCTATCCTTCTCATCTCTGTGAACAGTGGCGTTCGTCGAGAGATTGGAAAGCTGGTGTGCAGGAAAGATCATAGTAAACGGAGTTCTCGAGTTCGAGCAGGCAGTTCAACTATCCTGGTGGGGAACTGATAACTCTTATCATTATCAACACGCCGTTTACACGCCTACCTTTAACTTTTCGCCCAGTTGATCGCATTGGTCTTGAAGAAACCACGCGGTTTCCAAACGACCTATAAAAGACCTCGTCCATTGAACATTTCCACTACGATTTTGTGATAAGAAGACAGCAATGGGAGGACACTTGTCGCATTTGGAACGAGAGGAGCATCCCGAGAAGTTGGACGCCACATGTGGACCTGTAAGGGGTAATGTTTATCGACATGTAAGTCACGATTTCTTCGAAAATCAAGGAATCTAACTTTCAGGACGATAAGATTGTTGATGGCTTCCTTGGAATCCCCTATGCAAAACCACCAATTGGACCCCTTCGTTTTAAGAAACCAGTTGCAGCGGATAAGTGGACTGAAACCAAAGATTGCACCAAGTATGGCCCACGCTGCCCTCAATCTGGAGCGTTCCCAGAGATGATTCACTTTGAAAAGGATGATGTTCCTGACGAGGCTACCTGTCTAACAATCAACGTGTTCTCTCCAAGATGGACGTCAGCAGAGTTTCCCAATGGCCGCCCAGTGATGATTTACATTCATGGAGGAGGCTTCGAACTTTCTGCTTCTCGGGAGTACTGCGACTACTCAGTTTCTGGAACCCTGCCGTTGAAGGATGTTGTAATGGTGACTTTGAACTATCGTGTTGGAATACTTGGATTCTTCACAACTGGAGATGATGTATGCAGAGGGAACATGGGGCTCTGGGATCAAACCCTCGGGCTTCAATGGGTCCAAAACCACATTGCCTCGTTTGGTGGAGATCCTAAGAATGTGACGGTCTTTGGTCAAAGTGCTGGTGGAGTAAGTGTTGACCTGCTTTCCCTAAGCCCACATTCCCGGGATCTGTTTCATCGTGTAGTCCCAATGTCCGGGAACGCCCTTTGCGAATTTGGATGCAGAACTGCTAAAGGAGAAGCTGCGGCTTGCCTTGCTTACCTTCGACACATTGGTTACACTGGACCGGATGACTCTGAAAGTGTTCTAGCATACATAAAAGACAAACCAATCAAAGAGATGCAGAAAATGAATGGATTCATTATCCCGGTGACAGGTGTCTTTATCTATGAGCCGAATATCGATGGAGACTTCCTTCCAAAACCACTGGATGAGTTGAGAAAAGAGGCTCCCAAGAAAGATGTGATGTTGGGAGTCGCAGAGCATGAAGGATTGTTTTTCGAGTTTTGCGGAAAGGATTCAAGGAAAGCAGAGGAGATTTTGAAGGAAGGAATCTTTGCATTGTACAAATCGGATAGTGGGGAGAACTTTGAAGAGACAAGAAAGAAGATCTACAACTATTACACCAAAGGAGTAGAGGGGGATGAGCCGAAGATGAGAGAGAGAATGGTGGATGTAAGTTTCCTAGACTCAAATCAAGTCTAAAAGCTCTTTTTCAGTTCTTCGGTGACGCTCTCTTCAACGGAGGAGCCATTGCTACAGCGCAAGACAGTCTCCGACATGGTAACAATGTCTGGTTCTATGTCTTCGATTACTGCAACCCTAATGGTTTTGGTGGTCTAGAGGAGATGATGCCGTTTGTGGCACCCACGCATTGCACCGACCTTCGATACATCCTTGGAGAAGGTCTCTACAGTGAATTCCAGCCAAATGAGGAGGATTGGAAGATGATTGACAAGATGACAACAATGTACACCAACTTTGCAAAGTATGGATCTCCAAATGGCAAAGGAGATGGGGAATGGGAGAAGTATAGTTTGGAGGTTCCGGAGAGACACTATCGGATTGGATACCCGAGAGGGGAGATGCGGAATGAATACCACAAAGGACGATGGGAGTTCTTGAAGGAGATTCGAGCAGGGCATAAGGTTCTGGAGGAGGTTGTTTATGGTAGAATATGAATAACATGGACTATAAAACATTTGTCATCGTGTAGTGTCTTGCCTTTGTAGTGTTCATGTCGGGCCGATGCAAATAAAATTGTATTTTTCTATCTGATCATTCGATAAAACTGATACATGCCAACACCTATCAGCTACAAACTCCTCTCCTCAACCTTTCTTCTTATCAAATCAGTAAAAACACTCCTTGTTCCCGTTGTCTCTCTACTATTTCCGACAATCACCACGCGGTCAACCGGCAGTATAAAACCAATTTCAAGACAGAATTCTCAAGAGAACAACAATGGGAGGACACTTGTCGCATTTGGAGCGAGAGGAGAACCCCGAGAAGTTGGATGCCACATGTGGACCTGTTAGGGGTAATGTTTATCGACATGTAAGTCACGATTTCTCCGAAAATCTATGAATCTAACCTTCAGGATGATAGAATCGTTGATGGCTACCTAGGAATCCCCTATGCGAAACCACCAATTGGACCTCTCCGCTTCAAGAAACCAGTTCCAGCGGATAAGTGGACTGAAACCAAAGACTGCACCAAGTATGGGCCTCGCTGCCCTCAATCTGGAGTGTTTCCGGAGATGATCCAGTTCAAAAAAGACGATACTCCTGATGAAGCAGCATGTCTTACAGTCAATGTGTTCTCCCCAAGATGGAAGTCAACAGAGTTCCCCAATGGTCGCCCGGTGATGGTTTACATTCATGGAGGAGGCTTTGAACTCTCTGCCTCAAGGGACTATTGTGATTACTCAATCTCTGGAACCCTACCACTGAAAGATGTAGTTGTTGTGACCTTGAACTATCGGCTCGGAATTCTCGGATTCTTCTCAACTGGAGATGACGTCTGTCCTGGAAACTTTGGCCTATGGGACCAGACCCTAGCTCTTCACTGGGTTCAACACCACATTGCTTCGTTTGGTGGGGACCCCAAGAATGTCACAGTTTTTGGACAAAGTGCTGGAGGAGCTAGTGCAGATCTACTCTCCCTGAGCCCGCATTCCCGGGATCTGTTCCATCGTGTAATCCCAATGTCTGGTAACGCCCTCTGCGAGTTTGCAGTAAGAACTGCAAAAGGAGAAGCCGAAGCTTGTCTAGCATACTTTCGACACATTGGCTACATTGGCCCAGATGACTCCAAAAGTGTACTGGAGTATGTGAAGAACAAGCCCATTGAAGAACTTCAAGAGTTGAATGGGTACATGCCTCCAGTCTCTGGATCGTTCATCTATCAACCTAATCTTGATGGAGATTTCCTTCCAAAACCACTGGATCAGTTGAGAAAAGAGGCTCCAAAGAAGGACGTGATGGTTGGAGTTGCAGCGCATGAAGGATTGTTTTTTGAGTTTTGCGGGAAGGATCCAAGGAAAGCAGAGGAGATTTTGAAGGAAGGAATTTTCGCGTTGTACAAAGAGGATAGTGGAAAGGACTTTGAAGCGACAAGAGAGAAGATCTATGATCATTACACAAAAGGAGTGGATGTAAAGGATGAGAAACAGTTCAAGGAGAGAGTTATAGACGTAAGATAGCTTTTTTTACCTTCTTACCAGAACAATCAAAGCTTCAGTTCTACGGAAACGCAATCTTCAATGGAGGAGCCATGGCTACAGCGCAATCATCTACTCTTTATGGAAACAACGTCTACCTTTATGTCTTTGACTACTGCAACCCTGATGGTTTCGGGGACATCAAGGATAACTTGACGTTTGTGGCACCTACGCATTGCACCGACCTCCGATACATTCTTGGAGAAGGTCTCTACAGTGATTTCCAGCCAAATGAGGAGGGATGGAAGATGATTGACAAGATGACAACAATGTACACCAACTTTGCAAAGTATGGGAATCCAAATGGTAAAGAAGATGGGGAGTGGGAGAAGTATAGTTTGGAAGCACCGGAGAAACACTATCGGATTGGATACCCGACAGGGGAGATGAGCAATGAGTATCATAAAGGACGATGGGAGTTCTTGAAGGAGATCCGAGCAGGGCATAAGGTTTTGGAGGAAGTTGTGTATGGAAGAAGATAACTGTGATCAAACGTTGTACTTTGTTTTACTGATAAACAATATCTTTTTCTTTGTACAATAGCCAGTTTAGACCTTCCGGGTTTGCTGGCAATCGGTTTACAAGAATGCTTTTCTCCGAATCGAATCAAGGGCGGACAGACATGATTTCCTGATACGTGTTTTCCACAATAAGGCGTTCTGGGCGTTTTCTCCCCTTCTATTTCCGCTTTGTAAAACCAATCGGCTCACTACATATCATGCCAGCACCCAACACCTTCCTCTTCAACCCCGACTCTGAACTTTTGATTATTGGGATCATCTACGTGGTGATGACAGCCTTGATTTTCCCGGTGTATGTTCTCATGATTTATACATTACACATTCGAACTGAACTCCGAGAGAACATCTCTTATCAACTGATCAACTTGCTCAATTACTGCGAGCTTTTCCAAGTGATCTGTCAATTCCTAACCGGGACATTCCTCATTTTCCCAATGTTCACAGATCATTTCGATCATTTTGTGAGAGTAAGTGATCCTTATCAAAATGCTCTCAAAAAAGCACCAGCCCATTTGCAGATAGTCGGCTGCACCGCCAACACCCTCTGGCTTTCCACCTTTGTCATCATGGTCATTCTGGCGTTCACCAGAATCGGAATAGCCTATTTCAACTCCAAACCTACTAAATGGAGTCCCTGGCAGAAGATCGGGTTGGCTATTGGATCTGCGTATATCTTCTTTGTCTGGCTCGCTGGTTGCATCACCCAGAACTTTCAATTGGCAGGACCAACTTGGTCCTATGACATGACTGTCGAGTATGCAGATGTTTTTGCAAGATTGGAACTTGTGTTCTGTTTTCCTGCACTGTTGATCAGTTTTTCATCGTATATCTTGATCATTTGGAGCATTTACAAGAAGAAACAGCAAGCACACAACGCTCTGTCTCTCCGCACAGAAATCGGGATCCTGATCCAAGCAACAGTTCTTACTGTCTACATGGCAGTGGCGATTATGCTCTGGCACAATGCAGAATCTTGGTTTCAAATGACGAACATCACTCTGGCACTTCTAAATGGTGTTTGGGTGTTGAACTCTTATGTCAACTCGATTCTGCTCATCTCTGTGAACAGTGGGGTTCGTCGAGAGATTGGAAAGTTGGTGTGCAGGAAAAAGCAGAGTAAAGGGGGATCTAGAATTAGAGTAATGTCACAAGTTAGTTCTACTATACTTGCTGGAAACTAGACACTCTGTTGTTTGCCACCATTTCCCATTTCAATGCCAACTACCGATAACTGATAAGAGTCTGCCATCATTCTCCCTCTTTTCCCAATGCCCGAAAACTACCCCTCTTTTATTGTTGATGCCTTTACTAAAACAAGGTTTGCTGGAAACCCAGCAGCAGTTTGCCTTATCCCAAAAGTTCTCAAAGACGAAGAATACCTGAAAATAGCCGCAGAGTTCAACCTCTCTGAAACCGCGTTCCCTATTCCGACAGACGGGAAGGATTTCAAAGATGCAACGGAGTTTTCTTTGCGTTGGTTTACTCCAAAGATGGAATACCCGTTGTGTGGACATGCAACACTTGCCACCTCACATGTGCTGTTCTATGAGATTGGTGAGTAGAAGATGGCAAATGTAGAGAGTCAATAACCAATGTTTTCAGGAAATGAAAACCCCGAGATCAAGTTCTCCACTCAATCCGGGATCCTGACAGTTAGGCGTGGAGACTTGGATACTGTGGAGATGAACTTCCCGGCCTATGAACTAAAATCTATCAGTTACAATGGGGAAAACAAGCTTGGAGATCTTTTTTCTGAAGTCACTGGACCAGACTACCTATCAGAACTTGTGAAGTGTGTAGTTCCCGAAGATCAAATCAAAGTGGATTCCCTATTCTACAACCCAAAAGACAAGTACTTCTTCATCGTCCTCGATCCCAAGACAACCCTACAAGAGTTTGCATCAATAACCCCGGATATCTCAAGAATGCTTCAAATCTCAAATGACAGTTTCATTCGGACTGTTACCATCACAGTTTCCCCCAAGAATCCAATAGAACAAGGCTTTGTGACTCTTGAAAACCAGCCGTATGACTACGCATGCCGCTATTTCGCCCCATGGTGTGGAGTCGATGAGGACCCTGCAACAGGCTCGGCGCAATGTGCTCTAGCTCCGTTTTGGTCGAGGATAACTGGGAAAAAGGAGTTTTATGCTCTACAGGTAATCAAAAAACAGCTAGGTATAGAAAGAATAATGTGTTGCAGGCATTCCCGGGACGTGGCGCCCAATTTCAATTGAAGGTTGAAGGAGACCGAGTGATTATCAAGGGACACTCGGTTACTGTGATGGATGGAAACATTCGTTTGGATCAGGAACCGATTTGAAGTCGATAACTGATAAGAGTCTTGTGTGCCACCATTCCAATGTTGTCTACTGATAAATGATAAGAGCCTCACATCATTCTCTCTCCACTTACAATGCCCGAAAACTACCCCTCTTTTATTGTTGATGCCTTTACTAAAACAAGGTTTGCTGGAAACCCAGCTGCAGTTTGCTTGATTCCAAATGTTCTCAAAGACGAAGAATACCTCAAAATAGCCGCCGAGTTCAATCTCTCTGAAACCGCGTTTCCTATTCCGACAGACGGGAAGGGTTTCAAAGATGCATCAGAGTTTTCATTGCGTTGGTTTACTCCGAAGATGGAATACCCACTTTGCGGACATGCAACACTTGCCACGTCACATGTGCTGTTCAATGAGATTGGTGAGTAGAAGATGGCAAATGTTAGAGTACCAATGTTTTCAGGCAATCAAAACCCCGAGCTCAAGTTCTCCACCAAATCCGGGATCCTGACAGTGAAACGCGGAGACTTGGGAACTGTTGAGATGAATTTCCCTGAATATGAATTGAAATCCATCAAGTATGAAGGTGCAATCTCGCTGCAAGACAAGCTTCCCGAGGTAGGCAGTTTGTGAGAAATTTTTTCCTAAGACTGTACTTTCATTTTTCTAGGCTTCTGATGTACCAGATGTAGTTCAAGATCTTATAAAATGCGTTGTTCCTGATTTCAAGATCATAGATTACGTTTTCTACAACCCAAAAGAAAAGTTGCTCTTTGTCGCATTGAAACGCGGAAACAGCCTCAGCGAGTTTCTCTCTATAAAACCCAACTTTTCAAAAATGCTCCAACTTCACAATGGAGATTTTGTTCAAGCTGTTTGCATCACAGTCTTACCTGTCAAATATATCAATCTGGGATACGTAGACTCTGAAAATCAACCTTTTGACTATGCCTGTCGTTTCTTTGACCCATGGACTAATGTGGATGAGGATCCGGCGACCGGTTCTGCTCAATGTGCTTTGGCTCCTTTCTGGTCGAAGATAACGAAGAGAACGGAGTTTTATGCTCTTCAGGTAACCGGAAATATCCGGAATTAGGAAGAATGGAAGTTTTAGGCGTATCCCGGACGTGGCGCTCAATTTCGGCTCAAAGTAGAAGGAGATCGAGTCATTATCAAGGGACACTCGGTTACTGTGATGGATGGAAACATTCGTTTGGGTCAGGAATCAACTTGAAATTGATAACTGATAATAGTCTTATTTGTCACTATTTCAACGTCCACTACTGATAAATGATAACTGACCACATCATTCTCCCTCCCTTCCCGATGCCCGAAAACTACCCCTCCTTTATTGTTGATGCATTTACTAAAACGAGGTTCGCTGGAAACCCAGCAGCAGTTTGCTTGATTCCAAAGGTTCTCAAAGACGAAGAATACCAAAAAATAGCCGCAGAGTTCAACCTCCCCGACACAGCCTTCCCAATTCCAACAGACGGGAAGGATTTCAAAGATGCATCGGAATTCTCATTGCGTTGGTTTACTCCAATAACAGAATACCCACTTTGCGGGCATGCAACCCTCGCAACGGCACATGTGTTGTTCAATGAGATTGGTGAGTGTTACCGGGGACCAAGAAGGGTTATTCGACCTACTTTCAGGTAATCAAAACCCCGAAATCAAATTCTCCACCCAATCCGGGATCCTTACTGTGAAACGTGGAGAGTCGGGAGATGTGGAAATGAACTTCCCACAGTATCAAATAGAGGGTGTAAAATTTGGTAAACATGCGGAGGAGCTTCAAGGCAATTTTCCAGAGGTACAAAAAGATGAGACTCTGTTTGAAATATGGGAAAATTCAGATTCCGGCTCCGGATTTCCTCAAAGATCTAATAAACTGTGTGGTTCCGGAACATGAAATGGAAACTTGGGCCGTTTTCTATTGTGCAAAAGACAAACTTCTTTTCGTCGTCCTAAGCGAACGGCTCACATTGATGGAGTTTGAAGCAATCAAGCCGGACTTCTCAAAAATGCTTCAAACCCACAACGGTGATTTTGTTCGAGCACTATCGATCACAGTCTGTCCAATCAAGCCAGCGTACCGAGGGTATGTTGATTTGGAACAAAACCCATTCAACTATGCTTGTCGCTTCTTTGGCCCATGGACTGGCGGCAATGAGGATCCGGCAACCGGCTCGGCGCAATGTGCTCTAGCTCCGTTCTGGTCGGTAATGACTGGGATGAAGGAGTTTTATGCTCTTCAGGTGATCAACCAGCAGCTACTCATAGAAGGAATGAAATGTTTTAGGCATTCCCAGGCCGTGGAGCTCAATTCCGGCTCAAAGTAGATGGAGATAGAGTCATTATCAATGGACAATCGGTTACTGTGATGAGAGGAGAGATTGATTTGAATTAGTGATGCAATTAAAAGTAAATTAACAGTTTCATTCATCCAAAACACATACACTCAATCTTTCTTTGCAAGATACAAAATATTGGCCCAGAAATACGGGGTCTCTATCACTTCCACTTCGGGGAACCCACAATCATGCAGAAGGTCTATGGCTCTTTGTTTCCCCCACATTGCTCCAAGACACATTGCATCTGGGCTATTGCTGGCTACAGGGAGGCAGTGGAGCAGGGAGAATCCGTAATTCAACGCTGACATTGAACCCAAAGCTTTGCGATCTTCAAAGACATTGCTGGTCCCGTCGACTTCGAGCATAGCAAAGATTCCAGAGGGTTTGAGGACTCGGTGGATTTCTTGAATGCACTGAAACTTTGAGGTCATTCTTCCTCTAAACTTCGTGATGCCAAGCTTACCAAATCCGGTCTCATTTGATCGTGACAAGCGTCAAAGATCAGTACCAAGTCGAAAGAATCCGTCCAGGTTCCCGGCATCTTTCCAGCATCACACTGAATGAACTCCAGGTTCTCAAAATCTTTCCCTGACTTCTTTTTCCTATCCTTAGCTTGTTTGATAGCATCCTCTCCAATATCCAGCCCAACAAACTGCGTCTTTGGGTACTCCTCAGCTAGCAAAGCACTATGGAATCCACTTCCACATCCCACATCTAGCACTCTGATCCTTCCAGCCTCAAGCTTTTCTTGTATTCCATGAACAATAGCAGGAATCATGTCAGGGATAACATGTTTCTCGTGCATTGCTTTGCTCATTTGAGATTGGATGTCTGCGAACTCGGAGAACTGGGAGTACTCCAAACCATGAGGTCCGGTTGTTTTGAAACAAGAGATGAGTTGATCCAATGGCTGGGTTAGTATTTGGAGCATTCGATTGCTCACCAGCTCAAAACTATCTCCAGTGAGATCCTCAACGTTCTCTTTTGCAATCCAGAACTTCTCCTCTTCATTGACTTCAAGGATCCCTCCACAAGCCAAGCAATTCGCCCATTCTCTCACATATCGCTCTTTGCAGTCAGTTGCCTTCGCAAGGTCTTCAGGGAGTACTGGGTGATCTTGGCTGCTGATTTCCGCAAGTTTCTTAAAGAGATTAGGTTGATAGCCAATGTTAATGGCATTGGAGACAACGTTGTTGACTACTATGTCCTGGAACAAGGAGGATAAGTAAGAGAAGGGTGAAGAATAGAAACTTACAAAGAGCTTTTCCTTCATCGAGGGTTTAGGGGTAGTCATTATAGACACAGAATTGATATGTTTCCAGTGGATTTTGGGGCTTTTATATGAAACAACTGGACACCTGAACTCGAGAGATCAGCACCACGATCTTCCGACTAGACCCACGTGAATACTAGACAACCTGGGGTTGCTATAAAACACGGTTTTCCTACAAACTTTGTAGATCAAAAAGTGTTTCTGTGGGTGAAGAGATGTCAAGAGAACACTGGGTAAAGTCACGTAGGCAAGATGTGTGTAAGAGACAATGGGGTTAAGGAAGACGCAGTAGGAAAAGAGATAGGAATGATAGGAACATACAAAACACGATTTGCGTCAACTGATTGGGAAAGTAGTATAGATCAACTATACTCTCCATAGACTTTGCAGTTCATTACAGTAACCCAAGAGAGGATGCACCTGAACAAACTTGGCCCGATAGACATGTATAACTTCACAGCTTTTCCCCATCACTTTCATTAGCACCATGACCCTAAAACACCTAGCGATCCTTTCCCTCTTCTTTCCATCAATCTTGGCTACCATCATCGACGACTTCTCCTGCACCAATACCACCTCCGGAACCTATCTATTCTCTGCCACCTCTTGCACCAATGCCGCCAATGATGATGCGGCTTGCGAAAGGGGCCTCATGTACTTGTCTCCAGAACCCTTTGTGCTACCTCAACCCGGTGGAAATGACCCTAGACCTTCCTACTGTTACACACCAAACGGTCCTGGTGGTGCGATAAACGAGGAGATGAAACTGTTCTCTCTTAATTCATGTGCAAAGACTTGTGGATATTGCTGCCTAACCCCCGAGTATACCAGTTGCCTCAACCGTCCTAGTGAGTCTCTCAAACTCAAGATCTAAACTTCTGCAAAGTTCAGGACCCCGTATCAATTGTGAATCTCTTACCGCTGCAATGTGTAAGGATCCAACATGGCATGCAATCATTCTCAGCGAGTGCCCGGCGACATGTGGGCTTTGTGGGGAATTGATGTGCATTGATAGAGTCACTACCTGCACCGTGGAACTTTGCCAAAGGGATCCAGTGCATGCAACGAAGAATTGCAAGAAGACTTGTGGATTGTGTTAGTGGAAATAAACATTTCATTTCAAATTTGTTGTACATTCGAACATTCCATTCTGACAACTGAACAAACATGACCAAAACTTCACAGCTAGATTCGCCAGTTTTCACACTTCATTCTCTAACGCAATGGCCCCAAACATACCCTTCCTTATCCTGCTCCTCTTCCCATTCACCCTGGCCACCATAACCCATGACACCTCCTGCACCACCTTCCTCACTGGCCAGCTCTCCTATCTCCCCACTGCCACCATGTGCTTCAACGCAATCGACGATTCTATTTGCGAGCAAATCCTCACTGTTCTCTCCCCGGAATCCGTTCTAACCTACCCAACACCTGGAGGAACTGCAGAACGACCATCTTACTGTTCTACACCTGATGGGTTAGGTGGAGCAAAGAATGATCAATTGAAGCGATTCTTCATAGAGAACTGCCCAAGGTCTTGTGGATACTGTTGTGAGACCATGGACTTTACAGCTTGCAATGATGCTCCGAGTAAGTCCAATCTACCACTAGAACTCAGAAAGCCCTGTTTTAGACACCGACTGCAAACCCTTTGCTCTCACTTGCGACAGCGTTACTTGGCACTCTTATATCCTTCGTGAGTGTCCAGCGACATGTGGATATTGTGGACGGACAAAGTGCTTTGATAGAGCCTCTACATGCACTTTGGACATGTGTACCAGTGACTTGAAGTTTGCTGCGAACAGCTGCAAGAAGACTTGTGGATTGTGTAATCTGGATACCACGATGGCGCCAACTACCTCAGCGATTCTAGGTTGAACTGAACTGTGATGAATAAACCTTTATCTAGCAGGTGAACACACATTGGTAGATCGAAACTTGACACCTAGCTGAACACACATGAGGTGGGTAGGTGTTGATTCGAATAGCCATTCCTAACCATTGTTGGAATGACGTCCTTCCTTCCATTCCTTTTCCTAATCTTTCTCCCATTCTCCCTATCCCTTATAGTCGATGACTTCTTCTGTACCACCATCTCCAATGGCATTTACACCTACCTACCCTCTGCGACCTCTTGCTCTAATGTTGTCGATGACTCCACATGCGAATCTTATCTCACTATGGGTTCCCCGGAACCTGTGACATTCCCAGTACCTGGAGGAACAAACTCGAGACCTTCTTACTGCTATACAAAGAACGGAATAGGTGGCGCGGTAACCGGACAGGAACACGATGTAGCAATGAACTTGTGCCCGAAGAGTTGTGGCTATTGTTGTATAGTCAAGACCAATACCCCGGATTATACTTCTTGTGAGAATAAACCAAGTGAGTCCTTCTATCTACATAGATACAGGCTAAGATTTTCATTTTGTAGATCCCAATCTCAACTGCGATTCTTTGACCCCAGCGATGTGTCAAGACTCAACTTGGCATGCAATCATCCTCAGCGAGTGTCCAGCGACATGTGGGCTTTGTGGAGAAGTGAAAGCTTCTGAAAACACTGCTGGAAAAACCTGCACCTATCAACCAGACGCTCATCCTAATTGCAAGATTTGGGCGGACAATGGATTCTGTAAAACTGGAAACACAGGAAACACTCAAGCTCAGATCAAGCAGTATTGCGCGACAACTTGCGAGATTTGCTAAGGAAATTTTGTTATGAATGAAGCAGTTCATTGGGGAAATGTCTGGGTACAAGGCTATTATTAGAATCGTATTGTTGACTCCATCTCTTGGGCCCTCGAACCTAACACTCCGACACCATATTATTGCTGTTACTAATCCGAGAAGCTGCGTAACTGTTGGCAGGGACAATTGGTGTCTTTCTTAAGATCCCTCCAGTCGCATCATGGAAGAAATCTAAATCACATCTAGCTAAAAACAAGCCTCAAAATACACCTTACCGATTAACGCATTCCGATAGCTTTTGATGATGAAAAAGTTAGGCAAAGGATCAACTGCAGGGTACACTGTGATCAAATCCGCCATGAATGAACTAGCGAAATCGAAATCCATGTTTAGCATGGGGCACAGGAAGTATACAGTGATAGGAATATGCATGAGTATCAGGGGAATGGCTGTCTGGACGACTAGCGCGTAGAACAGTTGTTTTTGCAGAGCCGTATCCAAGGTAGAGGCAATGGAGAGTTGAGTGGATAACTGCCAATAGCAAAGAGCGCCGAGGCCGAAGACACAAGTCATGGAGGAAGACACCATGAACAGCATCTGCGAGACACCGATCCATGCGGGAGGGTCAAGAGACATTGTTCCATTTTCATTGATATCCCAGAACCTCGCTCCAATGTAGCTTATGTTACTCATATCCAGGTCTACACTCCTCCAAACCAAATCCCTTGTGTACTCCGTAAGTTCCTCGTTCTTCCAAAACCAAAAGTACACCACAGCTCCCCACCACACACTGTAAATCGCAGGGACTAGGAAGAGGATTCCAAACTTCCAGCCTGATGTGAACTTTGCGCCAAAGTCCCTATCAATCGCTCCGTATCTGTAGGTAAAGTGGGAAGCGAAAATGGCCATGGATGCACCAAAAATTGCGGTGTAAACGACGATCATAAACGGGGAAAGGTTCTTTGGGATCCAGGAATCAGGGTAGTCGATGCGGAAGACAATGAATGCAGAGCCAACTGAATGGGCGTTCTGAAAAACACAAAAAAGGGTGTGAGCATTGGGTTTAGGAAAACTTACAATTCCAGCAGGAAGATCAAAAATGGTCCAGAAGACCTCAAAAGCCGCTGTGAAAAGCATGAGGTACTTGTACCTCCCGGTTTGAGCTGGGGACTTGGTATGGATCAAAAGCATCAAGACACAGTTGAAAAAAGTGGCAATAATGGTACAGGTGAGTTGGTACATTGTGTCAAACTCGATAGAGAGAATAGAGGAAGAGAAGATAGGTATATTTAAACTGGAGCCTATACCAAGTTCTGAAGAATTGGGGGTAATAACAGGTAATAACAGGTAAATGATGGGTCCCTTGGGGTCTTGTCTATCAAAACATAGACTCGTAGGTGTTGGCTCTTGGAGTTTGATGTGATGGAACGATCCAGAGATCTTCTGAATGTTGCAAACAACAAAACCCGCTAGACAAACATCTCCTCTTCTATGACGCTATACATAGAGCAGCAGAAAAACAAAGAAAACACATTTTGATCTTCTTGAATCTTGTCTTGCGACTTGGGTTACTGTAGCCTTAACCAAAGTGTAGCCCTCTTGTTCTTTCTCAAAATGTGACTTGACTTTCAGCTAAACAAACCTGATGATTGCAAAAAGTCATGTAGCTAGACAATACAAACAGACACAATTTGTCCGATTTCGACAAGCCATGTCGAAAAAACGCCAAAAATGTTGAAAAAATCAGGCCTGTAGTTTGAAATCTCCTCTTTTCGCCCCCACTCCCCCATCTGTCTAAATAGATTCATGTCTCAAACTATGTTTTACAAGGATTACAAGGAGAGGATACCATCTGTTCAAATTTTCAATGGTTTTAGACTCTTGGCCCCTCCTGGCTTCGTCTTTTGGTATAAAAGTGCAGCCTCAAACCGGAATCTTCACTCTTTCGGCTCTCCCTACAGCCCTAATCATGATGGCTCTTGTGGTGCTCCTTGCCCTCGCTTCCCCAGCCCTTGGAGCAATTACTGAGGAGTTGAATTGTACCCAGTACACCACAGAGTTCGTCTACACCCCCGCCGCCACCGTCTGCCCCAACATCCTCAATGACGCGTCTTGTGAGGTGCTCTACCCGGCTGCAGTCCCAGCTGACGGGTACCCGAGACCTGGAGGCAATGCTCAGAGACCTTACAAGTGCTACTCGACGGGAGCTACTGGTGGAGCTTTGAACTTGGATATGAAGAAGGTTGCATTGGAAAACTGCCCAAGGACATGCGGATTGTGCTGCCAGACCAATAACTACAACTGTAGAAACGTTGATTGTAAGTGAAGCTCAATCGGAAGCTTGATCCTAACCTAACGTTTTCAGTCCCACGTCTCAACTGCCAGACCATCACCGCTTCCCAATGTCTGTCTGCCACCTGGAGAACCATCATCGCCGCCGATTGCCCAAGCGCCTGTGGTTTCTGTAACCTTGGAGGATGCGTCGATGGTGTCCTAGACTGCGCCAATGACATCTCCATCTGTAACGCTGTTGGCATGCAGACTTTCGTGAACACCTACTGCCAAAGAACCTGCAACAGATGCGCGTCCTCCACCACCGCTGCTGCCACAGTAGTCTCCACTTGCACTAGCTACATCCCGAACTCCTCAACTGCTTGTGCTTCATGGGCCGCTAATGGTTTCTGCACCAACACCTTCTATACCTTGGCTCAAAGAAGATCTTACTGTGCTACCACTTGCAGAATTTGCTAGAAAACTCCAGAAGCTCAAGACAGAAACTCAAGACAAACAAGGCGACGATGGCAATCTAAACAATTTCTAGGACAAAACAAAAACCTTTCAAAAAACCTGTGTACCTTTGATTTCCTGGACTGACCACCTTGAAATAAAGATTGTTACACATAGATTGCCAGACAACAATCTGTTCTTTGCTGTAATCAGGAGAATTGCCTAGAAGCGACCAAAAAAAGTTCGTTTTTCCCTGAGCAGCATGTGTTTTTGGTCAAAATTGCTATTTTCACATTTAGCTGACTGGAATACGAAGAACACGTCTTTGACGCACTTAGATTTGGCCACGCCCACTTTTCAGAAAAGTGAACAGTTGAAGTTTTTGCTCATTTCCTATGGATTGGCTTACCCTGAACTCTGACTCTGAACAAGTAGTCTTTGGGATATTTTTCCTCGTCCTTTCTGGACTCCTCTTTCCACTCTTTGCAGTGGTTATCACTGTCTTGCACTCCAAAACCTATCACTCTCCAAATCTCACCTACACCCTGATGTCCATGATCCTTATCACTGAACTGATACAAGTCATCTGTCATTTTGTCACTTCTCCTATCTTCATTTTCCCCGGATTACAAGAAAGCTTGGCGTGTGTCATAAGTGTGAGTTCTCAAGCTAAACAAGCAATAACCAGCTCTATTCAGATCCTGGGAAACATCCTCAACTCTGCGTGGATCTTTGAGTTTCCTGCGACCACTATTCTGGCAGTTTGCCGGGTGCTAATCTTCACGGACATTATGACCTCTCAAAAGATGCATGTAGTTCTAAAAATTCTTATCCTCCTTATCACTATTGTCTTGCTTTTCATAGCAGTTATCAGCTACCAATTCAAGATCTTCATCTCTTGCCCACCTGGCTGGAAATACGACCAATCTGCGCCATACACCCTAAGTTTCCAGTTCCTGGAGTTCTCAATAGTGATACCTTGCCTTGTTATCAACTACGTTTCCTATTTGGCCATAGCCTTTTTGATTTACCAAAAGAAAAGAGGCTCTACAGTTCATAGCCGCCGAAATGAGCTGGAGATCCTCATCCAATACACCCTGCTAACCATCTACACAACTATTTCAATTGTTGCCTGGCATAAAGGAGTGTTATGGTTTGACAAAGAAGACGTGAAAGTTCAAGCGTTCATCAATGCAATGTGGATTGTTGAATGCGCCTTTAACCCTATGCTAACCCTGGTTTTGAGCAGATCGATTAGAGAAGAGTGTCTTCGAGCGATTCGGAAGATGTCTAGTTCAGAAGATGATCATCATATCTTTGCGTTTGCTATTTATCATCATTAACTGGAGTTTCATCATAAAGTACTCAATCTAGAAAGATCCTCAATCTTGACATCCTTCTTCCTAAACAAAAAGCTCCTATAAGGCTGATGGAAAAACAAGATGCAAAGAGAGCTCAACAGACCATGAAGAGACGTAATGATCACTGAAAAGTTGTTAGCAGCAGGGTTATACACCTCAAAACGGAACGAGTATAGAATGTAGAAAACTGGACAATTGAAGGCTAGAAGGGGTACGGTGCATTGGAAGAATAGGGCTTTGAAAAGTTTGATTTGGAGTTGGAGAGTGGATTTAGAGATGGATTGGGAGGGGCGGATGATGAGGTGATAGAGGATGAGGGAGACGTAGAAAGAGCATTCTAGAACTGAGCCACCAGTGACGAAGAAGGATAGAAGCTCCAAATGGCCTGTTGTAAGGGAAAGGACGAACATTTGTTGATCCTGAAGTTCACGTGGAAGAGGTGGAAGCTTCTGGAAGAATCTAATGTGATCTAGGCACTTTTAACTTGAATTATGTACCTCCAAAACCTCCAGTTTTGCAGAATTTTGATCAGGAAGTTCATGATAAATGATTAGGAAAGTTACAGCTCCTCCAACAATATGCTCAATGTATAGAAACTTTCGGAACGTTTTCCACCAAAAGTACTTGTTTTGAGCTACCAGGATATAGAAGCGGTTCTCGAACAGCATGATTATGGAGAATCCCACCACTGAAACCAATTTTCATTCAATTCCTTGAGGTCCTGTACTCACTGATAAGAATCACTGCAGTGAGATACACCTGAACTTCAATTCCAACTTCCCATTCACTCAGGACCCCAATTGGAATCACAGCAAAACAGGGGAATAGAAAATAAGGGACTAGGAACAGAAAGACATAAAGATCTTGTAGACAACACCAAAAATGGCTATAAAAGATGGGGAACTTCACGGATTGCATGGTAGCTGGAGTCTTGGTAAGGATGCAATAGGTGCAGAGAAGGTGGATAGGGAAAACGAGGATCGAGGAAATGTGAAGGGTAGAAGAGAGGAATTCAGGGGAGCCTAGATTCATGGTTTGAAGGGTTGGGGACTGATTAGTAAAGCAGAGGTTGTTGTGGGTTAGGCTACGTGTTTTGGTTGTTCATCTTGATGTCTAGAAAACTTGAATGAATTCTTGGCCCCCCGAACCTTTTGGTCAAGAAGTTGCATATCTTGGAATTCATGAAAGCGTAGTGATTTCTGAGATTCCTTCTCTGTTTTGATGTGTAGTCTGTAATTTGTAATCAGCGTGTTTCGTTCTTTTTCTACGAAGCTCGTCTATGATGACTAGAAGCCTCTGAAACATACCATTGTCTACCTTATGTCACACAATGTCAAACCTCTTGGGAACCCCTGAATTCCTCTCCACTATTCTGCACGTCTTCACAGTCATCATTCTCCCGATCCATCTTCTCTGTACCTACTGCATTCTCTTCAAAACCCCAAACAACATAAAGTCCGTGAAATTCGCCATTCTCCAATGTCACTTTTGGAGTTGTACCTCTATGTTTTCATTTCAATCCTTTTCTCCGTCGAACATCTAGCAAATGTGCAATCGGATCCGGTCAACCCCAATCCGCATCAAATCTCGCCAATCAATAGACTCTCCTGTTGACCTTAGTCTCTCCCAGACACCTGCCGTATCTTCCCAGCCTCCCACAGAGTGCCACGTAAGACTGTCGTGGTCCACACACTCATTCTCACCAACACCCATCGTGTCGTTGCGACTTTCTCCCATTCTATTCTCTTCTAAATGAGTCGCTTTGCCCTTTTCAACCTTCCTTATGTCCCAAGGCAAAACATCGTCAAACTTATGGAACTGGGCGATTTGTTAGTTTCCTCATACAGAATCCGCAAAATAAGGTTTTGAAAGTTTTTCAGAGTCCATTTTGCAAGTCTGTCGAAACGGACGAAGAACATGGTGAAGATGCTCCGAAAGAACTTCACATTCTTCCGACTGTCCTTCTCCGCGTGCGGGATTCTCCACCTCACCCTCATTCCTCATGAGCATGCGGCGCTCACTTGCGTAATGACCCCACTTCCCGGTGCTCCAGAGCAAGAAACTAATGGAGAAATCCGTCGAATTGCCTACAAAGAACCCACTGATGCCTCTCGAAAGGAAGTCTTCGAGCAGTTTGTGAGACTGTGTCTTGACTTGTTTCATGTGAGAAGTATTATTGTGACGTTTATGGAGCCCTTCGATTATGAAAGTTGCTTCGCTTTCAAGTTAACGAAGTACATGATCATCTTGGACATTTGGCATGTCGACGGGAGATCCCCAGTGATTTCTGCCAACACCTTGACATTCGGATTGGATGCCCCTCCGGTCAAGGGACTCACTATCCGCGGAAACGTGGAACCTGGGTTCAAATACTACAAACCGTTGACTACCAATCTTGCATGCCACAATGATGCAAGTTGGCTCCAATTCGAATCAGTTTACAATATGGAATGCAATTTCTTCCAATTAGAAATCCACGATCACTTTTCCAATCTACAACTGAACATGATCATCAAGAAGTGGGTCAGTGGAGATGGACTTCGACGGCTGAACAACTTTGAAATGAAGACAAGAGCAAGTGGATATAAACCGGTTACTGTGATGTTGAAAGCGGTGCTAGATGGATTGGATGAGGAGCAAGTGGAGGATTGGGATTTGTGTCTCCGGGAACAGAGGTATAGGGGATTGTGTTGCGCAGAATTTTCAAACGGGAGTTGTATCAAACGAAAGAATGGACAACGAGCAGCAGTGTACATCAGGAACCATACTTTTCAATTTTCAGTTGTTGACGAGAATTTCTAAATGTTTTTTGATAAATTGATTTTTTACTTTATTTTCATGTTTGTCCTTACCATTGAGTGTCTGTTTTTTGTCATCCCTATCTTCCTTTTCTTGCTCTACCCCAATCACTTAGTATGCAAGAGGACTCTTCAACTTCAATGGAGACTAGTACAAGCTCTCTTTCTCCAATGCCTCATCCCCCTTTTCGTTTTTGATACGCCTTTCTTCTATAGCTGTTATTCTGTTTATTAAGGTCTATAACCCGGCACTCAATAACCTGTGTGTGGTTCTAGTGTCGCTTCATGGATTGTTGAGCTCTATTTGTATCCTGGCACTTCATTATCCTTATCGACAGTTTCTATTAGGCTTAATGAATAATAAAATTTATTGAACTCTCCGAGATATTCTTGACAATTCTCTACTCTCCGGGATCACAGGTTTCCCGGAAATCCAAGAAACCAGACATTTCCTATATGGAGAATGAACTAACAAGATAGTCATCGAGCTAAACCCGCCATGCAGGGAGATCAAAATGATGCAACAGTTATTAGCAATTGGGTCATAGATGTCATAATGGATAGAGTACAATGCATAGAACAATGGGAAGTCAAAGGCAAAAAGGGGGACGGTGCATTGGAAAATGAGGGCTTTGACAAGCTTTAGTTGGAGTTGAAGGGTGTTTTTAGAGGTTGATGGGGCGGGGCGGATGATTAGAAACCAGAGAACGAGAATTGTGAATAAAAAGCATTCAGAGACCAGGAACCCGACGAATATGACGCAGGAGACTTCCAGATGAATGGGTTCCAAGGAGAGAATGAGAAGAGGTCGGTTTTCAAGGAGAATGGAGGCTTGTGGAAGGTTCTGAAAGTTGGTATACAAATGAGAATGAGCCCAGATAAAAAACTGACCTTCAGAACCTCGTTTCTTGCAAATTCTTGATCTGGGAACTTCCAAAACCAAGTTGACAGAAAAACAAAGCCGAAAATTATATGCCCAACAAAAAGAGCTTTCCTGAAGCTTTTCCAACAAAGGAATCTGTCTCGAGCTGTCAGAATATAAAATCGGTTTTCGAAAAGTGCGACAATAGAGTATCCAACGCCTATCAAAATCGTCATCGACAACGCCGCTTGAATCTCACTTCTCAAATGAACCACATCTGTCAAAACCCCCAATGGAGCTTCAGCGAAAAATGGGAACAACATGAATGGAGTGGACAAAGTGCAAAAATAGAGGTCTTGGATGCAACATAACACATGAGAAGTTAGCAGAGGAGTTTTCACAGATTTCATTCTATCCGGGGTCTTGAAGAGAATACAATAAGTGCAGATTACATGGATTGGGAAGACGATTATAGTGGAGAGATGGAGGGTGGTGGTGAGGAATTTTGGGGTTTCCCATGACATTTTGCAGAGAAACGGGGAATGGAGTGTTTTCGCCAGTTTTTTGGGTTGTACGTATTCTCATCTCATTATTTCTAGGTTTTGACAATGAGTTCACTTCATTATTTCCGCATGAAGCCTCACTGAAAGCGAGACAACGAGAGATCTGTGTGATCAATGTTGTACGTGTCAGATCTCACTCAATTTTTCATTTTTCGAGGTGAAATTCGACACGTACATAGAAAAACTCTTTTTCAATGTTTTGACCAATTTTGAAGTCAAACGAGCTATTTTGCGCTGAGATATAGCAGTTTCCGTGGAGGGCCCCCCACCCCGCCGCGCGCGCTGCAGCGCGCTGGCCTAGTGGCCGCGGCCTAGACTCCCCCTCTTCCATCTGCACAATTTGAATACACTCGACATTCGTCGCATTGATTTTCTCCAGATTGTCTGCGTTTTGCGATGAATTCTACCGCGAATAACGTGCAGAATGTAAGTTTTTCTAGCTCTAAAAGAAGTTTTCACTCATTGCTTCAGATAAAATGCGGCTGGGCCGGGTGTTCTCACTATTTCGGCTCGGAAATCGATATGAACATGCATGTCGTCATGAATCACATGGTTTTGTTGGATCATGGAGAGTTTTTGTTGAATCGCAGGGTTCAAAACAGGAAAAGAACTGTTAGAGAGGTGAAATTTTTTGCTTGAGACTTCTATAAACATGTTTTTTTCAGCCGACACCCGAGCAAATCGTGGAGCCCGTTGTTGAGCCAATTTTCGAAGAGCCAGTGGTCCAAATTCCTGTTCCAAAAGTTCCAAAGATTGCGGAAAGACCTGAATTTCAACCGATTATTGTGAGTTTTTCGAAAATTTCAAAGCCTTGAGAAAATTTTTGGTTTTCAGCGAGCTCCTGCTCAAATCGAACACAAACCCCTCTTTTCAAACAATATTTTTGGGATTTTGCCTGCAAATGTACCGGGGAACGCACCGATCGCTCCGCAAGTCCAACAGGTTCCTCAGGTTCCTCAAATAGCCCAGACACCTCGAATCCCACTCAAAGTGGATTTCGACATCTTCCGTAACAATGGACAAGGAACCTCTAGTTCATCCACTAATCCAATTGTAGTCCCAGTCCCAATCCCAGAACCCCGAATTCAAGATGAAGTGGAGGATGTCGAGGTGGAAATGGATCAGATTCATCAGGACCAGGGGCAATTGATTCTAGCACAATTACATCAACCCCGAAAAATGAGCAAAATCGTCGACGAGTTCCTCGAACGTCTTCGTCCAATGAAGCAGCTCGGATTCATCAGACCAAATCGGTCAGTGTACTGCATTGTGTGTCTGAAATACGTCAAGTCTTTCCATGAGTGTAACTGGAAGCATACACCGGCAGAGGACAGGGTTGCGGAGATGTGGTTCAGACGTTTCGGGCCCGAGAAACCCTCTGGAAAAGTACAATTGATGCGGGAGTTAGAAGAGATCAAGATTTGGCTGCAAAACGAGGAAGAGGACGGGATTGTGCAAGAAGGGCCATAGACATACATAATAATGACGAATTGAGCATAAATAACGTTTCACATGTAACCGTTTCATCAGTGATCTTCTTATCAATAAACGCGTCAAAAGAGTGTTTGGAGTTCGGATAATCATAACTGGCAGACAGGCACACCCGAGAGAATTGAGAGAATTGGGGGTATAAATAAGAAATTGGAGAAAACTGTTTGCAAACCAAACTTTTGTTGATAAGAGGTTACGCTTATCAGTAACTGTTTGGCAGTAGAATTGACGCGCTTTTGCACCAACTGGCTTTGTTTTTGGGTTCTCTTTTTCCTTCAAAATGGAGCAATGGAAAGTGATGCTTCTAATCTGTCTCTACGGTGCTGTAAAAGAGTTCCGACCAACTGAACCTTACATGTATGAATATCAGCATACAGTGCTCAACATGTCAGAGCACACACTCAATAGTCAGGTACGCTCCCACCCTTTGTTTCGAGTCGACCGCTCATTTTAGGTCTACCCCATTTGGACTTACAGTTACCTGGTTTTCTTGATCCCTGCTTTTCTGTTAACTGATGTTTTACTATACAAGCCGTTACTGGTCTTTGAGGCATTCTCTTATTTTTTGTGCTGGATCATTTTTGTGTTTGGAAGAAGTGTTTGGAGTCAACAGCTCCTTGAACTGTTCTATGGATGGGCGACTGCAACGGAGATTGCCTATTTTGCGTATATCTATGTGAAAGTTCCAAAGTCGGATTATAAATCGGCAACCGCCTTCACCCGAGCAGCTCTCCTTGTCGGTCGATTCTTGGCCTACGCTCTAGCCCAACTGCTCATTGGCCTAAACTGGTCCTCTTATCAAACCCTAAACATTATCAGTTTAGTGGCAATGACCATTGCAGTGTTCCTCGCACTAATTTTACCGCATGTTCCTTGGAGAGACGCTTATCAGAAAAAGGTGGAAGATATCAATGCGGATTCGGATTTGGAGGTGTTAGTGGCTCAAGCAAGTTATAAGGACTATGTCAAGCTGTTTTTCATCGGGTTACATCAGAATCTTCTTGCGATTTATAGAAACCCCTTGATCCTCAAGTGGTCCGTTTGGTCGGCGCTGTCAAGTTGCATCTTCTATCAGGTTACGAACTTCACTCAAACCCTCTGGGGAACCCTGCCACCCTCTCAAAACCGTTATAATGGAATCACAGAAGCCCTAGTCCCTCTTATGGGCATTCCAGCAGATCTGCTCACTCGACAACTCAATGTGAACTGGAACAAGTGGGGAGATGTTTTGCTGGCTGTCGGGAGTATCTGTCAAGGAGGATTGCTGTTTTGGATGTCACAATCTAGTCATATTATTGTGCTATATGTGTCTTACATTGTTTACCGAGTGATTTATCAATTGACCACTACAATTGCTCAATCTACATTGGCGCTGTCACTCGATTCCCGGCTCTTTGGATTGCTTTTTGGTATCAATACATTTGTAGCCTTACTGCTTCAGTCGATCCTAACTGCTGTAGTGATTGACTGGGAGAAATTGGAGATTCGACCTCAGGTTTGTATTGTTATCCTTAATTTATGTACAAGCTCTTTTTCAGTTCGTAGTCTACTCCATCTACCATCTAGTGGTCGCTGTGATATTCGCTGTGATCTTTGGAGTCTGGGCTATTCGACGGTATTATAAAAGGTCTAATTGATAGAACAAGACGTCATAATAAATGTATAATGTTAAATGAGCAGAACACACCTGACTAAAAGAAACCAAAACATCACCTAATAAGCACCCGCTTCACCAAACTACACACCAATTTTCTATACTGGTTTGGTTTTGGCAGCAGAGATTCAGAGATTTAGAATCAGAATTCACACGCACCCTCAAAATTCAGCCCAAATGTACATTGAATTTGGCAGTTTCTCTATCCACGAACAGATTCACAATGGTAAAAACTTTCCTCAATTCGGTCTCATTCGTCAAATCGTTTCCCTAACTCTCACTATCATCTTGTCCATTGTCTTCTCTTTCTACATCTACTACCGCTCGAAATCTGAACGGGAAAACAGAGAGAGTACTGACCCCGTGGCCCAATTGGTTGATGCATTCCATCAGAAATGTTTCAAGTTCGTTCTCCCATTCATCCCCATTACAAGTATCGCTGACTTTGCGGAGTTTGTCATCTGGAAAGACGCTTGGTTCTGGCCCATTCCCACCTATGTTCTCGCGTTTCCCTGTGTTGCAATTGCAATTTTCATCAAGTCCCATGTGTATTTCCTGATCGTCATGGGTTATTGTCAGTTTATGAATAGAACCGTGTCGTTTCGAGGCATGATTTGGATATTGCGGCTTTCGAAACTCTTTGCTGTTTTGGTTCTTCTTACTCCAATTGCTTATGAAAAACAACTTGGGAGTATAGTAGTGTTCAGAGTGTTAGGGGTGGTGAGTTTGGAGTTCTAGTTGCTAGAATCTATATCTGTTTCAGATTGATTTTACTATTGTCTATTTCTGCTTGGTATTCTATGCAGGAGTTTACGTTCACAAAGTCTTCAAGTCAGGGGATAAGAATCAATGGAGAACTGATGAGATCGGCTTCCAAATTTGTATCTTGGTTGCTATGAAAGTTGTAAGAGACATTGGAATCTCTGAATCAAAGCTCTTTTGTGTTCCAGATCTATACAACATACGCCTTTCTCACTGTTGATGAGGTTTTTGGGAGAATGGTAAGGCTTTTAAAGCTTTCTGGGATATGATATGGACTTTTTCAGTTGTTCTACGAAGTGTCAGTTTTCGATCGGTTTGCAGTTCCGGCGGCTCTTCTGATGTCTTACATTGTGAGCTGTTCAAAGCCGACAACACAAGCTTCAACACATGTTCCCCCAAAAGTTAATTATACTGATACAAGCTTGTGAATACAGCTTTTTTGATGAAAAATATGAATTCTGATTGTTGCTTTTGCGTGTTTTCAACTCCCTTTTGAAAAAAGCAGATCCTCATTGTCACCGATTTGAATACGTACCATTGTTGTTCGACTGTAAAGCTCTGTCAAAACAAGCAACACAGAGTCAGTAAACAGAATCAGAGCAGTGTAGGGATCCAGAATCGACATTCATTCACAGTATGAAGCTCTCTGTGCTTTCAGTTTTCCTTACCATTGCGCTCCCCACTGCTGCCCAGTTGACTTGCGGCGAAAACGAGGAGGTCCGCGACTGCGCCCCTATCTGTGAGCCTTCTTGTCTGATCCTGCACCCTGTAACTAAAAATCTGCATACATCCAGACACTTTTCTGACTTCCAGATCTGCCCCTGGCAATGTGACAGAAATGTGTGCCGTTGTCAAGAAGGATACGTTCGGAATGCTTCGAGGCTATGCGTCCGTCCTTCTCAATGCCTCATTCCTCTTCCAGAAATGGAACCTTGTCCGGAAAACGAAACGCTCTACGAATGCGGAAATCCTTGCGATGAGTCTTGCAGAAACAGTCCAATAAGAATTTGTCCGAGGGTTTGCGTCGTAGACGTTTGTCGCTGCTCTCCTGGATTTAAGAGAAATGCAGATGGAAGATGTGTTCTTCAAGAAGAATGTGAGACGTATATTTTTCCTTGACTTTTTGAAGAGAAAAAATGAATTTTTGAATGTCATTTTGCCAAGACATCAAGAAGAATCAACAAAACCTAATAAGCAACCTGCGCCGGCTGATCAAACTACACACCACTTCTCTTCACTGGTTTCGGCATCAGAGATTTAGAATCAGAACTCAAACGCATTCAGGTTTCAGCAAGCAGCCCCATGTACATTGAGCTCGGCAGTTTCTCTATCCATGAACAAATCGACAATGCTAAAAACTTTCCTCAATTCGGTGTCATCCGTCAAATCGTTTCCCTAACTCTCACTGTCATCCTGGCCACTGTCTTCTCTTTTTACATCTACTACCGCTCGAAATCTGAACGGGAAAGAAGAGAGAACCCTGATCCAGTAGCCCAGCTAGTCGATGCATATCATCAAAGATGCTTCAAGTATATTCTCCCACTCATCCCACTAACCAGTATCGCAGACTTTGCGGAGTTTGTAATCTGGAAAAAGGGTTGGTGGTGGCCCTTCTCAACCTATATTTTTATGATTCCTATATTGACATTAGAAATTTTCATCAAGTCCCAAGTGTACCTCTTGATCATAATGGCCTATTGTCAGTTCATGAACATGAAACTTTCTTTTGGAAGCATGGAATGGGTACTGATTCTAACGAAGTTTCTTGCTACTCTGTATTTCGGAGGGCCTATTCTTTTGGAAAAGAAGATTGGAAACACAGATGAGTTAACCAGGGTTTTAGGCTTGGTAAGATGAACAATGAGAAGCACAAAACAATGAGATGTTCCAGATTGACTTCACTATCATCAATGTCTGTTTGCTCTTTTTTGCGGGGATCTATGTTCACAAAACTTTGAAATCAGGGACTCAAAATTCATGGAAAGCAGATGAAGTGGGCTTCCAGGCTTTTGCTCTGGTTGCTATGAAAGTTGTAAGTCGCATTGGGACCTTTGAATCAAAGCTCTTTTGTGTTTCTAGATCTACACAACATACGCCTTTCTAACTGTGGATGAGACTTTTGGAAGAATGGTAAGGCTTTTGAAGCTTTCTGGGATATGACTGACAATGATAGTCAATGTGACTGCTTTTCAGTTGTTCTACGAAGTGTCAGTTTTTGATCGGTTTGCAGTGCCAGCGGCTCTTCTGATGTCTTACATTGTGAGCTGCTCAAAGCCGGCTTCAACACAAGTTCCGGCGAAAGTTGATACTAGGGCTTGCGCTTGGACTTAAGCTCAACCTTCAAGGCATCAATCTGAACGTCAATTCGAGATGGCGAAAAGATCTAGAGGAACCAACATCAGCTGATATGTATAAACATCACTTTAAAAGATAATAAGCACCTTGAAAGATCCAACTGATCAAAAAGCTTCAAGTTTCCGTTTTCACCCCCGCATTCTTCCAAAATGCGTTTCGAACTCGGTAGCTTCGACATCGATGACCAATTGGACTATTACAAACGGTTCGCTCAATTTGGCCTCGCTCGACAAATCCTCTCACTTTCTCTCACTGGGATTATAACCGCTTTGTTCTTTGCTTTCATCTTTTTGTACTTCAAATCAAAAGGGACTAGGGAGAGCATGGATCCCGCTTATTGCTTCCTGTGGAACTACTGCTTGTTGGCTATGATTGTCGTGTTTCCATTCCTGGCTGCTTCAAACATCGCAGATTTCCTGGAATTCATAATCTGGCCTAGCAAAAAAGTTTGGAGCCTGACTACGCTCATATTCGCAATTCCGTGTATCATAATCACAGTATTTGTCAAGTCCCAAATGTACCTTCTGGTCTACATCGCTTATTGCCACTCTAAAAACAAGACCATCAATGTGGATGAAATGCAATGGGCTCTTTTTCTATCCATAGTTGCTGCTCTAGGTTACATTTTTCTCCCATCAGCTTGGGAATACATGATTCGGTTTTATGGTAACACGTTTTCTAATGTGTTGTTTTTGGTGGGTTTGATTTTTTTGGATCGTATAAGGGTTGAAAATTTCAGATTGAGTTCACAATAAGCAACAGTTGCTTGTGGCTTTCTGCGGGTTACTGTACTTTTAGAATTTGGAGGATTGGGTTTCGAAAAATCGATGTTGCATGCTTCCAGACTGTTCTATTAGTCTTTTTGAAGCTGGTTAGTACCCAAAAACACGTGGAAGTCCTAGATTTCAACGAGCCACTTTCAGATCTACACAACTTACGCTATTTGCACTGTTAGTAACCCGTTTTTGAAAATGCTGTACTACGAAGTGTCAACTTTTGACCGTTTTGCTGTGATGATATCTCTTCTCTTGTCTTATATTGTGTGCTCTAAACCTGCGTCGACAAGTGTTATACCAGTGATTCATATAAAGGATTGAATGAAGTATGTTTCCCTATGTTTCTACTCTGATTCCTGCCAGAGCAAACCACATAAACAGCTGTTTTTGAAAGCATTTTCATTCTTGACGCACGGATCTCGAGATTCAAGTGGTTTAGTATAAAACCAATCTCTAAACAACCTCAAACACATCCTTTCCCTCATGGAAACCTCGACTGCTTCTGGAAACCTCTCCTCCCTAGACACCATAAACTTTGAAAACCAATACCCGCAATTCGGATTCATCCCACAAGTGATCACCTTGATTCTCACCATCCTTATGGCTGGTTTGTATGGATTCTATGAGTATTTTCACATGACAAACAATGGAAGAAGCAGGACGAGGACGTATCAAATAACCGGGCCTTTTGTTCTCGCGGAGCACCATCAAAACACCATGAAAACCATCGTTTTGCTGGTGGCTTTTGTAAATGCCATCCAGTTCTTGGCATTTGTGGTTTGGAGGAAATTTTCCACTCTTGTTTCCATCTCCATCTTCGCCACCACCATTCCAGCCCTCGTTGTTGGTGTTTTTGTCAAAGTGGAGTTTGTCCTTTTGATCATTGTAACAGTTCTACAAGTCACCAACTCATCATGTTCAAAGAAAGCCATGAGGAGGGTGATTAGAACCCTTCACATCTTTTTCTGGATCATAAAGTTCCTCTCATGCATTCTGGCACTTCATGACGCATCGAGTTGGACAGGTATAACGGTTTTCTGCACTGCTATTTTGGCAACAACAGGTCCTTCCGTGAGTCGAAATATCCTTCATTGGAAAATCCGGCCTTTTCTGTTTTTTCCAGACGGAATTCCTTGCGATCAATGTCTTTCTAGTCGTTGCTAGCGTCTTCTTCATCTGGAACCGCAACTCTCCAGACTCTAAACGACTCCCAACGCAGCTCGGAGTCCAAATCCTTATCATAGCTGCTGCAAGGGTTGTTCACATCGCTTTCATCCTCAGGAATTCTTGTTTCACGTTGCTTTTCGACAAAACCGTAAGACAATTGTTATAACGCACTACAAATGGATTGCTTCAGTTCCACAATGAACTCGGTGTCTTCGATCAGCTCGTCATGCCGATAAGTGTTATGATTGCTCATTTTGTGGGTGTCAAACGGACTTCAAAGCAAGTGGTTCCAAGAAGGAGAAGTAATTTGAGAGTTTGATGTTGGATAAAATTTAAATAAACTGTCTTACCAATGTATCATTGAACGTGTTTCCACCTTGATTCCGGTCTTAGCAACAGAGCAAAACACATAGACAGCTGTAACTTCTCTTCTTGACGCACGGATCCAGAGATCCAGGTGAAAAAGATGAAAGCCAGATTCCCGAGAGCAGTTGGTATAAAATTGACTCCTAAACAACCCCAAAACACCTCATTTCCCCCATGGAAACCTTGGAAACCTCGACCGCTTCGGGAAACCTTTCCTTAACGGGCAGCTTTGAGAATCAGATGGAGAACCTACAATTCAAACCTGTTCGTCAAGTGATTTGCTTCATTCTCACTGTTTTTATGGTGATTTTGTACGCTTTCTATGAGCACTTTTACCTAACGAATAATGGAAAACCACAAAATAAGAAGTATGAATTGTCCGGTCCGTTTGTTCTTGTGAAGCATCAGCAGAGTATCATGAAAGTTATGGTTTTTCTGTTGACATTTGTCAATGTCATGCGTTTCATGGCAATCGTGATTTGGAGGAAAACGTAATTTGCTTTTTTGCTTCATTTCTAACGTTATCTTGCAGCAAAACCCTCTTCGTTATCTCCTATCTCTCTGCCATCATTCCATCACTCGTAGTTGGAGTTTTCGTTAGAGCGGAGTTCATCCTTCTGATCATTGTGACAGTTCTGAAAGTCACCAACTCATCCTGTTCAAAAAAAACCATGAAACTTGTGATAAGAACTCTCCGCATAACTTTCTTGATCATGAAGGTGTTGCCTTATATCCTGGTGCCGGTGTACGTATTGTATGAGAATGCGACAATCCGATTTTGTTTGAATGTTTTGTTCACAGTAGAGCTTTCCGTGAGTTGAACGATCACTCATAATCTGATAATTTGTTATCTGATTCTAGACAGATTTCCTAGCAGTCAATGGTTTTCTGTGTAGCGCCACGATCTTCTATGTCTGGCCAAGAAACATGAGCTCCCCGGATCCGAGACAACTCCCAAAGCAACTCGGAGTTCAGCTTCTTGTGTTAACCGCTGCAAAAACGGTCTACACCACGTTCACCTTTTTCAGCTCAGATTTCAAAAGAGTATTCTTTCTGGACGAATCCGTAAGATAAAGAACTACTCCTTTCACAAAAAATGGACTGTTTCAGTTCCACAATGAAGTCTGTGTCTTCGACCAGATTGCCATGCCGATGAGCATTATGATTTCTCATTTTGTTGGCGTCAAACAGATTTCGAAGCAGGTGGCTCCGAAAGCGAATATTGAGAGGAAAGTTTGATTCTGGTTCTGGATCCTTGCTAATAAATGTTGAATCTGTCATTGGCGCAAGACATACAACACAAATGCTCAACATCTTCATTCACAAAAATTCAGTGTTCACCAATTATAAAACACCCCCTTGTTGGTAATGTCAAAGTCAAAGTCGCGATAATGACTTCCATGGTAGACCCAGAATTCCCCGACATGCTCGTAAGTATACATATGCTTTCCGTTGTCCTGACAGTTGTGATAGACCAACACCCAGATCTCGTAGTAGTACTGAAAGCAATGATTTTGATGAGATGAGATCAGAAGGTCTTGCCAATCCACTTACGTCTTCCAATCCATCATTGACATCGATTGCAGTGATGTTGTAGTGGGACGGAGAGGTTGGAGCATGGACGAAAGAAGCCTTGGAAATCTCTTGGTCATTCAAAGTGTCTCTCTCAAGAACATGGATCTGATAGTCGAATTCGCGGGTCAGGTTGCAGGTGATCAGGCCTTCGAGGAAAAATAGAGTGTAGGAGGTAGCTGGGGATAAGAATAGCAGGGAGACAAGAAGGGTCAACATGACTCGAGGAGGCATGACAGTAAGACTGATGGTTCGTGGAGGGAATCAGAGGTTCGCGAGGAGGAGGAGGAGTTGATTGAATTATGACATAAGTTTTATCTCCCACCCGCGGGATCTTTGGAACAAGGAGCAAGGGAACAGAGAACAGGTACAGAAAAGAAGATCAAGCATCACACCCCCTCCCTGTCCTAACGATAGAACCACGGCTCAAAAAACAACTTTGGCCTCGAAGTTTGAGATTCCCCGGGCTCTGGACAGGTCCCAAAGGTGTAACTGGCCAGGTTACCATGTCATTGAGCATGACTGTTTTTCATTTTGTATACGTCCAACCGGCTCCGACCCAGGTGGCTCCGTAAAGATCAGGTTCAAACGGTGTTTATCTGATCACTCGATTCCCATTCTTGTTTCTGTGCTCTCTCTTGGACCCTTCATGTGGGCGGTGCAAATTCTCCATCATTCGATTAGCTCCTGCTCCTAAACCCCATCCTCCGCTTCCCCTCATCCATCATTCGTCAACATGACTCCTTCGTTGGCGCTCCTAACCCTCCTGGCCCTCCTGGCCCTCCCAATTCCAGCCGTTTCCGACACACTGGTTGACATCTCCGGTGTACTGACTTGCAATCTCTACCCCAGATTCTCCTATATCGTCGAGATTTGGAAGAGTGATCGGAAAGAGTGAGTTAATGAATCCAATCCGATTACTCTGATCGTTTAACTCCTTGATAGGTTCACCCGCGACGCTCACCTCCACGTGGCAGCCAATGCAACCACGCCCTTCTCGATTGTCAGAAGATTCCCGCCTGATTCATCGGTCTCTGAAATCGTTCTAGTTGTCAATCACGATTGTAACCGGAAGAGAGGCCATACGACCCATCTTGTGGATGTGGATCTCGGCAAGTATCAGAAGATTGATGGGTAAGTTGGAGATGAAAGAAATATAACACCAAAAAACTTCAGAACCTACTCCATCGCCATCTCCTTGAACGTCGACGACAAAGGAAAGGTACTGGAGTGGCAGTGGCCGGAGCCAGCTCGTATCACCGTGTATCAATGATTGAAAATAAAGATGTTGAATATTTCATTTCAATTTTTATCTTGTTGGATGTGAACCGCGACGCAAACGCCGCGCATGGTAAATAGAGCTGGTTCGATTAGCCCTACAACCATGAGGTTTGATTCTGGTAAAAATTTGATCCTGGATCATGGATTCTGGCTAATGAATCTTTGAAACTGTTATCGAAATGTATCGTTTTGTCTTCCATAGAAATTCCCATGATTCGATTAGCTTCATGCTCTCAAAAGCATCCTTTTTGTTTTCTCTTCTATCATTTGTCAACATGATTCCCTTTTTGGCCCTCCTGGCCCTCCTAGCCCTCCCTCTTCCAATTGCTTCCCAGCACACATCGTTCGACATCTCCGGAGTGATCACTTGCAATCTCTACCCCAGATTCTCCTACATTGTCGAGATTTACGAGCATTCTAAGGAAATGTATGTTCTCATGATCTTATGACTTCAATCACTGAATTCCAAAGAACCTACCCCAATGCGCACCTCCACGTGTCCGTCGCCTCAACCACACCTTTCTCAGTTCATGTGGACAACATCAAACATCGAAAGTTCTTCGACATTGAAGTTTTTCTACTGATCCATCACGATTGCACCAAGGGAAGAGCGCATAAGACCTATCGATTGGATGTCGGGAAGTATCAGCCGATTGTTGGGTTAGATAGAAATGAAATCTTGATACTGAAAAACATACTGGAAACCTTTAGAACCTATCCGATCAAGATTGACTTTGATGTCAACGAAAAAGGAGATAAGTTGTCGTGGCCGTGGCCAACTCGAATCACCGAGTATCACTGAATGATAATAAAGATGTTGAGCACTTGAATTTTGATCTTGTTTTCTAGAAGCCGCGGCAAAACTACAACGCTGCCAAAGTAACCAAAAACCAAAAAAAATGTTCAACAAGTTCATTCACAAAAATCACCAATCATAAAGAACCCCCTTGTTGGTAATATCAAAGTTAAAGTCGCGATAATGAGTTCCATCGTAGACCCAGAACTCCCCGACATGCTCGTACCAATACATGTGCTTTCCGTTGTCCTGACAGTTGTGATAGACCAGAAACCAGATCTCGTAGTAGTACTAAAAAGCAATGTTGATTAGATCAGAAGACCTTAGTGGCTTACATCTTCAACTCCATCATTGGTATCCATTGCAGTGATGTTATAGCGGGACGGGGAGGTTGAAGCATGGACGAAAGAGGCACGGGAGATTTCAGACTCCTTCCAGGGGTCTTCCTCAATCACATGGACTTGATAGTCGAACTCGCGGTTCAGGTTGCAGGTGATCTGGCCTTCGAGGAAGAATAGAGTGTAGGAGGCTGCTTGGGATAACAGGGAGACAAGAAGAAGGGCTAACATGACTCGAGGAGGCATGGCGATAACACTGATGGTTTCGAGCGGAGGAAAGGTGTCCATGGGGATGGGGTAATCGAATGATGGGTGGGTGGGCGATAAAAACTCCCATCATTCGATTAGCCCCGCACCCCTAAACCCCATCCTCCGCTTCCTCCCATCCATCATTCGTCAACATGACGTCCTTGTCGGCACTCCTAGCCTTCCTGGCTCTTCTGGCCCTCCCAATTCCAACTGCTTCCGAGAACCTAGAAATCTACGGAGGACTGACTTGCAATCTCTACCCAAGATTCTCCTATATCGTCGAGATCTATGAGCGTGTAGGGAATGATCTGAATCGGTAAGTTGCCCCAATCAATCCTAATCAATCCGATCTTCTTAGGATCACCCGCGACGCCCACCTCCACGTGGCAGTCCCCTCAAAAGTCGCCTTGTTGGTTTACGGAAGCTTCCAGCCTACAAGATCGGACTCGGAGATTGTCCTAGTGGTCCATCACGATTGTACCCATCAAAGAAATCATTTGACCTATTCTGTGGATGCCGGCAAGTACCATAAGATGGATGGAACCTACCCGATCTACCTCAATTTCGCAGTTGACGACAAAGGAAAGACGTCGGGGTGGCCGTGGCCAACTAGTATCACCGAGTATCATTGATTGATTGATAATAAAGATGTTGAGCATTTCAATGTTTATCTTGTTGTATGTGAACCGCGACGCAACCGCAATGCACGCAAAACTACGTGCAATGCGCTGAAACTTCCGTAAGGTTCCTCGCGTTAAAACGAGACGAATTCGCAACGCAGCTAAGAACCCAAAACAGAAAGAAATGTTCAACATCTTCATTCACAACAAATTCACCAATCATAACGCCGCGCATTATTGGTGAGGTCCATGTCAAAAGTGTCATAATAAGTGCCATCCTTGATCCTAAAGTCGTACACTTTCTTATAGCTCAACATATGCTTTCCTTCGTCCTGACAATTGTGATAGACCATAAACCAGATCTCGAAGTAGTCCTGAAAAGATTGATCTTGATCTAAAGGCCTTGCTCACTTACATTCGGATCATAGACATCGATTCCAGTGATGCTATAGTTGGACGAGGAAGTTGGAGAATGGACGAACGAGGCACGGGAGATATCCTTGTAGCCGAAGAGGTCATTTTCGATGACATGGATTTGATAGTCGAATGGGTGGGTTCGGTTGCAGATAATCTGGCCTTCCAGGAAGAATAGGGTGTAGGAGGTAGCTGGGGATAGGGATAGCAGGGAGAGGAAAAGAAGGGCTAACATGACTCTAAGAGGCATGACGGTGAAGCTGATGGTTCTGGGAGAAGGAGGGGATGTTCATGGGGTTGGGGGTTAATCGAATGATGGTGGGAACAGGGATTGGAAGATCAAACATCGCAGCTCTTCCTGTAAGATCACTAGAATCTAGGGTCAAACAATGAATCTCCCTTGGGCAGGTGTAAAACATAAACCCCTTGTTTACCCAGAAAACCTAACCAAGCTAAATACAGCGTATCACAACTCATGTACCCTAACTTCTGGTCTTGAAGGAACAGGTGCAAATCGGGGTAAAATCCATAGCAATTCTTTCCTTTTGCCCACTTTCCCCTTCAAAATGATAGACCTATCTATCGTTGAAGGCTTCGAAGGTGATTCGGAAGGTCACAACTTGATCCGACAGGTTGTATTCCTCACGTTGAGCATTATCATGGCGATAATGTACGCCATCTATTCGTATTCTTACTCCAAGACTCACGAAGAGGCAGAGGAAGTTGATAAGGAGGTCAAGCTAACCCTCCCGTTCTCTCTAATGGAGCAGCAACGTGGCGCAATGCAGGTTATCTTTCCCTTGGTCACTTTTATATCGATTGTGAAGTTCTGCACCTTTGTTGTCTGGAAGAACGTCTACATTTTCACCACTGTCTCCGCCCTCTCCATCGCTATCCCGGTCATCGTTGCAACTGTATTCATCAAAGTGGAAACCCTCTTGTTGGTCTTTGTTGCATTCTTCCATGTCTTCAACAAAAAGTGCACCTTTGGAACTATAAAATCTATCAAAAAGGTCCTCCACATCATCTTCTGGATCCTCCAATTGTTCCCTGCAGTTCTAGCGGTCATCATTCTGATATTTGACGACTTTTACGTGATGATTGGGATGTTTGCGATTCTCTCCATTCAAATTGTCGCTGAAATGGTCATCGTCAATGGGCTCTTGTTGATCTCTGCAATCTGCTATCTTGGAATGATTCTGACTTCACGACACCTGGACAAAAGCGAGGTTTTCCAAACATTCATGGTAGTCATTGCCAAGTTTGTAAGTCTAAACAATGCCAGTTTCCACTTCGTTTTGGAACTTTCCAGTTCTACTTTGCCTACTTCTTCACGAGCAAGGGAACCTATTTGGATAAACTGTTCTTGGCGGATTTCGTCAACTTTGACTATCTCCTGCTACCAATGTCCATCCTGATCAGCTACTTTGTGTACTCCAAGCCAACACACAAGGCCATCGGAAAAGTGGAAGTTTTGACAGCAACTGATTTCAAATTTTGAATGTTTTTTTGTGAATAAACATTCAACTTGTTATTTGACACAAATAGAGTCTATCAAAGTTTGATCTAGCGCAGGTGATTCAGACCTAACAACCGGGTAACAAGCTAGAAACACACTCTTCGTCTCTCCAGTCAAGCGCGGTCTCCAATCAGGCAGTTGCCAGGTGCATTTCTCTCTAAAGCAAGCTTTTCAAACCTCTTATTTTGTTGTTTCCTCCTCGGTATGGAGGGCTACGTTCTATTCCAACAACTCGAAACCGGAGGCTTTGAAAGGGAGTACAATGTGGTCCGACAAGTGTCTTTCCTCACTGTCACTATCATCATGGCCATTTTGTATGCTATTCATGTTTGTGCGCATCCAAAAGTCGAACCTGACACTCGTGAAACTGAAGAACACAAAAACGATGAAGATACGTTTGAATTCTCCCTTCTCGAGCATCAAAGAAGCGTCATGAAATGGATTGTCCCTCTTGTGATATTCAGCTTTGTTGTGAACTTCCTGGTGTTTGTGGTCTGGAAAGATTTCGCAAACCATGCTTCTAGACCCGTACTCTCCACTCTACTCTACACCACCCCATTCTCCGTGATGATTCTCTCCGTGTTTATCAATGTGGAACTTCTTCTCCTCATCATTCTCTCTTTCTATCAAGTCTTCAACAAAACAGCTACAAAAGGAGCAATGAAGAAAGTGATAAAGACCCTTCATATCATCCTGTGGACCCTTCAGCTGATACCTACAGCGTTGGGGTTGCTTTTTGCTATCACTTGGAACACTTACCTGCTTACCGCTATCATGTACCTGTTGTCGTTGGAAGCAGGAGTGGAGCTCATTGGAGTCAATGGCTTTTTGCTTTTGTTTTCTGTGATTTATGCTTTGAGAATGTTAACTGGCAATCATGAAGAATTGGGGAAGACTGTTGCTGTTGAAGTTATGCTGATAGTGGGAATGAAGCTGGTGTTCCTCTTCTATTCTCTCTGGATCCACGGGACTCTGATTGATATGTCGGTATGTTTTTTGATGGTTAGAAGATTCTGATAGATTGAAATTTTCAGTTTCTGGCGGATATCATCCACTTTGACGATCTCTTCGTCCCAATGAGTATACTGATGACCTACTTTCTTTGCTACAAGCCAAAGATTGCCGAGACGAAAAACGAGGCGTTGAACTGAAATTCCAGTGCTAAAGACGTTGAATAAACTTGTTTCTCTGTTAAAAACACCACAAACTCCATGGTTTTCAATCTCTCTGCTCCAGTGCTCTAGATCTAGAAACATTTTCCCAGAACAGGTGCCTCTTGGCTACGGGGAATTCAACACTTCCAATCATCAAATCCAATTAGCAAAACGTTGTTTTTAGTTCCTACACATCCTGAGAGAGCTATGAACTATTCCAACTCCTCCTGCAACTCCCAATTCGGCCGTTTTTCCTCCCCAGACTTTCTCATCATCTCCCTCCACCTGGTCACTGCTACCTCCACCCCAATCTATCTTCTCGGGGTGTACTGTATTCTCTTCAAGACCCCAGTTGCTATGAGATCTGTCAAGTATCACTTATTAGCTCTTCATCTTTGGATAGTACTTCTGGATTATGATCTAGGGGTGCTCACAGTTCCGTATATCATGTTTCCGGCGTGTGCCTGGATACCGTATGGGGTGTTACGGGCGATTGGAGTGCATCCTTTGGTGCAGAATGTTTTGGCCTTGACTTTGGTTTCTTGTGAGTTTGGGACGGACATCGGGAACTCAACAAAACCGTTCAGATATGTCAATCTCTACTGTCTCCATCTATGAAAACCGTTTCTTCATCCTTTGCCAATTCCCTTGTAAACCTACTTGGGCGCTTCTCCGCCCTACCTGGCTAATGGCGCATTATACAATACCCCCAGTGGCTTTCATTCCACTGTTTTTTCTAATGCCAAACCAAGAAAGCGCTCGGAAAGAGCTGTTTCAAACTCTACCTTGCCTCCCCGATTACCTTCACATAGAGCCGGTTTTTGTGTTATCCATCAATTTGAGTTATCACCTTATCACCCCTACAATCGGAGTCTTGGTTCTATGCTGTGAAGCCGCATTCTTCATTCTCTCATTGATAATGAACACTTTGAACCAGCTCAACTCCAAGCGAATCTCCCTCTTCACCTACAAAATGCAAAAGCAGTTCTTTCTCGCGTTATTTCTACAAACCACCGTCTTGGTTGTGTTCCTCCTAGTCCCCTCAACGATCGCTGGAATCCTGATTATCACCAACTACCGGAATCAAGGCCTAATCAATGTTGGAGTGGTTTTCTATGCAGCACATGGTTTTGTGTCAACTTTAGTGATGTTGATGGTTCATAGACCTTATCGATTGGCGGTGGGGAAGAATCTTCGGAAGATGATAAAGAGGAGAAAGATTGGATCAAAGAAGATGAGGATGCGGATGAATTATGATAAGAGAATGAGTGTTTTTGTTACTGTATTGCAATGAAGTTTTCTGTTCAGTTCCCGGAAGTATTAGAGTCCCAAAACTGACTTTCAGTCTGAGTGTCCACCTGAAATGCACCTTAGCAAACAGGTGAACTTTCCCTCCGGGAAAACAACATGTCTCCTCTGATTCCTATCTACACACATCTTTCCCTTCCCAAATGCCCGATTCCCCCTGTATTCCAAATTTTGGGTACTTTGACTCCCCAGAATTCCTGATCCTTGCTTTCCACATCACCACTATCATCTCTACCCCAATCTACCTCCTCGGGGTTTACTGTATCTTTTTCAAGACCCCAAAACCCATGGAATCCGTCAAATGGTACTTGCTTACTCTTCATGTCTGGGTGATCATTCTTGACTATTCCATTGACCTTCTTTCCATGCCGTATGTATGCGTTGTTTCCTGAGTTTGCTTGGGTACCTTATGGAGTTTGGGAATACATTGGAGTCCCAGCTTCCCTTCAAAACATGCTTTTGTTACTTGAAATGTCGTACATGGCAATTGCAATCACATCTATCTATGAGAATCGGTTCTTTATACTTTGTCAATTCCGTTGGAAATCTTACTGGACGGTTTTCCGAAGATTCTGGCTTGGTTTTCATTACTCTGCAGCTATCGTTCTTTTGATACCAGTGTATTTGTTGATCCCGGAGCAAGAAAAAGCTGTGAGAGAAACTTTTCGGGTAGTTATAAGTCAGAATCTTCATATCTTTGACGCGAAAAACTTCAGACCCTTCAATGTTTCCCGGACTACATCTACAATGGGAATGTGTTCGTGTTAACTAATAACTTGACCTATCACGCTATCATCACCATCTTTTGCTCTGGAGTTCTTTGCTTTCAAATCATCTTCTTCATCTTCTGCCTAAGCAACAATGCAGTACAGCAATTGAGATCTAGATCGATGTCTCAAGCCACCTTCAACATGCAAAAGACCTTCTTCATTGCTCTGGTCATCCAAACAATCATCCCGTTGTTTATGATCTTGACCCCATTGGTTGCAACTATCATTATCAGCTTTTGGAGGTATCAAAATCAAGCATTCGTCAATTGGGGTGCAGTGGTGGTAGGAGCACATGGAACGGTGTCTACTGTAGTGATGATATTGGTTCATAAACCGTATCGGATGGCTGTGAAGGAGATGATTGGGAAGAAGGTGGAGAGATGGGCTCCGAAAGTTTCAGTGGACAATTTTCAACGAAGGAGGAGTACGATAGCGGCTGCGTGGCAATGAATGACTTTTAGCCTTTCAGTCCTAAACCGACAGCTGATAATTTTGAAGTTACCAAACTGAATCTTTCATTCATGTTAACTTACACACATGCCCGACTCCCCCTGTATCCCTGACTTCAACTACTTTGATACCCCAGACTTCCTCATCATCTCTTTACACATTACAACTGCCATCTCCACCCCAATCCACCTCCTCGGGGTATACTGCATCCTTTTCAAGACCCCAAAGCCCATGGAATCCGTCAAGTGGTATCTGCTAACTCTTCATGTCTGGGTTATCATCCTTGACTACTCTATCAGCCTGCTTACAGTTCCTTATGTTTTGTTTCCCGCAGTTGCTTGGATCTCTCATGGCTTCCTGTACTTTCTGGGAGTGCCATTGATCGTTCAAAACCTATATTTATTGTTGGCTATAGCTTTTATGGTTTTATCCATCCTTTCCATTTACGAAAACCGCTTCTACATTCTCTGTCGATTCCGCTACAAGCCACAATGGGCGATTGGCAGGAGGATTTGGCTTCTCGGGCACTATCTTCTAGTCTGTATCTTGATGATCCCAGTAGTATATCTCGTACCAGATCAAACAAACGCTAAGCAACTGGCTTTCCAGGTCTTTCGACTTCTCTTTATCCATTCAAACAGAAAACGTTCCAGACCCTCCAATGTTTCCCGGACTACATCTACCAGGAAGAGGTGTTTGTGTTGGCGTTAGATTGGAAGTTTCAAATCGCAGAGATGTGTTTGATAGTCGGATTTTTTTGCTCTGAAATCATATTCTTCATTGTCTGCTTGAGCAGAAACGCTCTAGAACAAGTGAAATCCAACACGATGTCCCTTGCTACCTACAACATGCAAAAGACGTTCTTCATCGCCCTAATCATTCAGACAGTCATCCCATTGCTAACGCTCGTTATCCCAGTGTTCGTTGTGTCATGGATTGTGGTCTACAATTATCAAAACCAAGCTCTTAATAACTTTGGAACTGTTTTGGTGGCAACTCATGGAGCATTGTCTACTGTAGTGATGATAGTGGTTCATAAGCCTTATCGAGAGGCTGTGAAAGGAATGATTGGGATGAAAGTGGTCAGGGTAGCACCTAAAATCTCCACGGATAGTTTGCTGAAACGAATAAGAAGCACAGTAGCAATCATCTTGCCATAATGATCTATATATTCTCACCTGCCAAATGAAGTAGCTAACCTTTGCCCTCTTTTTCAATCTCAATTCACCTCTAGGCAGGTGTAAATTGTCCATGAATGCAGAAATCAAAGACAACCTTCATTATAATGTGTACCTCAAGCCCCAACTACCTCAGCACTCCAGACTTCCTCAAACTCTCCCTAACCATTATCAGCGGTTTCTCCACCCCAATCTACCTTCTCGGAGTTTACTGCATTCTTCTCAAGACCCCGAAACCCATGGAATCCGTCAAATGGTACTTGTTGGTTCATCATGTTTGGGTGGTTTTGTTGGATTACACTGTCTGTCTTCTTACTGTGCCGTTCATTCTTTTCCCGGCAATTGCCTGGGTCCCTTTTGGAGTGTTAAAAGAAGTGGGGGTCCCTACAGTTGTTCAGAATGTTATGATGTTGGTTGTTATTCAATGTAAGTTTAGAAACTCTGGAAGCGAAGTAAAATTGGTTTTTCAGACCTAGGAATCTCTACAGTATCCATTTATGAAAATCGCTTCTTCATACTCTGCGAATTCGGGTTCAAGGAAAGATGGGAAGTACTTCGACGCTTCTGGCTCCTTGCTCATTACTTAGTGTCCCTGTTGTCCTTTATTCCAGTGATAATGCTTATTCCTGATCAAGAAACAGCAAAAGAATCCATCTTCCCTGTTCTCCCCTGCCTCCCCTTTCCTCTCCACAAAAAAGTGTTCGTGTTAGCAATCGACCTTCACTTCCACATAATCGGAGCCACCATTGGCTCCATTTTCCTTTGCTCTGAAGCCCTGTTCTTTATCTTCTGGATGACTAGAAACTCTCTCAACCAATTGAGAACTCACAAAGTCTCCCTGACCACTTATAAAATGCAAAAGCAGTTCTTCCTAGCCCTTTTGGTTCAGACAACCATTCCATTCTTCATGTTGGTCATCCCACTCTGCATTATTGGTTTGATGGTTGTTTTCAAGTATTCCAATCAAGGACTGTGTAATGTTGGATTGATAATTGTTGCGACTCAAGGCTTCTGGTCGACTTTAGTGATGCTCATGGTTCATAGACCTTATCGATTGGCGGTGAAGGCGGTGATAACGAGGGGAGATGATAGGGTTAAGGAGAAGAAGGCGTCGATAGGTATGACTAGAAGGAGTACTGTTATCTTATGATTGGTTTACATAGCATAAATGAATGATTCTTGATCTTCTTGACGTTTGATAAAGCACCCTAGATGTACTGAAATGTATCTGACACTTCTTGGAACAGGTGTTTTTCGTCGAGAAGAGTACCAAACCAGATTTTCACATCCTTCTGTTTCTTCCCTTCATTCCATCATGCCCGACTTCCCTTGTATCTCAAATTTCGGTTACCTGGATTCTCCAGACTTTTTCAAACTTTCCCTCCACATCGCCACTGTCATCTGCACCCCTGTCTACCTTCTCGGAGTATACTGCATCCTGTTCAAAACCCCGGAAGCCATGAAATCTGTAAAGTGGTACTTGTTAATCCTTCATTTTTGGGCAATCTTGCTGGATTACTGCGTTGGATTGCTAGGAATCCCGTACACATTCTTCCCAGAAATCGCATGGATACCGTACGGGATCGCAAGGGATCTAGGCATTCCCACAGCTGCCCAGAATTTGATAGGAATAGGTATAATGTCGTGTGAGTTAGAATTGTTTTTTGTGGTCAAGTTCATTGTCTAACAGACATGTCAATCTCTATAGTATCTATTTATGAAAATCGATTCTTTATCCTATGCGATTTCACTTGGAAAAAGCAATGGGTGATGCTTCGAAGGGTTTGGCTCTTTTTACATTATGCGGCTGTACCGGTGTGTCTAATTCCAGTTATTTTTATAATCCCTGATCAAAATCTTGCAAGGGAACATGTTTTTCAGGTAAACAACCATTCGAAGCAATAGGTACATTCCAAAGAGCTAAAAATGTTTACAGAACCTCCCTTGTCTTCCCGACTATCTCTACAAGGAGCCCGTATTCGTACTGGTAACCGATTATACTTATGCCACATTTATAGGACTAACAGGAATCGCATTTCTTGTTCTCGAAATTTTCTTCTTCATCTACTTGATTAGCCAAAACGCCAGGAAGCAATTGAAATCTCAAACAATATCAGTTGCCACGTATCAAATGCAAAAGAACTTTCTCATCGCTCTGGTCATTCAAACAACTATCCCGTTTGTCACCTTGATCTGCCCAGTGATTGCGCTGTGTGTCATTGTTATCTTTGATTACCAAAATCAAGCACTGATCAATTTTGGAATCCTTCTTCTTGGTAGTCATGGCGCCCTGGCTACGGTGGTAATGTTAGTGGTTCATAGGCCTTATCGCTTGGCTGTGAAGGGGATGATAAGGTGTAATAAGACATCGGATGTTAGGAGAAGCTCGAGAACTCAACCCATCAATTTACGAAGGAAAAGTACCTTGGCTTGTGTGTCTTGATCTCATAGTCATTGACGTTTCATAAAGCACCCTAGATGTACTGAAATGTATTCTAAACTTCTCGGAACAGGTGATTTTTGTCGACGACTACCGAAGCAGATACTTCTCTTTCTTCCCTTCATTCCATCATGCCCAACTTCCCTTGTATTTCCGATTTCGGCTACTTGGACTCTCCAGACTTCCTTAAACTTTCCCTACACTTTTGCACTGTCATCTGCACCCCGGTCTACCTCCTCGGGGTATACTGTATCCTCTTCAAGACCCCTGAAGCCATGAAATCTGTAAAGTGGTACTTGTTGATTCTTCATCTCTGGGCGATTCTGCTGGATTACTCTGTTGGAGTGCTTGGCGTCCCGTACACCTTTTTCCCGGAATTGGCCTGGATACCTTTTGGGGTTCTACGCGATCTTGGAGTCCCCACATCCTATCAGAATGTATTAGGACTCGGATTGTTTTCTTGTAGGTTTCACGGCTCTTCAAATTCAACAAGCCTAGTTTAGATCTTGCAATCTCTACAGTATCCATTTACGAAAACAGGTTTTTCATCCTTTGCCAGTTCTCCTGGAAAGAGCAATGGGCAACTGTTCGATGGATTTGGCTCTTTTTGCATTATCTCTTTACAATTGTATTGCTAATTCCACTAGTTTACATGATACCAGATCAGGAGCAAGCAAGAAAACAGGTTTTTCAAGTGAGCTTAGAAACCTGAAGCCTAATCCCTCAAAAACTGTTTTTAGACCCTTCCATGCCTCCCCGATTACCTTTACAATGAGCCTGTCTTCATACTAACCACTGATTTGACATACTCTTTTGTCGTTGGATTCCTAGCCGGTGCAACATTCGTTCTCCAAATCGCATTCTTCATTAGTTGTTTGATTTGGAACGCTATGAAGCAGTTGGAGTCCAAGACAATGTCAGTTGCTACTTATCAAATGCAAAAGCAGTTCTTCTTCGCACTAGTCTTTCAAACCTCAATCCCAGTTGGCACTTTATTATCACCCGTTTTGGGGTTGGGTGTGATGATCATTTTTGACTATCGAAACCAGGCACTTGTCAATTTTGGAACCTTAGTACTTGGTTCTCATGGATTCTTGGCTACCATTGTGATGCTCGTGGTTCATAGACCTTATCGATTGGCTGTGAAGGGGATGATAAGATGTAACAAAACTGCGAGAAGAAGCTCAAGAACCCAAACGATCTTGAATAGAAGAAAGAGTACCTTGGCTAGTGTGTCATGATGTTTTCGCATGTTTCTAAAGGGGAGCGTAAATGTGGATTTACTCTGGTTGGAAGCAGGTGCTTCTAGGCAAGTGCCAGCTCACTCAATTCACTCAAACCTCTTGATTCTTCAACTTTCATTATTTCCCATTTTCCATTTCCCCAATGCCCAATGACTCCACATGCATCCCGGATATCGGTTACTTTGGATCTCCAGACTTTCTAATCCTTTCCCTTCACCTTACCACTGCCATCTGCACCCCTGTCTACCTCCTCGGATTATACTGCATTCTGTACAAGACCCCAGAAGTCATGAAATCTGTCAAATATCACTTGCTAGCCCTACATTTCTGGGCGATTCTGCTAGATTACAGTCTAGGAGTTCTAGGTATTCCATACATGTTCTTTCCAGAAGTTGCCTGGATCTCATTTGGATTGCTGAGGTATCTAGGGGTCTCTACTGCAGTTCAGAACATCTTGGCTTTGGGGCTGATTTGTTGTAAGTTGTGAAAGAACAGTGAAATCACTTGAACAATAGTGATTACAGTCATGGCAACATCAATCATGGCAATCTATGAAAACCGCTTCTTCATTTTGAGAGAGTTCTCTTGGAAGCATCGTTGGGAAGTTGGCAGGAGGTTTTGGCACTTTGCGCATTATGTTCTGGTTGTTGCGATGTTGATACCTGTGATTTTCATGATTCCGGATCAGGAAACAGCTTTGAAGCAAGTTATGAAGACCCTCCCATGTCTCCCAGATTATCTGTACAAGGAAGAAATCTTCGTCCTTGCAACTGACTTGAGGCCCCTGATCCTTGGAGCCTTCCTTTTCATTGGATTGCTGGTTCTCGAGACTGGTTTCTTCATCATTTGCATTGGCTTTAATGCCATGGAACAAGTAAGGACAATGCGAATGTCAGAGGCCACTTTTCAAATGCAAAAGCGGTTCTTCATCGCCCTAGTCATCCAGACAGCCATTCCATTTGCTATGCTCCTAATCCCACTGATAATTCTGGGTTACATTGTTGTTTTCAACTATCGAAATCAAGCTCTTGTCAATATCGGAACTGTTTATCTAGCGACGCATGGATTCTTTGCCACAATTGTGATGATCGTGGTTCATAGACCGTATCGAGTAGCTGTGAAGGGGATGATTGAGAAAATCTGGCCGGGGAGAAGAAGCAGAGTTGTGGCGGTTATTGAGCCAATGAGTACTGTTATGGCGACTGTTTCAAAATGAAGTTTTTGGTCTTGATTCTTTGTTTGTTGGTTCTTGGCTGTCCTTGTTCCTAGAACTGATTTTCAGTTAGTTCCTGTTTTCTAGGTCTAGAAAAGACAAGAATAACACATGTACTCAAGGCAGGTGTTTCTAGATTCCCGTTTTCAGTTTCCAGTTTCCAACTTCAACCTTCATTCCTGATGTTTCCTCCTTCTTGCACTTCCGCTTTTGACTACTTTTCCTCCCCAGAATTCCTCAAACTCTCCCTCCACATCATCACCTCCATCTCCACCCCAATCTACCTTCTCGGGGTGTACTGTATTCTCTTTAAGACCCCAGAAACCATGAAATCTGTCAAGTGGCACATGTTCGCTCTTCAATTCTGGACTATCGTCTTGGAATTCTCGGTCTGCATTCTATCAGTACCGTATGTACTGTTTCCTGCACTTGCCTGGATCCCATATGGGATTCTAAAAGATGTTGGGGTTCCTGCATGGATTCAAACTTTGTTGTTGTTAGGGTCTTTTATGAAAACCGCTTCTTTATCCTTTGCGAATTCACTCTCAAAGAAAAATGGAGGCTTTTCCGCCCCTTTTGGCTCATGGCCCACTATCTCGGGGTCTCCATTTCCGAGATCTTCTACTACTTCACTATACCTGATCAAGAGGCTTCAAGGAAAGCGATTTTTGATTCCCTGCCCTGTCTCCCTGACTATCTCTACACAGAAGACGTGTTTGTGTACGCGACCAACATAGTTCTCCAGTTCATCGGTGGAGTCTTGGGGACCGGTTTCTTGCTCTGTGAAGTGTCATTCTTCATAATTTGTTTAGCCCAGAACCAGCGGAAATCCAAGACCATATCTCCTACCACATATCAAATGCAAAAGAACTTCATCATCTCTTTAGTCATCCAGACTACAATCCCACTAATCCTGATCATTATTCCTTTGATGGTTATTGGAGTCGTTGTGCTTTTTGACTTTCAAAATCGAGCGTTAATCAATGTAGGATCATCGGTTGTTTGTACCTATGGGATTATGTCTACAATGGTGATGTTGGCAGTTCATCAACCTTACCGATTAGCTGTTTTGGGAATGGTAAAATGGAATCGAGAGAGTTTGAGCAAACGAACTGCTCCAGCTATCTTCCGACGAAAAAGCACCTTGCCAAGTGTATCCTAAAAGGGCATTCCCTGAAACCTCTAATTCAGAAGTCAACGCCTTCAATAACCGACAGATCTATGCAACTGATCTCCTTAATTGTGTCAGCTCCCGGAGTTCTACATTAGTTGCAACATGCCCGACGCAACATGCATCTCCGATTTTGGCTACTTTGACTCTCCAGACTTCCTCAAACTTTCCCTCCACATCTCCACCATAATCTCCACCCCAATCTACTACCTCGGGGTATACTGTATTCTGTTCAAGACCCCGAAAGCCATGGAAACCGTGAAATGGACGCTTCTCGCGCTTCACGTCTGGATTATCCTTTTTGACTACTCTTTTAGCCTATTTGTAGTGCCCTTCCTGCTGTTTCCCGCTCTTGCCTGGATTCCAAATGGCTTGCTTCGTGTTCTAGGGGTTCCACCTTTGTATCAATACTTTCTTGTGAGTCTTGCAGCTTCCAGTAAGTTAATCTCCCTATTTTAAAGTACATGTCCTGATTTGAAAGACGTGGCAACCTCTACACTAGCCATCTTCGAAAACCGCTTTTTCATCCTTTGTAACTTCCGATGGAAACCTCAATGGACGGTTTTTCGTCGATTCTGGATCGCATTTCACTATGTCATTGGATCGATTTCCTTTCTACCTGTAGCAAAACAAGTTCCTGAACAGATAATGGCTAGGGAACTGGTTTTCCAGAGCCTTCCCTGTCTCTCCAGTGAGCTTTACAACGAGGACGTGTTCGTTGTGACTTTGAGCTTGGGCAATGATCTCTTTTTCGCTGCTCTTTCTGCAGGAATCCTTAGCACTGAAATCAACATCTTCATCATCTTTATGACCCTCAACACTAAACAGCAGCTGAAATCGAAACACATCTCACCGACCACTTATCAACTCCAGAAGAAGTTCTTCCTGTCACTCGTGTTACAGACAGTCATCCCAATTGTCATGTTGTCCATTCCATTTGTGATTATGCTCGTGATAATTGAAGATGGGTATCGGAATCAGGCGCTTTTAAACTTTGGCGAGTTGGTTTTGACGTCGCATGGCATTGTGTCAACTTTGGTGATGATTCTGGTTCATAAACCGTATCGATTGGCTGTAATGGAGATGATAACAGGGAGGAAGGCATCAAGAAGAACAGTTCCTGTTACAAAGACCCTGAATTTCTCAGTTGTTACCATTTAGTGATCTTTGCCCTCCAAATTGCACCTGAACCGACCAGGTGCTTTTCCAGAAACCGATAGAGCTCTATTCTTTCTTCTGCTTATTTGTAATCATATTGATTTCTCTGTGAAAAAACATGATAAATGCCACTTGTATCCCCGATTTTGGCTACTTTGACTCTCCAGAGTTCATGAAACTCTCCCTCCACATCTCCTCTGCCATATCCACTCCAATTTACCTTCTCGGAACGTACTGCATTCTTTGCAAAACCCCAAAACCTATGGAATCTGTTAAGTGGTACCTGTTTGCTCTTCATGTTTGGATCATGGTGTTTGACTACTCCATTAGCCTTCTGGCTATACCATTTGTTCTGTTTCCCGCTGTTGCCTGGGTGCCAAATGGTCTGCTGAGATTCCTCGGGGTCCCAGCACTTTACCAGAACTTGATCATTCTTCTGTCTCTCATCTGTGGGTTTTTGTAAATAATGTTTTCAAAATAAACGTCTGATTTAGCCTCTGGAACAGCTACAATGTCGATTTATGAAAACCGGTTTTTCATTCTCTGCGAGTTCCGTTGGAAGTCTCAATGGGCGGTCATCCGACGATTCTGGCATGTGTATCATTACGGATTGGCTGTTGTTATGCTGATTCCTATAGTCTACCTGGTCCCGGAACAAGAAGAAGCAAGAAGAATGGTTTTCCAGACTCTCCCATGCCTTCCTAATCATCTCTACCATGAAGAGGTTTTTGTGTTATCTATTGATTTATGGTATAACATGATACTCGGTGTCTGCTGCTGTACTATTGGCTCATTTGAAGTTGGATTTTTCATTATAAGTCTCGGCAGAAATGCCGCTCAACAGTTGAAGTCAAATTTCATGTCAATCAGCACCTACAAAATGCAAAGACAGTTCTTCATTGCTCTAGCCTTGCAAACGACCATTCCATTGTTTATGGCGTTTTTACCGTTGGTGGCAGTATTTGTAATACTTGTAGCTGGCTTTCCGAGGAGTCAGGCCTTGTTAAACTTTGGAACACTTGTTATGACAGCACATGGATCCTTGTCAACTGCGGTAATGATAGTGGTTCATAGACCGTATCGATTGGCTGTGAAGGAGATGATGAGAAAGAGAAATGGAATTGAAACTCGGAGGATCGTCAGTGTTATTTGAATGTTTTAATGATAGGAAAATAAATACTTCGTTGATTCACACTTTGTTCATTGGTTTTCTAGAGATTGCAAGTCACAAAATAGCCTAGAAAGTTCAGAAATCAGTTGCAGCAAATGCAATGACTAGTCTTGACAGGTGAATTCAACTAGCTATCACATGATTCTCACCCAGCTATTAGTTTTGTCGCGATCATCGCGATTCTTGCTCCACCAATGCTCAGCATCACTTGCATCTCCGATTTCGACTATTTCGACTCGCCAGACTTCCTCAAACACTCCCTCCTCATCTTCTCCGCAATCTCCACCCCAATCTACTTCCTCGGTGTTTACTGTATTCTGTGCAAGACCCCAAAACCCATGGAATCTGTCAAGTGGTACCTTTTTACTCTTCACATTTGCGTTATGACATTTGACTACTCTATCAGCCTACTTACCATCCCGTTTCTGTTCTTTCCGCAACTTGCTATGATCTCTAATGGAGTTCTTCGGCATTTGGGGGTGTCACCTGTTATTCAGACTGTACTGCTGGCTGTGGGGACTTGTAGTAAGTGAAACTACTCTTCAGAAACCAGAAAACGCTCTTTGTTAGATCTAACAATCTCCATTCTCTCCATCTTCGAAAGCCGCTTCTTCATCCTCTGTGAATTCCGATGGAAATCCAAATGGGCGGTGCTTCGACGTTTTTGGCTTGGATGGCACTACATTAGTGGTCCTGTTTGGCTTGTCCCTTTGTATTTTCTGATCCCCGAGCAGTCTTCTGCTAGAGAACAGCTCTTTCGGGCCCTTCCCTGCCTCCCGGAGAGCCTGTACAAAGAGGAGATCTTTGTGTTTGCGTTGAATGTCGAAATCAAACTCTCAACCTTCCTTCTAGTGGTGGCATTTGTGAACATTGAACTCTTTTCTTTTCTTTTCTGGCTAACATGGAACACCAAACAACAACTGAAGGCCAAGAGAATGTCAGAGGCAACTTACAAACTGCAAAAGAAGTTCTTCCTGGCTTTAGTCATCCAGACAGTCCTTCCATTTGCAATGCTATCAATCCCCGTTATCATTTTTGTGATAATGATTCAATATGGCCTTCAAAATCAAGCACTGATCAACTTTGGAATCTTGGTTGTCACGACACATGGTCCAATTTCAACTTTGGTGATGATCCTGGTTCATAGACCCTATCGATTGGCTGTGAAGGAGATGATAATGGGGAGAGGAACATCGAAAACAGTTCCGAAAGCAGTTACTAGAACCTTGAAGTTTTCAGTTGTTAGCATGTCTTGATGAGTTCTGACAATCCGGAACAAAACGCTAACAACTGAAATCGGAAGCCTGAAATTTCCGTGCGTCAACTTCCAAATCCACCTGTTTATTCTCAATTATAACAAGTCCTGACAGATGTTTTTTACCAAGTATTGATCCCAATTCTCACTCGCTCACACTCTAGACCTCCTTCCCAATGTACAACATCACTTGTATCTCGGATTTTGGCTATTTCGATTCTCCAGAATTCCTTAAACTTGGTCTCCACATTTCCTTCACCATCTCCACCCCAATCTACTCCCTTGGATTGTACTGCATTCTGTGCAAGACCTCAAAAGCCATGGAATCCGTGAAGTGGTACCTTCTTTCTCTTCAAATCTGGATAATGTCATTTGACTACTTTTACACCTTGTTATTGATCCCTTTCGTGTTCTTTCCCGAAGTTGCTTGGATCTCATACGGACTTCTTCAGTATCTCGGAGTCTCACCGATCATTCAAGCCTTCACGTGGATGATAGCAGCTTCTTGTAAGTAGACGGTTTTTCTATATGTGAAAGAATTCTCTCTAGATGTGGTAGTCTCTTCATTCGCCATCTTTGAAAACCGCTTCTACATCCTTTGCGAATTTCGATGGAAAATGAAAAGCCCGGTTTTCCGACGTATATGGCTTCTTCTTCACTACATCGGTGGAACCTTATGGCCGGTACCAGCCCTTTTTCTGATCCCCGAACAGAATGCAGCCAAACAGGCTCTTTTCCGGGTATCCTAACAACGTAGACCAATCAAAACAACATGAAAAATGTTCCAGAACCTTCCATGTCTCCCCGAATACCTCTACAACGAGCAAATCTTCTTCCCTGTTGCAAAACTCGGGTATAACCTGCCTCTGGTAATTATTCTCGTTGGATTCGTGATTGTCGAATGTGACTTCTACACCATTTGCTTGATATGGAGTGCTAGAGAACAAGTGAAGTCTAGAAGATTGTCTAAAGCTACGTATGAGATACAGAAGAAGTTCTTCATTGCATTGGTCATCCAGACAGTTGTCCCATTTGCTCTTCTATTTGTGCCGTTTTCGGTGTTATTCGGTGTTATATTCCTATTTGGCTATCGGAATCAAGCCCTGCTAAACCTTGGAACCTTGGCTATCTCAACACATGGCCCAATTGCAACTGTGACAATGATCCTGGTTCATAGACCGTATCGATTGGCTGTGAAGGAGATGATAACTGAAAGAAGAAGATTGAGAACAGTTCCAATTGCCCGACCGCCGCTGCAGATATCCACTTCTAGCATGACTTGATTTCATTTCTGATGTGTGTTTTTGAACATTCTAGCTCTAATGAAGTTTTCTAGTCGTTATGTTCCCACAATGCGGAACAAAACAATCGACTCGGATTTCTCTCCTTACCGCTCTCTAACAACTACAATCAGAAATCTGATATTTCCGTGCGTCAATCTGTAAATTCAGCTGTCCCATGTTTCCACACCCAACTGTTTTCGTCAAGTCAAAAAACCGAAAATCAGGTTTCACAATCAATCTCTAGAGACCCCATTTTGCACAGGTGCTTTCGAAATGCCACAAAACACATTGTATATCTTGTCCCAGTACTGGCAGTTGTCTTTGTTCAATGCTCAACATCACTTGCATTTCGGATTTCGGCTATCTAGACCATCCAGAACCTTTGATACTTTCTCTCCACATATCTTCTGCAATCTCCACCCCAATCTACATTCTCGGATTGTACTGTATCCTATACAAGACCCCAAAAGCAATGGAATCCGTCAAATGGTACCTTTTTGCTCTTCATATCTGGATTATGGCATTTGACTACTCTATAAGCCTTCTGCTGATTCCTTTCGTGTTTTTCCCTCTTATCGCTTGGATCCCATACGGGCTACTACAGTATCTCGGAGTCTCACCAATCATTTAAAGCGCAATTGTTGTTCTGGCAACTTCTTGTAAGTTACAGAAATCTGACATGAGCCAGTAAGCCTTAGGTGTTGTAGATGTGGCAGTCTCAACAGTCTCCATCTTTGAAAACCGCTTTTTCATTCTCTGTGAATTCCGTTGGAAACCGCAATGGACTGTTCTCCGACGTCTATGGCTTTTCCTTCACTATCTCTGTGGAACTTTATGGCTGCTACCAGCATTTTTCTTGATCCCTGAACAGAACTCCGCAAAACAGTTGCTTTTCCGGAACCTTCCATGTCTTCCTGAGTACCTCTACAAAGAGCAAATCTTCATCCCCGCTTTAGAAATTGGTCATAACCTGCCTCTGATAACTCTTCTCGCTGCTTTTGTTTGTGGAGAAATCCAATTCTTCGCATTCTGCCTGGCATGGAGTGCAAGAGCACAATTGTTGTCTGGAAAAATGTCACCAGCTACTTATGAGCTACAGAGAAAGTTCTTCATTGCACTGGTTATCCAGACAGTTGTTCCAATTTTCATGTTAGGCTTACCATTCGTCGTGATGATTGTGGTTGTTTTTCTGGTTGGCTATCGGAATCAAGCTCTGTGTAACTTTGGAACCTTAGTTATCACCACGCATGGAGCTGTTGCCACTGTCACAATGATCCTGGTTCATAGACCGTATCGATTGGCTGTGAAGGAGATGATAACTGGACTGTGGAATGGAGAAAGATCATTGAAAATTGTTCCTGCACCTAGAGCACTGAAAGTATCAACTTCTAGCATGATTTGATCTTGTTTTGATTCTAATAAAGATTGTACTAGCTACTAGCACCAAACTGTTTCTGATCGACTAGAAATCAAAAGTCAGCTATCTCATCAACCTCTTTTTGCACCTGAACTCATGAATAACAAGTCCGAGCAGGTGATTTCTAAATGTCACAAAACACAATCATCGCCTTCTCGTGTCTCAGTCTTCCTGAGATCATGTTCAACGTGACCTGTATCTCCGATGATGGCTTTCTTGATTCTCCAGAACTTTTGATACTCTCCCTCCACATCTCTTCTGCTATCTCCACCCCAATCTATATTCTCGGAATGTACTGTATTCTTTACAAGACCCCAAAAGCCATGGAATCCATCAAGTGGTACCTTTTTGCTCTTCACATCTGGATAATGTCATTTGACTACTCTATAAGTCTTCTGCTGATTCCTTTCGTGCTATTTCCTCAACTTGCTTGGATCCCAAATGGTTTGCTGCAGTACTTTGGGGTCTCACCGGTAGTTCAGAATGCAGTAGTGGTTTTAGCAGCTTCTTGTGAGTTGTGTTTTCTGAACTATCTACTATCAAACAACCCCTTTTAGGTGTAGCAGTCTCTGTAGTTTCAATCTATGAAAATCGCTTTTTTATCCTTTGTGAATTTGGCTGGAAACCAAAGTGGGCGATCCTCCGACGCTTTTGGCTCACTTTTCACTACATGGCGGGGTTTCTATGGCCCCTACCAGCTCTGTTGTTTCTGGTTCCAGAGCAGAATGCTGCTAGATTGATAGTTTTCCGAAACCTTCCATGCCTTCCCGAGTACTTATACAATGAGAATGTGTTTGTTCTGAATCTAGAGTTAAAAGAGAACTTGATATCTTTGGCCCTTCTTGCCGGGTTTCCCAGTGCTGAAATCGAGTTTTTCATTCTCTGCTTAACCTGGAATACCCGACAACAACTAAAGTCGAGGAGAATCTCTCCAGCCACCTATCAACTCCAGAAGAAGTTCTTCATTGCGCTAGTCATCCAGACAGTCATCCCAGTTATCATGTTATCCATTCCGTTTGTCATTATGCTCGGGATATTTCAATTCGACTATCGGAATCAGGCCTTGTTGAACTTTGGAGCCTTGATTATCACAACACATGGTGCAGTGGCAACTGTGACAATGATCCTGGTTCATAGACCGTATCGATTGGCTGTGAGGGAGATGATAACTGGATTGGGATTTTGGTCAACGAGAACAGTTCCAGTGGCAGTGGCGCTGAAGATTTCAACTGCTAGTATGACTTAATGAAATTTTTGATTCGAATGAAGCTCGAAAACCGGGGTCTTTATTCCACCACAAAGTGCTGCTGAAGTTTTGCATGACTAGCCTCGACAGCTGATTTCCATAGCAATCTTTAATTTCTGTGATTGCTGTTAGAAGACACAAAACGCAGTTATTATAACCATGCTTAACATAACATGCATCTCCAATTCCGGCTACCTAGACTCTCCAAAATTCCTCAAACTTTCCCTCCACCTCTCTGCTGCCACCGCCACCCCAATCTACCTCCTCGGAGTGTACTGCATTCTTTTCAAGACACCAGACACTATGAAATCAGTGAAATGGTACCTGTTCGCTCATCAGCTTTGGGTCGTTATTTTGGATTATTGCGTCTGTGTGTTCATGGTACCTTATGTGTTCTTTCCGAAGCCAGCGTGGATACCTTTCGGATTATTTAGATTGCTAGAGATCCCGACATTAATGCAGAATTTGGTTTTTCTGATGCTACTTGGTTGTAAGAATAACAAATCTATTGAAAAGGAACATTCTTCCATCTTTTCTGCGTTTTCAGACTTGTCAATCTCTACTGTTTCGATCTATGAAAACCGCTTCTTCATTCTTTGCGAGTTTCGCTGGAAACGCTACTGGACAGTTTTCCGCAGATTCTGGCTTGCAGCACATTATCTAATAACACCCTTTTCTTTGATACCACTAGCACACCTCGTCCCAGATCAAGAAACCGCTGCGAAACAGCTTTTCCAGACACTTCCTTGCCTTCCCGAAGCCATGTATCATGAACCTGTCTTTGTGTTAGCCGATGATCTAACCTACACCGCCATAGCCCTGTTTCTCGTCTCATTTGCATTGTGTTCTCAAGCCGCGTTCTTCATTATCTGTCTATCTGTGAATTCTCTGACGCGATTGAGATCTAAGAGAATGTCACTGGCAACTTATAACATGCAAAAGAAGTTCTTCATCGCTTTACTCATCCAAACCAGTATCCCATTTTTCATGCTAGTCGTCCCAGTGCTTTGTCTAGGAGTAGATGCAGTCATTGATTTTTCAACTCAAGCATTTACAAACGTTGAGATTTCCTTCATGGCAAGACAAGGACTCCTGACTACCACTGTGATGTTAGTGGCTCATAGACCGTATCGTCTAGCTGTGAGGGAGTTGATGAAATGGAGAGGATCATCGAGAACTGTTCCTGCAGCAAGAACTCTGAAGATATCGACTGCTAGTATGACCTAATAAAGCTCAAAAATCGTGTTCTTTCTTACACCGAAAATTGCAGTCAAAGTCATTTCGACAGCTGATTTCCCTACCGATCTTTGATTTCTGTGATCGCTGTCAAAACAACAGGAAACAGAAAACTTCTTCATTGCAATCATGCTCAACATAACATGCATCTCCAATTTCGGCTTCTTCGACTCTCCAGAATTCCTCAAACTTTCTCTCCACTTATCCGCTGCAACCTCTACCCCAATCTACCTCCTCGGGGTAAACTGTATCCTATACAAGACCCCAAAAGTTATAGAATCCGTCAAATGGTACCTTTTTGCTCTTCATATCTGGATCACGGCATTTGATTACTCATTGAGCCTGCTATTGACCCCAATGGTGTTCTTTCCCCAACTTGCCTGGATACCGTATGGAGTACTACGGTTGTTGGGGGTCCCACCAGTTGTTCAGTATGGGATTTTGCTTCTTACGACTTCCTGTAAGTCCTAGAACCAGAAAACAACATAAACTGCTGTTTTTTCAACAGATATGATGATCTCTACCTTCTCAATCTATGAAAACCGATTCTTCATCGTTTGCGACTTCCGCTGGAAGGACAAGTGGGAGGTGCTCCGACCCTGGTATCTCTTCCTTCACTATCTAGTTGGATCTTTGTGGATTCTACCTGAATTTTTCATGGTTCCTGAACAGGAAACAGCCAGGATTCTCGTGTTTCAGGTACTCACAGTCTCTAGTCCAAAATCCATGCAAATTTCTCAGAACCTTCCATGTCTTCCTGTCTCCCTGTATCAGGAAGAAGTCTTCGTTCCTGCTATTGACTTGAGCTATCATTTACTCCTTATAACAATTCTCACATCAATTGTGGGTCTTGAGGTCGACTTCTTTGTTGTCTGCTTGCTCTGGAATGCCAAGCAACAATTGAAGTCTAAAAGAATGTCACCGACGACTTATCAACTTCAAAAGAAGTTCCTTTTCGCTTTAGTCCTCCAAACAGTTATCCCAGCTGTCATGCTATCCATTCCATTTACCGGAATGCAAGTTGTATTCCAATATGGGTCTGGGGTTCGGAGTCAAGCCCTGCTAAACCTTGGAACTTTGGTTATCAAAACACATGGCCCGATTTCCACTGTGATAATGATTCTGGTTCATAGACCGTATCGAGTGGCTGTGGGGGAGATGATAATGGGGAGAGGATCATCGAGAACAGTTCCGGTTTCCAAGACGTTGAAGTTTTCAGTTGTTAGCATGTCCTGACTCTATGAAACAGCTAATTCTCAGAACAGGTGCTTTCTATGTTGTACCTGATCAAGTTCATGTCCTGTACCTCACGTCCACCTTATTTCCATTGATCTCCATGACTCCCCCACCTTGCACCACCAATTTCAACTACTTTGACTCCCCTAACTTTCTGATAATCGCCCTCCAAATCGTCACCATCACCTCCACCCCAATCTACTTCCTCGGAGCATACTGCATTCTTTGCAAAACTCCTAGAGCCATGCAATCTGTGAAGTGGTACATGTTCGCATTACACATTTGGACTATGCTGTTTGATTACTCGGTTTGTCTGCTCACTGTGCCGTACATGTTACTGCCTACGGTTTCTGGAATCCCTTATGGGGTTCTAAGGCATCTGGGAGTGCATCCTTCTTATCAGACTGCTTTAGTGGTCATTCTCTTTGCTTGTAAGTTTCATAAAACGTTTTGAGTCAGTGATGAGGGGTTTCTAGACATGTTCATCTCTACCATCTCAATCTATGAAAACCGCTTCTTCATTCTCTGTCAATTCCGCTTCAAGGAAAAGTGGAAGATTGGTCGACGCATTTGGCTGTTTTTACATTACTTTGTCACCCTAATCCTCATCATCCCGCCATTTTTACTCATCCCTGATCAAGAAAAAGGCAAGGAGAAGGTGTTCAAGACCCTCCCATGCCTCCCGGACTACATTTACAACAATCCCGACCTATTTGTGGGCGCCACTGACTTCAGCTACATCCAACCAGCTGCTTTCCCTGTTGTTGCTGTCTTCTCTTTTGAAACCTTGTTCTTTTTCTTCTTTCTGTTATGGAATGGTTGGCAGCAATGGAAGTCTACCAACCTATCAAAACGAACTTTTCAAATGCACATCAAATTCATTGCGGCTCTATTCATCCAGCTTTCAATTCCTTCTGTACTAATCATGATCCCCTTGATCTACGCAGAGATCTCTGTAGTTTGGAACTACTTCAATCAAGCTGCAATCAATATTTCATTGGTTCTAGCTACAACTCATGGATTTTGTGCGACGATTGTGATGATCTTGGTGCATAAACCTTATCGATTAGCGGTGATGAGATTGATAACAAGAAAAAACGGGGTTACCAAGTCGACAGTGATGTCTGTTTTTGAATGAAGCGTTTGAGAATTCGGTTTGGATTATGTTTCTTGAGACAGCGAAATCCAGGGCAGGGGGATTTCCAGGTATTCGTATAGTAAAACTGTCCTAGTTGATTTATAACCTTGGTTACTTGACGTGTCATGACGTTGCATGTACTCAAAACAGGTGCTTTTTCCACCGTTTACCAGAATCCCGCTGAAATCGAATATGCCTGTTTCATTCCTCATGCCCGACTACCCATGTATCCCCGATTTTGGCTACTTTTCTTCTCCAGATCACCTCAAACTCTCCCTCCACATCCTCTCCGTCATCTCCACCCCAATTTACCTCCTCGGAGTATATTGTATTCTGCTCAAAACCCCTGAAGCCATGCAATCTGTAAAATGGTACAGATTCGTGTTCCACATTTGGATTGTAGTTCTCGACTATTCCATTTCTGTACTCATTATACCCTACGTTCTCATTCCTACTATCTCCGCTGTTCCTTATGGATTACTATCACTGATCGGGATACCCAACTGGATTCAAGTGGCGTTTTTGGTTCTGGTTTTTAGTTGTTAGTCTGTTGGATTAGCTGCAAAAAGAAGGTGTTTCTAGCTCTGGCAACATCTTGTGTGTCAATTTACGAGAACAGATTCTTCATCCTTTGCCAGTTTTCATGGAAGGCCAAATGGACAGTTTATCGTCGGATTTGGCTTTTTGTGCACTATTTTTTAGGAGTGTTTTTCACTTTTCTGTGTATTGCCTGAACAAGAAGAAGCAAAGCAGCATATCTTCAAAATCCTACCATGCCTCCCAGACTACTTGTACAGCGCTAATGTGTTTGTGCTTGTTGTCAACATGAGTTACTACATGTTCTCCGCCACATTTCTCATCTCTATTCTCATCTGTGAAGTCGGAATCTTCATTGCTTGTCTTGCTTGGGACACCCTCAAGCAAGTGCAGTCGAAAACCATGTCCCGGAAAACCTATAAAATGCATCGCAAGTTCTACATGGCGCTTTTGATTCAAACCAGTGTCCCCTATATCCTAGGAGTTTTTCCATTGTTCATTGCAGCTGTCATGATCGTTTTCAACCTTCAAAACCAGCCATTAGTTCATTTTGGTGTGGGCGTGGTGGCTAGTCATGGATTGGTGTCTACTTTGGTTATGATTGTGGTTCATAAGCCTTATCGATTAGCAGTGAGGGCCATGATTGGAAGAGATGAAGGGACCAGGAACTCAAAAACTGTCCCCATATCCAATAGAAGAAAAAGTACATTGGCTAGTGTTAACATTATTTGATTTTCTGTTTCTTGTTTCTAGTTTGATCTTCTGTTTTGTCATGTGATAAGTTGAAAGCAAGCAGCTGAAAAATAAACGATTAACCTAACTCATTCTTCAACATGACCAACTTCTCATGCCCCTCTACATCATTCCCATCTTCCAACTACCTAGATTCTCCAGAATTCCTGAAACTCGCCCTACACACCGTCACCGCCACATCCACTCCAATCTATCTCCTCGGGGTGTACAGCATCCTCTTCAAAACCCCAAAACCCATGGAATCCGTGAAATGGTACATCTTCACTCTCCACTTCTGGATTCTTCTGTACGACTACTCTGTTGGTGTCCTAATCGTTCCATTCTTACTAATGCCGCACTGTGCTGGAACAACATTAGGGGTTTTGGCGAGTTTTGGGGTGTCTACATTGATACAGGCAATGTTTGGGATACTTGTATTGTACAGTATGTTCATCTCTATAACCTCCATCTTCGAGAATCGCTTCTTCATCATTTGCCAGTTCCGGGGAAAGCAATATTGGAGGGTTTACAGGAAGCTTTGGTTGTTTTTGATGTATTCTGCACATTTCTGCCTTATTTTTCCAGTGGTTTTCTTGATTCCAGATCAAGAAAAAGCTAGGCTGGAGGTCTTTCAGAACCTTCCATGTCTCCCTACTTCTATCTACCAGTCTGATGTTCTCGTGATCGCCTCAGATTCAACCTATCAAGTATCAATAGCTCTAGTTATGCTATTCTTTTTCTGCCTTCAAAACGGTTTCTTCATAACCCAACTGATCCTTAATGGAAGAGAACAACAAAAATCTCAAACAACATCCCTCAAAACCTATCAAATGCACCAGCAACTCTTCCGAGCTCTCGTCCTTCAAATGACCATCCCACTGCTCATGTTGGTATTCCCATTGTCGTTTGGGTATTCTACCCTGTATTTTGACTATTATAACCAAGCAGCGATACATGCTTGTGTTATCAGTATAGTGTCACATGGAGCATTGTCTACAGTGGTTATGATCGTGGTTCATAAGCCGTATCGATTGGCTGTTACTGGAATGATGAAGGGGAAAGATTCAAGGGTTTCAAAGATCTCTTTGCCTCCTACTGTTCTTTGATCAGTTGCTTTCCATGTCTGAAATTTTCCATCATTGATCTTCAAACCAAATCCAGCTGCTTTTGCCCCAAGACTGATCTCAAGATTGAGTAGTGTGTCACAATGTACAACATAACTTGCATCTCTGATTTCGGCTACCTAGATTCTCAAGAATTCCTCATCCTTTCCCTCCACATTTCCACTGTAATCTCCACCCCAGTCTACATTCTTGGGACATACTGCATTCTGTATAAGAGCCCAAAGACCATGGAATCCATGAAATGGCATATTTTCGTATTTCAACTGTTTACAATGGCATTTGATTACACGATGAGTTTACTCGTCATGCCTTATTTGTTCTTTCCTCACATTGCATTGATACCGAATGGATTACTGCGTTATCTTGGAGTCGCACCAGTGATTCAGTTTTACATCTGGGTAGCAGTAGCGTCTTGTAAGTCTGCTTGAAACAGTGGAAAACACAGATCAGATGTTTTTTAGACTGCTCCACTTCTCTGACCTTCATTTTCGAACAGCGATTCTTCCTCATTTGTGAATTCCCATGGAAGTCACAATGGTCAGTTTTCCGGCACATCTGGCTAGTGATTCACTATGTTTATGGCTCGTTTTGGTCTATGCCAGCAATTTTACAAGAGTCTGAACAAACAGCCGACATACAAATGCTCTTCTCGAACATTCCTTGCCTCCCTGCTCACCTTTACAACGATCAAATCTTCATAGCGGCACCAGAATCATTGCTCAACGTATTTCTCTTCTGTCTACTCATCGGAACCGAAAGCGCAGAACTCGCGTTTTTCCTCTACTTTATGCTCTGGGACACCAAGAAACGATTGACATCAGGAAGACTATCTCCGAGTACATACAAGTTACAGATGAACTTTCTGCTGGCTCTAATCCTCCAAGTAACCATTCCAGTCTTCATGTTAGCCGTACCATTTACTGGTATGCTTTTTGTTTTCTTATTTGGGTATCGGAATCAAGCCATGCTAAATGTCGGTGTTCTACTGGTCAGTTTACATGGCCTAGTTTCAACGGTGGTTATGTTGGTAGTGCATAGACCGTATCGATTGGCAGTTGGAGAGTTGCTAGGGAAAAGAAAATCTCGTCAAATGGTGTTTGTTAGCGGATCAAAACAACCTCCATCATATTTCTAGTCTCTCCAGAAAAAAGCGTTCTTTGACAAGAGTCACTTGATCTCTGATCTATTGTTCTTCATTAACGGGCAATAAAACTTTACCTAAGCAGGTGCTTTTCTCAATAACTTTTTGTACTCCAAACTTACCTACATATGTACATACAAACCTCGTGCTCCCGCATCATTAGTTCAGAATGACTTCCAGTTCCGTAACCTGCATCTCTGGTTTCGACTACTACGATTCCCCAGAATTCCTTCAACTCTCCCTCCACATTGTCTCCAGCATCTCCACCCCAATCTACATTCTCGGGTTGTACTGTATTCTATTCAAGACCCCTGAAGCTATGAAATCTGTGAAATGGTACCTTTTAGTCCTTCATATTTGGATTGCACTGTTCGACTATTCAATTAGTGTCCTTTTGGTACCGTATCTACTGATCCCTCAACTTGCAGTGGTTCCTTATGGGCTTCTAGAGTACCTTGGGGTCCCTGTGATAATACAGACTCTAGTAACATTGGTTATGATCTTCTGTGAGTCAGATTCGGTCTATTTGTACAGGAAAACTTTGGTTTGAAGACGTGTTCGTCGCGATCACCTCAATCTTTGAAAATCGCTTCTTCATTCTTTGCGAATTCCGAGGCAAAGCTTTCTGGAGGTATGGCAGGAAGATCTGGCTTTTTGGGAACTACGCATTTGTCTATTTCTTCTTCTTTCCCATTTTCTATCTGATTCCCAATCAAACAACAGCTAGGCGACATGTTTTCCAGGTACATAAGACCCGAATTACTGGTCAAATTGAAAGTTCAGAACCTCCCGTGCCTCCCCAGTTACATCTACGATGCTCCTGTCTTTGTAGTGGCTCTAGATTTCACTTATTCGATATATGGAGCTATTCTCTTTGTCAATAACTTCTGTATGTTCACTGGCTTCTTCATCTCCCAGCTGATTCTCTCTGGGATCCGACAAAGAAGATCTAAAGCCATATCACAGAAAACTTTTCAAATGCACAAGCGGCTGTTTCTCGCGCTTATCATCCAAATCAGTGTTCCTGTTTTCATGATGGTGGTTCCTATACTGCTGGCTCACTCCATGATCATCTTTGGCTATCGGGATCAAGCAATTATCCATGTTGGAGTTATAATTGTGACAACGCATGGATTGGTGTCAACTGTAGTGATGATTTTGGTGCATAAGCCTTATCGATTGGCTGTGAAGGGAATGATAAGAAAGGACAAGATAAGAAGATCTGTTGTAACTAGCAAAGTGTCACTTAGTAAGAGGACTAATGTAGTGAGAATCTTTTAGTAGTTTTTTACTCTCTAATTTCACTAAACAACCTCCACCATCTTTCTAGTCTCTGGTCTACTGCTTCTAAAAGTGAATGAGAGACAGGTGATGTTGTCATTTGCAGACCTAAGCAACCTACGTTTTCTGTAGTTCACTCACAAACCAACCACCAATGCCCAACTTTCCCTGCATCCCCAATTTCGGCTACTTTGACTCCCCAGACTTTCTCCTGCTTTCCCTCCATCTCTGCACTATCATCTCCACCCCAATCTACTTTCTCGGCTTGTACTGTATTCTATGCAAGACCCCAGATGCCATGAAATCCGTCAAATGGTCTCTTTTAGTGCTTCATGTTTGGATAGTGATCTTTGATTACACTGTCAGTGTTCTCACTGTACCGTACCTTTTGATTCCCGAGTTTGCCGGGATCCCATTCGGAATTCTGCGGGATCTAGGGGTTCCTACATCGGCTCAAATAGTTTTTACCATTGCTGTTATGGGATGTATGATAGTGTCTATAGTCTCAATTTATGAAAATCGGTTCTTCATCCTTTGCGAAATCTCTTGGAGGACAGCTTGGAAGATTGGAAGACGAGTTTGGCTGTTCTTTCATTATCTCCTTGTTCTTGGCTTTGTAACCTTCCTATTTTTGCTGATCCCGGATCAAAAATCAGCTGTGGAAGAGGTCTTTAGAGTCAGAGCTCCTGTCATAACCTTGCACTATATGAGTTCCAGAATCTTCCATGTCTCCCTGAATCCATCTACCAAGAGGATGTCTTTATATTAGCATCCGACTAGGGAAGTTCCTTCCCAAGGCCTTCGGCAGTAGGGCAGGTGCTTCTCCCCAAATTATGCTTAAATTAAACTTGAGTGAAGACGTCCGCTCCGCGGGTTAGGGAGCTAACGCTCCCCGGCCCCTTCGGGGCCCTTGTGGTAGGATATAGTCCCCTAATCCATTCTGTTTTCGATACTGATTCCGAACTTTTACACAAAAAAAGTTTTTCAGTGGGATAGTTTTTGTATAGACCACAGGCCGTCTCCGATCCAACCACTAACTGGACTCAACGTTGCATAACTTGCCAGATCGGACGGCCTTTCCGAATTTTTAGATTTTCTCAAAAAATTTCTATAAAAAGTTAGGAAATTTTTATATATTCGGATAGATCTCGTCGAGCTCTACAGGAAAATGTTCTCATACATCAAAATTGAACAGAAATGAGCCCACACGGGCTCAAAAACCTACGTCGAGAATGGCCGTTTTCTTGCTCTTCACAGATTGAGCATAACTTTGCTCAGAGGCGTTCTCAAAAAATTTTGACAAAAGTTTTGGAATCTGCACGTTTTTTCGTCTACTGGGCGTTGTTTCCAACCAATTTCTGTGAAATCCCAAAGAGTTATTAAGGTGAAATGACGCATCACTCAAAATTGTAAAAAATTTTACGCGACGCGTCATTCGGGCCAAATCATAGGAAAACGGTGGCGATTGTGATTTTACAGAGGGGGCAGATAGAAACATCAGAAAGAGGGAAGAAAGGTGTTAGTCACTAATTTGGTTTGTCTGTGATGAAATAGGAAAATTCAATATTTCTCTGATGCGGTAATATCATTTTTGTACTGTTCCAAAACTTATAGACAAACTTTTTCCTCGACAACTTTTAAATCCCGCTCAAAGTAGCGTTATGAGCAATGGGATGTTGTCCTCGAGTTCAGAAACAGTCTTTTGAAAGTTCCCTCGACAACGTTTAAATCCCGCTCA